>CM053626.1:242049612-242109612 GCA_028646595.1 Phalanger gymnotis | reverse complement strand
CCAATGCATCAGCCATTACTGTGTGTGTGTGTGTTGTGTGTGTGAAAGAGAGAGAGCCAGACAGACAGACAGAGAGGCACATGGAAGGAGGGATGGAAGGAAGGGAGCAGGGAGGTATACTTTCAGGTCAGAGTCCTTTCATGTAACAAAAATTTTCAAAAAAGGGAGAGGATTATAAAGGCCCAGCTCTTTCTCAAATGAAGAAATACAAATACATAGCAACCTGTATATTCGAACTAAGTTGAAACATAGATATATTTATATCCAGATTAAACACAGTAGAAGAGCCCATCTCTGCACATTTTAGACTTTTTTTTTTACTTCTATTATTTTGCATCTTTTCTACTTAGTTAATTTCTACTCTGAGAAATGATTCCCTGGACTTCAAAGTACGTATTTTCCTTCCTATTCCAATCTGGCACTATTATTAATTCAAGTTACTCTCTCTCTACTTATAGGCCTCAAACAGTGTGTTTCTTGTTTTTCTACTTATGATCTAGGTAGAACAACATGTTTGCCAGGATTGGGAAACCTGTAGCCTTGAGGCCCCATGTGGCCTTCTAGATCCTCGGGTATGGCCTTCTGACTGAGTCCAAGTTTTACAGAATGAATCTGCCTACGAAAGTCAATGGTTTTGGTGGCAAACTTCTACTGAACTTTTTCAATTTATTTTTTGTTCTTCACTTCCCTCCCTCTGCAAATCTTTCCTTTGGACAAAGCCTTAAGTAGTAGAAAGGATAATGGATTTAGAGACAGAGGAATTTGGCCCCAAATCCAATTGTGATACTAGCTACGTGACCTTAGACCAATAAAATGTGGCCCATTCCTTTACACCTTCTCTGAAAATGGTCCCTAAAAGGCTGAGAGGTTATAAGTAACTCTCTTAGGATCACACAGCCAGTGAGGCACAAAAGCTAAAAAATTAAAGTCAGGTCTTCTTGGTTTTAAACCTAGCTTACTATCTACTAAACCCTGTTAAAGGGGGAAAAAAAAAGGGGGGGGGGGTGCCAGGAAGAGAGAGAAAGAGAACATGATAACAAGAAAAGTTATTGCTTCTTTTTCTCACTAAAGTTCCATACCATCTCTCTTTCATGATTGTCTTAAAGTCTTACTGAACCAAGTAAAATTGGGCAATTTAACATTTCATATTTTTATCTTATCTCAATGAAAATGGAAGCCTCTTGAAGACCAGGGCTGTTCTTAAAAATTATTTGTACTCCCTAGAATACCTTTGGATTTTGCAGAGCCCTGGACACAGCGGGAGCTGAATAATCATATTTTGCTTAGATTCAATGTGACTTGATTTCAAGGTTAGTTTACCAGGGTAGCTATAACTCTCTGGGAAATAAGAATAGTAAGATAAGGTGAAAAAGCTTCGTGTTTAGTGGAATCTGGACACAAAAACATTTGGTAAACAGCAAAGCTCTGCCTCCATGTAAATTCCAAACAGACACCTGAAATAATAGAGAATGAGAGAACAGATATAGGGACAGAATCGACTGGGTATCCCATTTACAGGGAAAGTAACTACTTCATAAGCAGAGAAAACAAAACTTGGATTCAGGCTCCACAGCTGCTGTGTACATTTACACCCCAGCTGTTACAATTGAATTCTTAGATATAAACTTATCTATTAATCATATAGGTGGCTCCAGAATTTCATTTGATGCCTGTATTTCCAAAACATTTCACTAGTGAAATTATATAAATTATTTCTGGTTATAGAATTTTCCTTAGCTTTCCCTCAGGCGCAGGCAATTAAAATGGTGTAACTTATGGGATGGGAAAGAAACAGAATCATCCAAGGAATTTCTTTCTTCCCTGAGCTTTATAAAGACTTTCCTTCTGTGTCTCTCCTAGATCCTGACAGTTCAGGAAAAGCGATGAGTTTTCTTGGACCCTAAACTTGGAACAGTACATTGGCAGCACATACTCAGTTGCTATCAGGATGCCAGGGCAGCACCTAATCTTGTTTTATTATCCGAATATTAATGTTTAATTGTTGCCTCTCAGTGACTTACTATTAAAATTTTGGCATGAAAACACAAGGCAGTTAAATTTCATTATTGTCATTCTTTTACATCTCTGTTGCTTGACTAACAAGCTACATTTAGATTTGTTGGGTATTCTCTCAGTCATGTTAACCAGAAAAAAATACTCTATTTTTCCCTGGTGATTACCTCCTAATTGTCTGGTGCTTTTGGGCTATGTTAAACTTTCACAAAACATCAGTACTTGGTACTTACAAAATGGCCAGAGATAAAGATAAAATGGAGAATTTTTATGTAAAAAATTTATGAAGATACCTCTAAAAGAAGGGGTTACCTTCTTTATGTAGAAAGATTTCCATATCATAAAATGTTTAATTCAGGTTAAAAATTACATATAAATGAGTAACAGAAACAATGTTGCGCAACTATTTCACAATATAAAGAAATATAACAATAGATGTAATCATTGTTTTCACTATGACCGAAGAGTTAAATAAAGACAAATTATGCCTTATTTATCGATTGGATGGCTGCAGGAAATGAGCTGTTTCCTCTAAATAAAATTTTGCTTTAAGAGAAGCTTACTTTTTTAAGTGAAATAACATTTAAAAAACATTTTTTTTGGTTAAAATCTTTCAGAACTATACTGGATGTTCTCTTGTCTTCCTAAAATATATAGGAAATAATTCAATCTTTTCTTCATGACTGAGGGTCAATATTATAAACTTCCATGATTACCCTAAGATTATAATCTATGACTGATAATTATTAAAGGTTAACAAAGTGATTTACATATTTGATTGGAGTACATGCCATTATATCCATCCTTTTTACAAATAAGGAAGCCAATGTCATGTGACTTGTCCACAGTCACCAGCTAATATATGTCTTAGGAAGAACTGAATACAGTTGGAGGCTTTATCCACCCTACTATGCTTCATTCCCCATTAATGTCATAGAGGCAGCTACGTGGTACAACAGACAGGGCACTAGGCCCTTAAGTCAGGAAGACCTGAGTTCCACTCCAGCCTCAGACACTTAGCTATGCGACCCTGGGCAAGCCACTTAACTTTTCTTTGCCTCAGTTTCCTCACCTGTAAAATGTGGCCAATAAGAACACGTACCTCACAGGGTTATTATGAGAATCAAATAAGATAACATTTGTGAAATGCTTAGCACAACGTCTGGCATGTAGTAGTAGATATGTAAATACATAATTCCTACCCATCACCCCACCCAAACAAGTCATAGAGTTAAAAGTGGAAAGGACCTTAATGGTCATATAATCCGTATTATCTAATTTTGCAGAAGAGGAAACAGTTCCAGTTGGATTAGGTGGTTTAGAGGCAGGATTAAACCCATGTGCTCTGACTCCCAATCTAGGTTGCTTTCCACTATTACAAGGGGCACTGATGTCATCAAATTAGAATAAGGTCTAAAAAAGAAATTAATCCAGTCTCCCCGAGGGTCAAGGGGCTCTTCTAGGAAGAAAGAGTATCAGCTTTTGTACGCAGGCACCGGGGCATCTATTTTTAACTGCTCACAAGATTTCTTTTTTCTTTAGTGATTCTTGCTCATGTATAAAATATTTGAAATTATTAGAAAAAATGTGCTGTTATTAGATTTGCATAAAAGAAACTTTTGTGGCATCGGTGAGAAATTTGTGCACAATATATGTTATATACTTGTTTTGACACTGTACAAAATAGATAGGAAAATGGGAACGCAGCCTTACTACTAGAAGACATCTTCTAGTCCATGTCCATTTACGGAAGATGAAACTGAGGGTCAGGGAGGCATGTAAGCTAAATGCCCAAGGTATTAGTTATTTTGTATGTATGTATGTATGTGTGTGTGTATGTATGTATACATACATACATACATACACACACACACACGGATTATAGATAGTGTCTGATAGAGGCAGTCTACCAAGTGTCAGAAGTAGAATCTGAACTCAGGTCCTCCATAAAACAGAATCTGTGCTCTTTCCAGGGTATACAATGCCTTCAAGAGGACTTTTTTTCCCTTTCTGAGTGTGAAATTATTTTAAAAACTAGACAACATTAATGCAACATGAAAAGAGGGATATGAATGTCATGTAAGTAGATAAGTGATGTCTGAATAATGAGTGAAATGAAATAACAAATTACATTTTATTAACTTCCTGTATAATTTAAATCAATGAATTTCAAGGTTATGACAAAATATATCCACCAATAAGTGAGAATTTCCAAATTAATGCTGACATCTTTGGAGTCATTCTGCTCTAGAATACTCAAGCAAACTTTTAAAAACCACATACACAAAGAAACCATACGGAATTTTAAAATTACTTCTAAAAATACAGAGTGTATTTCCCTTGATAGCCTGGAACATTTATCACTTCTATATTTATACTTAAAAAACACATTATTGAATCAGTGGTTAAGAAGAACGGGAAAAAGCTTATATGCTCTGTTGAATAAATACATATTTATACATTTGTTAAAACACATATTGCTTACCCAATGGACTGTAATGGCTCCATCAGAGCCATTATATATAAATATGTAATTAGCCACATCATAAAAATTCCTATGAAATTTCCCAGCAAAGCTGTTACTTCAAATGTGTCATTGCTACTTTACAGGGTCTACTATCCCTGAGACAAAGCTTGCTGCTTAGCTACAAGAGGTAGGAGGTGCACATGTACCGAGGGACTGCTCAATAAGTATTTATTGATCTTGCAGCTATTGATAGTGCTTGTGAAACTTGGCCCTTTTCTCAGGGGTACGGCTATCATATTTATTTATTTGTTCATTTATTAGGTTTATTAAATTGCACATTAAGTTCAGAAGCCTCATGAGTGTAGATGATTTAGCATATCTAGCATCAGGCTAAACATCTTTTGATTCCTAAATAAACGCTCATTGATAATATGGATGTTGGCGATAATAATTTGGCCAAATTGTTCCTTGGATCTGTATTTTATCATTGCTTGATAAACAGACTTGAAAAAAATGGTTTCCTTTTATTTCCTAACTTCGGGTTTGAGAAAAGCCCAATATCTCACTGCAGTAGGAAACTCACAAATTCAGCAAGTGAGTGTTGTCAAAGGTAGACCAGAGTGGTATACTGGCTTCACAATAGACTTGACAATTCCATAAAAAACAAACAAACAAACAACAACAACAACAACAAAACAACTCTCTTTTTCTTCCTTCAAGGTTCAACTGAAATACTATGTCATTGGGGATTTCCTTGATCAGAACTGATCCCATTCCCTCTTCACCTCCCCATACCCACCAAAACCTACACCTGTTCTGACTATCCTCAAATTTTCCTGGAATGCTTTGTCTAGAATCTCTCCTATATCCTTATCACTCCCTAATTTGTACTATGAATATTTGCATAGCATCTTATTTACCTCCAGTCCCTAGCAGGATGTCAGCCTGTTGATGGCAGAATTCTAGTTTTGCATCCCTGGTACCTAGTGCAGTCACTAAGTGAACTCTTGAAAACAAAACAAAACTGAATGACACTCCTATTACTATTATTCTCAGAAAAAGATAGTCTGACCTAGGCTACCTACGAGATATTTTGAACATGACTATAAACTCATTCCGGCATCAGATGAGAAGATGGCGTGCCATTTCAATGTTGTCCATTGTAGGATCTTTGAAGGTAAGTTTTTCAGGGCCATGCTTTCCACACTTGGGTTGCAATAAATGCATATACAAATATTTCTAACTCTTGTTCAAAAAACACCTTCAAATCTAATTTTTTTTAAAAAAAAAGTTGATTAAACGTTGACTGAGATAGAGAGTCTCTGGCCTTATTTTAAAACCAGAATTCATTTCAATGGATGCTGATATTCCAAATGAAGCTTAGCATGCAAGATTGCTGACATCATCCTACCTCTATGGTGCAAGCGTGTGCGATACTACATTTCATACATTAAAGATGTAAATTATATTCTCCAAGCTGAATGCCAGGTGATTAATTCTCATAGCATAGTGATCAATTGGTGCAGATGCTCCACCTGTATTAATGTTTGTTTTTGTAAGCATTACTAGCAGGAGCACACCAATAACACAGGTGTCTGCCACGGAGCTGTGTAACATTCCTGATAGCCTGCAAACATTGAGAGCAGTAGTTAGGTTGTATGTAGTACTGCCAATTTTTTCAATTAGACCCATTATTGATTTGATGAAAAAGCAAATTAAACATACCATGGTGGTATGTAAATCGGTTAAGCAGAGCATAAGGTGCTGGTAGTGAGCTTCAAAGAACACGCTATATGGTTTTCATCAGCTGTACCTCACAGGGGTCTCTGGCAATTGCTGATGCATATGGGGTTCCTTGGATTAGATATACGGGCTAGTATAGCAATCACATGGAGAGACCAGGTCTGCATTTTTAAGGCCTATGTCAGGGAGGATTGTAGTAGTATACTGTTTTGGAGAGAGGAAAATGTGCTGGAAACCTACTAGCTTAGATTAGAGGGTATAGGGAGATGGAGAGTAGCATTTGAAATGTGGCCAATCAGCAGGAAGAGTTCTTTTAATAAGGTGATTATGTATTTCAATCTGCCAGTGTGTTCGGAATGGGGACTACATACAGTAGGCATCTGTGGTATTTAATAATCTAATCCACACTGACCACAGAAAACAACACCGCTATTTCAAGACCAAGTCATTTTCTCAGTAACAATGAGGAAGAAATCACCCATCAATTCCATGGCCACTGAGACAAACATCTTGTGCATTGAGTTATGAAAAGTATGTCCAGAGGTCTGCCAGCTGAGAATGAAGGAGAATTTTAAAAGGTAGGTACATTTTGCAATGTACATTTCTCTTAGGGTGTGGCACACTGCTAGGCACAAAGTAAGCACTTAATAAAAAAAAAATTTTCCCCATTCCTGTAGCGCATGTTATAGGATTTCCCCTTTTAGAATCTGATTTCATTACTAGGAATCCTACAAGGTTTACTTTTGTTAGTGTAAATAAAGGAAATTAATGGGTCAAAAGCAATGAGGGGGCCAAGCAAAAGCCTTCAATAAAACTGTCAAACTATGGCCTCTAATGAGGGATCACAGATTTAAAGCCACAAAGGCCTTTAGGACTTATCGAGTCCAACTCCACTTTGCAGAGAAAGCTCGGGGCCTGAGAAGAACGAGGACTCGTACAAGGTCACACAGGTATTATGCAGCAGATCAAAATTTGAAGCCAGGTTTTCTGACTACAGATCCAACTCTTGTAAAATACAAAAAGATATGCAAATTCTTATTTTGTTAGATTTTCTGGCATGGAAACATATCTCAGAACAGAGGTACTGTTAAGAAGGCTTTGTGAGTGGGAACATGTATGTGGAAAAGAAAAGAAAAGGGGCCGCTAGATGGCGCAGTGGACAGAATGCTCTATTTGGGGTCAGGAAGATCTGAGTTCAAATTTGATAGACACTTTCAGCTGTGTGACCCTGGGCAAGTCACTTAACCCTGTTTGCTTCAGTTTCCTCATCTGTCAAGTGAGCTGAAGAAGGAAATGGCAAAGCACTCCAGACTTTTGCCAAGAAAGCCCCCAATGAACTAACTCATCAAGGGTCAGATACAAGTGAAACAACTGAACAACAGAGGAAAGCAAAAGAAAAATTACTACCTGGTCAGACCTGAGTTAGGAATGGATGGTAAAGAAAGAGAAATAGTTATATTGATTCTAGAAGCAAATTTTCAAAAATAAAAAATTAATTAAAAAAAAAGATTAAGGAATAACTGGCAAGGCAGAATGTATAATTCTAAGGGGGGAAAAAAAGAAATTGAAGAAAATGTGTTCTTATGTTTCAATTCTAGTGCTATAATTCTCTCTAATATTTACAAATGAAATGTAATATAACACAAACCATCAATAAAAAGGAAAGAAATTATCAAGTTCCTTCAAACTTCAAATCAAAAATCAATGTACATAATTTGAAACGTAGCATTTTGTACTCTAGTAGAATTTTTTTTGGGGGGGGGGGTTGTTAACAAAACATAGAAATAAATACAAGATAATCAAGAAAGAGATCACTTTGTCAGCTATAAAAAACAAAACAAAACAAAACAAAAAACTACCAAAAGTAGGGAGGCACAAATGTTTAGAAACCAAAAATGACTCAACAGACTATTTTTTCCATTCTCCTGATGGAAAGCTAAAAACTGTTCCAGTGAAAGACATGGGAGTGTATCAAACCCCCACATGAAGAGCTGTTGGGATTTCTTCCGTTTTATTTGCAGAAGTCAGGAGATGGCACAGCCTTATGGTCTCTAAAAACAGATGGTGAGGGTTTGCTTGGACATGGGCTTCTTGTCACAGTAACAGAGCGGAAGTTCCCCTAACCTCAAAGTTTGGTTGTTGGCATGGAGATATTAGAAGTTTAAAAAAAAAAAAAGCAATGTCCATTTGAAGCTTGTCTGTGAACTTTGCATGAACCGCTAGGAATAATGTAGTGTGATGACAAGCCAGTTATACCTTCCACTAAATTTGCTGTCTAGAATGAACTGAAATAGTGTTTGGTTTGTGTAATTACGTCCATCTATCTTTATATTCCAGCGGCATATCGCAAATTGAAAATACTAAAAATTGACTGTTGGTTCTGATATTTAATGATTGCCAAAGACAAGACGATGATTTATTGGTTACTTACCGATGTGACACATTTGCATCTTATTAGACGGAGATTACTATTCCTTAAAATGCGGACGAGGCCTGATCATGTCTGATGGATTGATTTGATTTGCAAATGTAATCAAACTAATAAGAGGGAAAAAATGAGCAATAATGCCTTGTTTTTCAACTGGCAATCACTCCCCTGCCAACAAGGCTGATATCCCTGACTAAGCAGCCTTTTACACAGGCTTCCTGTCGTCTCAAATAAACAAAGGGATGCTAAGAGCATGATAAGAGGATAACAAGGAAAGTATGGATGCAACATGAAGCCTACACCACCTCTTGTATTGTTATAGCAGTGAACTGGTAAAAGTTACCAGTAGTAGGTGTCACGGCAACTTCAGAAGACCAAAAAACAGGTACAGATCTAATCGGCCAGTCCCCAGGAGACATCACAACAGTAACAGAAGGACAACTTGCTTTAAAAACAGAAACCTTGATATTTCCCTTGAACAGAGTTATTTTTAGATGCAAAAAATAACCTTCCAGTTCACAGGCATGTTAGGTTTCTATAACAAACCAACTACCTGAAATCCAATTTGCAAAAACAAAACAAAAGTGAATTGATAAATAGAGATAGGCAAGTTCACTCAGAAATATTGCTAAAGAAATAATGAACTACAGAGATAGATAAGATAGGTAGATGGTGGTATACAACCAGCAAAAGGGAAAAAAAAAATCTGTTCAGAAAATTTGATTATAATAGCTCACTTTTTTAGAGCACTCCTAGTATAATTCTTTGCTATTAGCAGGGGAAAAAAAGGTTACTTTCTGGAATGAACTGAAAATAAAAGACCATTAGCAGAACTCAAAATTTTTAGCTAACATATTAAAAATAATTTTATATTCATGCAAGTTCTAATTGTATCATAGATATTTTCTTAAGGACAAAAACTTAGAATAACCTATAATCATTACCTTTGGTTTTAATCTGTTAAAAAACAAAAGACAATATCATGCACTTTAATGTGGGGACTGGATATTACAAGTGTCTGATGAAAAGCCAAGCTAGATTCAGAGCTAATTACCATATTCAACTATCTAAAAAATTTTCATAATTTGGGCTCTGCAGGCCAAAAAAATATTTGTTCATTCATACAAAAATATTTTCATGCGTGGCCAAATTCTAATTAAGTAATAGCAATTCAACTCTGACTACATAAAATTACATTGGGGTTTTGAATTTTAGCAAAGGTTGACTCCAGATGTTATCACATTACACCTACCCTTGACAACAGGGGACAAACATGGATAGGATGAAGAAATACAATTCAATAAACATTTATTAAGCAATGCAGCACAGGGGAAAGAGATGGACTTAGAGACCGAGGATTTGGGTTTGAGTTGCAGGGCTACCGCTTACTACCCACGTAACTTTGGGAAAGTCACTTAGTTTCTGTTAAATGAAGGGAGTGGGATTAGATGACCCCTAAGGTGCCTCCCATCTCTAAATCTAGGATCCAATGAGGGTATGTGGCTGCTGTACTAGGCAGTGTAGATAGGAAGATGAAAAATTAAGGCATCTCTGTCCAGCAGGAACTTATAGAGTTTAAAAGAGAAAAAACATGCACAAGAACATTTGTGAAAAAAAGTTAGAAAAAGATTGAGTCATAGGTGAGGAAAAACAGCCTTGGCATGAGAGATTAAGAAGCAGGCAATTTCTAGCTCTGGAGATGTTACCGAAGATGGCTGACTTTAGGCTTTGAAGGAGGTAAAGGATTTCAGTAGAAACAGATTGGATGTAGAGACGAGGACTGTTCTCTATGTTAAAGCATGAAAGCAGGAGAGGGCAGTGGGGAAATGAGTAGCCAAATTTGCCTGGAGATTATGGACATTTTAGTGAAGTGCCACAAAATACAGCTGAAAAGGAAAGCTGGAACCATTCTATGGAGGGCTGTGTCTGTCTGGACAAAGAGATTTTATTTGGTAGACAATGAGCAACCAGTTGTGTTTTTAAATTTTCTTTTAAATCGGATCTGCATCGTACTATGAATGAGGCAATGGTGGAGAGAGGGGTGGAGAGTAGAGACTGAGAAAATAGTTAGGCTATCAAAGTGGACCAGGGAAGAGGTATTGAAAGCCTGAAGCAGGGTTGGGTAATTAAGAGCATAAACAAGGAAATCAATGTAAGTGCTATTGCAGGACTGATAGCTGATTGTATAAGGAGAGTAAGGGAGAAGATCAAGGCCTTTGTAATTTGGGAAAAGATAGTGTCATCAATCAAAATAGGTTTGTTAAGAGGAGAAGATGACAAATCTTATTTTATATATATCAAGTCTGGAAAACTAAGAGAAATGATTCCCTTTCCACAAATGGTTAATGTGGAAGAATGCAGTTAAGAAATATTAACTCACATCTGACTGCTACTCTCTGCTCCCAGTTCCACCCTCTGAGATCAAGAGGAACTAAGCTAATCCCTCTTATACAAGACAGTCTTTCAAAGACTTGTAGATAACCAACTCCCACCAATCTTTCATACCCTTCACCATCCTTCTTGCTCTCCTCTGGACAATCTCTGACTTATCAAAGTCCTTTTTAAAATTTGGTACTTCAAAAAGGAACATCGTAAAATAAATGTGGTGGTATGACCAGAGACGACTACAAGCTGGACTTTCCAGTACCTAATCCTGGATACTACAGCCCTTTGGAGCTAGCCAAATACTGCTTTCATGACTATCACATGAAATCACCAACTATCATATGGCAACCACATTAACACTGTTGAATCACACTGGATTTATAAATCGATCACAATTTACCTATCTTTATCTGATGAACTTCAGCCTAGCTGTCCCACTTCCATTCTTCTTTCCTTCGTACTTGTGAAGTAGAGTTTTCCATCCCAAATGTAAGACTTTACATTTATATGTATCTTTCAATACAGAATTTTATTAGATGTGGCCTTTCAAGGATTGGAGGTAATCAAGGGATTTTTAAATTGTTCCAGTGGAACACAAGCTCTCCTGGGTCCTGACAAGCTAGAAAAGCTTTGAGGATAGGGCTAAGCTTCAATAGGTACCTCAAAGGTTTCTCCTATACCTATCACCCTATTGCTAAATGATGCTTCCTGGGCATCGAGAGTAATCTTACTACAACACAATTCTGATCACCTAAATGTTCTGCATCTTGAACAAACACCTTCAAATACTTAGCCCTTAACTACTGAATAAATGAACAAAAGATACAGTTCTTTCTTCTCACGAACTTAAAAAACAATAAAGTTAATAGTACAGAAATAAAATAACTGAGCTAGAGTATGATACAAGGCAATCAGAGTAATAACAACAGCCTGATTTTATTTACAAATGCTGACTTCACATATTTAAAAGGAGTCAGTCTTGCCATTAGCACCCAGATGCTCCTTTTCCCTCTCTTTCTCCTCAGCTGGTCACCATGTGCCTTGCCTCAAACGTGCTGACTGGATAAGGGAGCCCTGCACTTCAGGTAATTAATCCTTTCCTAATGTAGGTTAAACAGGTGTGAAGCCTACTTCATTCAGAGAGAAAGTAGCAGCTCTTTGGAGACACCCATGGAATTACAGTATTTAATTGGGCTCAGATGACTTCCAGAAACAAGCCCAGGCTGTGCTGCTGACCTAGACATATAGGAATACAATGCTTTTGCTCTAAATCTAAGTGGATTTTATAATATCAGCAATCCATAGTTATAAAATTTGACTTCCTAACCAACACACATTGGCATCCACTTTTATGGGAGATATGATAGGTGGTTAATGGGACTCCTGATTTCAGGATTACAATGTGATAAAGAGAGTTCATTTACATATGTATTTGATAAACACAATAGTTGCCCATACTAGATACGTCTGAGAGCTCATGGATGTGGGTACCCCAATGGTAGAAGTATACAAATCATCCATGCCTCTTCATCTTGTGTTACCTTTGTTGATATTGGTCCACAGGGGATCCACACCTCTTCCTAAGGGCTTCCCTCTAGAAATCAGACTAATAGAGTATGTAGGCTGTCCACTGGTTATCTCTCATTTTTACTACATGAATGGCACTTTTTTCAATCATATGTCTTAGTGCTAAATTGAATGCCAACGATTAGAGGGCAAAGTGTATAGCATAGTGAGCATGGAGTCAGGAAGTTGAGTTCAAATCCAGTCATAGATACTCATTAGTTGTGTGGCCCTGGAAAAGTCACTCAATCTTTTTTTTTGCCTCAGTTTCCTCAACTGTAAAGTGAGAAGAATAACAGCAAATACCTCATGGGATTGGACTGAGAATCAAAGAGGAAAATACCTGTAAAGCGCTTAGCATAGTGCCTGGAACCCAGTAGGCACTTAATAAATGCTTAAAAAAACCCAGATCATTTCTGGCTTCGGTAAGCAAGGAACACTTAATAGAGAAGGTCCCATTTAGACTGAACCTTGAAGGATCTTGGAGGGAGAAGACAGGTGAGGAACAGTAGTGCAGGTGGAAGGAATAGTATATAAAAATGTAGACAGGCAGGTGTTTGTGTATCGAATGAACAGTCCAGATGAAATACATAGAGGGTGCAGAAAATAGGACAACGGAGAAGGAGATTTTGACCATTTTACTATTAATTATGATTTTTATCCACTATTTCAATACTTTTCAAGTAAATTTCAATGTGCTTTACAATTCAAGGTTACTCTTTTTTTTCTTTTAAGAAACAATGGCATTCAAGACAGTGACATATGAATTTAAATTAAAAAAAAAGAATTCTAACTCTTTCAGAATTTGGATGCTCATAAAACTCTTTCTAGAGTCTGACTAGAAAGAAAGAAAGCTCTTACAGAGCAGTGTCAGGTGGCTGCCTCTTGGTAAAATCCATAGCCTCGGTGTTTTTCCTTGTAAAAGTCTTCGTTTTAAAGAGAGATTTCAAGTTAGGCTAGCAACCAGTAGAGCTCCTAGATCTATATACTGCACAGCGTAACTGTTTAGGAAATGCAGTCGTTAAAGATGACTTCAGCAAGTTAAATGGTTATTTTATAGTATTCTCCTAATTAAGAGTCATTTAAGATGGTTGGAAATTGCCCTGAATTAGGGGAAAACAGCATGATTTTAAGGAAAATATATGCCAATAAATTCCTGGAATGCCCTGGCATATCTGGTACAGTACTCCAAATGCTATCTGATTTGCAAAATACCAGTACTTCTATAGTTCTGGGTCAATTTTGAGGTCAGTTTGTGCTGAAGCTTTCATATTAGATTTGTTGGAAATGAAAAAAAAAAGGAAGAGGGTAATAAAAAAAGTTAAAAGGAGAGAAGAGGTGAGAATATATTTGGGCTCACTCGGTTAATGAGGTGACTTCTTACACTAGGTAAGAAAATTGTAAGCAATCATATAGTCACGTACATAATGGTATGCAAAATGACATCCTGTAGCTGCCTGTCACAAATATTGTCATCCTGGAGGTTCTATTACAAATTATATGGCACATTAGGACTGGTTGATACATCTTTATTGTTGGATTTTACAACACTATAGTGGATGCCACTTGGCAATTTAAAATAAATAGCTGGATTAAAATATAGTCATTTTTCAGATGTAGTGGGCACCAACCAAGGAGTCTTTATGATGTATAAAGAACAGCAGTAATGACAGGACCTGTGATTTTACTGGTATAGGGAACTTCCTGGTAAGGAAAATCCCTCTACCAAGGCAAATCAGCACCTTGGAGGTTAAGTGACTTACCAAAGATCCTAAATCCAATATATGTGAGAGGTGGACCTTGAAACCAGGTCTTCCTGACTCCAAGTCTGTCTCTCCACCCGTTATGCCACATTGGCTCTCTTATCAAACAGAAAATAGCCTCAAAATAAGAAATTGAAATAGAGGCTGATTATTTTCAACATCCTTTGATCATCAAGGATCTGTCCTATGGTACACTTTCAAAGTGATAAGCATTTAAATAGAGAGGAATCTCCCTCTCCTTTCTTCCTCAACTCTTATAACATTTCAGCAGATTAAACATTAATAGCCAAACAGGTGTCAATGTCAGGAAACATCCCTTCATATTCAGCCTAGATTTTACAGTATTTTAATTCTTTTCCTCATTTGACTTGTAGCATATGGTGATCTGAATACTACCTTCTTTCTCTTTGCTCAATGCTTCACCCACAATATTCAATTTTTTCTTGCATAGGAAAACCATGATTGTACACCTCAATTTCAAAAAGTGACTTTTTCTTTAGACCTTAACCTGACAAGGAGGTAGGTAGAATTAGTCACTGGTCAGACAGAAGGAAACAAAAGTCTGAAAACTTTACTTTTTTTAATTCTAGGGTTTCAGATATGGCATAATTTGAGGTTCTGTTTAGGAAAACCTAACAGGTCAAGTATTTACCACTTCTTTAAAAAAGACCAAAAGAAAAAAAAAAAACCAAAAACAACTCAACAGTATTCTTGAGTTGAAGATGCAATATTGTACAAGTTGTTTTTTTTTAAAGTAATCAGAATTGTTTTATAAGGAAAGGGGTCTGATATTTGCCATCTTAGCAAATATTTCCAAATACAATGCAATGGTTAGAATAGAAGTTCTGTACTTGACTATAGAAAACTTACCACCCACACCGAATACAACAAAATAAATCACAAGGGTATTTTGGGAAGAAAACATCTCTGCCTTGTTTAAACTGTATACTTTCAAATTATCCTATATTATATAGAAAAAATGTTTCTCTGATGCTTGAAGTCTCCAGCTGCCACACAATTTATATCTCTTTCCTGTCCTCTTTGTTTTTCAGCCATTTTCCCTGAATGTCAAAGTCAATTTAGTGCATTTCACTTTGCTGAATAAATCAGAGGCGAAATCCTTGCTAAAAGTGAAAATTTGATTTGCTAAAAGGAGCTTAGGGCAACTATTAATCAATATATCCAGAGTGTCAACGCCAAGGCCATGATAGACATGCATTCATTTGGAGATTGGTTGAGGCAGATAAAGTGGGACGCAGGGGAGAAAGTGCAACCAGACCACGGGAGGGAGAGATTAGGGTTGAAGAGAGGGTCAATAAGGAGTAAAGAGTGAAAGGAAACAGTAATCTGTGAAGGTTGGCCTTAAATATCACCCAAAAAAAAAAAAAAAGGGCCACAATTCTTCTTTAAGGCAAAAATATTTTGATTTAGGATTTAAATATAGATGTATAAAACAAATTGGGCTGGCTTTCATTTAATACTTTTCTCCAACTACACAGTGGTCATTTAACTTCATGAAATAGTCCTGAGAGGTAGTTAAAGATGATAGAAAATAGTTACATTTTGTAGATACTATGACCAAGGCAAAAGAAAGGGGAAAGAAACTATTGCATTTAAATCTATATGGGTGCCATTGGTTTGGTCATGGGTTGGGATGCAGGGAGAGGAACAGAAGAGGGGATGAGGGAAGGGCAGAGAGGGATAGGAAAGAACCTGTGGTTTTGGTCATCGTAACACTCAACTTATCACCAGATGGCAGAGCTGAATCAGACATCTTAAGAACCATAGTTGAATCATTTGATTCAATTTAAAAAGAAAAAAAATTTCTAGGTACAAGGAACTCTGTTGAACACTAGAGATCCAACAAAAAGTAAATAAAAGCCCCTAACTTCAAGGAGTTTACATTCTACCACCTTGACTGAACATGGCTTAACAAATGCCATGAACTGATTGACAATTAAATTTAGTTAATGAAGGTATAGAGTGCTGCATGTTAATCTGTTTTCCACTTCTAAACTGAAGGTACTAAAATAGACTTAAACTACAACAAATTTCATACAGAGAAGGAAAACCTGGTTCCCAAGAAAATGTATAACCTATTGTTATTTTAATTCCCAACTAAACAGAAATCACCGTGTATGTGTGTGTGTGTGTGTGTGTGTGTGTGTGTGTGTGTGTGTGTGTGTGTGTATATATATACACATATATATATGGCCATGCAAAAACTTTTTTGCTAGGCAAATGTGTTTAATCTTTTCAAATGCCTACTAAGTGCTAGGTCCTGTATCGTTTGTCTGGTTCGACTCCAATCTATATTGAAGCATGGTAGCTGTTTAGTAATACAAACTAACATAACACTGTATTCCTATCACACACATACATGGGCAAATACCCTTTGCATTCAATGTATACTGCTGAAAACATTCCAAGTGATTATTTCCACCACATTCTTTATGCTTTTTCTCCATGTCATTATCACACAGAGTGGTGCTACCAGAAGTTCATGATGAGGAAAGGGCATTTTAAAAAATGACAACTCTGCAGCAAATCATGTTCTTGTTCAGTTTTAGAATGTTAAACTGTACCCAGGAGAGCTGCTTTAGAAAGGAAACCTTAAATATTGTGCTCTACAAAGAGTGTGCTGAAGCAATAATGTTTCATAAAACATTAACATTAGCACTAAAATATTCAAAACATTCCTGGATTTGCTCCATCAGAACTTATACCCTGGTGTAGCACAAGTTTTTATCCATAGTTTTTAAACAGCTTTGTCATTTCTGGTAAAGTCTGAACACTCATGATGGGAAGCTAACCAACCACTTTTGGAAAGAATCAGGTAATTTATTCTTTTTGCCCCAATTTTTTTTTTAATGCAAACTAGACAGTTGGTTCCTGTGAATTCAGCCAATATTTTTCACAGATGCACATTTCTAAAGGAATATTTAATGCAATGATGTATTTAAAAACAAACTTGTGTGTTTCTGGACTCTACTAAGGAGAAGCAGATATTGCAAAATAATGTCACTCCCCCTAAATATCAGCGACAGAGTTATATTATAAGAATGATGATGAGAATGATTCACAAGTAGTAATCAGATTTCAGCAGAATTCTACCCCTTACTGGATGATAGACGGTTTAATCTGTTATATTCAAAAGAGACACATGACCCTGTGACTCTTACAAAAACAGAAAGGAAGAAATTTCCCATGTAAACTGTTTGTTCTTCTAATACCTAATATTCTTTTTCAAGAAAGGTATGGAGCAGAATCCATAAATATATTTAAGCCACTTATATAGGTCAGCTAATATGGGTGATGTCTTTCCAAACATCATATGAAACAGCATCAGCATCTGACTAAGCACCTTCAGCATTCTGCTAACGAAGTTACGGTACATAAGAATATTTTAATCTGGCACAAAGAACAATAATAGATCTGACTGCTGGGCCGATAATCTTCTTATCACACCCTGTGAAACCTAGCTCTAATATTTGACTGAGCCTCCATTACTAGGCAGCCCATTCTCAAAAGGCCAACAATGGAAAGAGAATGAAGTGCAATGTGCAAGTACCTCCATATCTACATAAAAGAGATTAGAGGCGACAGCGTTCCATTTTACAGCTCAATCATATTGTGTTAGCACGCGCTTATCCGAGCGCGGACGAAATTGAAAGAGAAATAAAAAAAAAGAGTCAGGCAGATAGGAACCAGAAAAGCGAGGCATGAGCAATTTCCAAGGATATAAAAGGATGCTAATGGCGGGGCCCTGTCATTCTTAAGAAGGGCTATTAGGGCACCATCATCTGTTCTTGTGCCCTTACACTCCTCTAACTAAAGTCAAGCATTTCCTAATGCCATTTTGATCTTTTTTTTCTTGAGATAAGGCATAGTCATGTTTCATAACAACACACTTTCCATTTATTTGATTTATTAATGCAAGTCAACTAATTCTATAGACTGATAAAAGTCATTTCTTCCACTATAGTCTTTTATTCACTTCTTTACTTTTTTTATTTGGCAAAATCAAACTATAGAGTTTATGCCTAAGAGTTGAGAAGAGCTCTAGAATGTGCCTCTGGAGCTGAGCTTAATTTTCAATTGAGCTGCCAATTATGAAACCAAGAAAGAAGAAGAATAAGAAAAAAGATGAGTTTGCAATTGTCTGAAGGCCTACAGCAACGATCTTTATACTGAGAAAGCTTAAGTGGAAATCAAGCAATTAAGAGTAAAATTTTGAGCTAGTATATTAAGTTGCAAACAGCCAAATTCTGAATCTATCCCTGTTATTGGGACTGTTACCCTATTATTATCATAGCTCTACTTTTTAATCAAGGCATATGTATACACATGTGTGTGATGTGGGTGTGTATAATATATATATATTTATATATAACATATTTTCACTTTTACAACCCTGTAATATTCATTTCCTTGAACATTGCCCTAATGTGTTGCTGGTCTTGACCAGTGTCTTGAACTGTAGTGGGACATATAACCCTTGCTCAATTCAAAGAAGTCATCTTCCTACAAATAAAAAAAATATATGCTATGGAATTTCAGCAATGACTGCACTATAACAGAAAAGTTCTAGAATTAAGAGTCAAGAAGGCCAGGTTATAGGCCCTATTTTCACATTCATCAACCATGTGACTGTGGGCAAATCATTTAATCTCTTAGGCCCTTAGTTTTCAAAAGCAGGAAATTAAATTACTTTTTGTCTGTAATCCCATTCAGCTCTAACAGTATATCTTTATTTTTCAATTAAAAGGAAATTCTTGTTTTGTTACCTTGAAATTTTATGACCCCTTTAACAATAATTCAGGACATCCTGAAAATATAACAAAATCACAGTTGGAGGTCATAAATCCTGAATCTATCAATAATAATACCCTCACAATTCTCCACAAGTACCAGTCTTTGGCTCAAAATCAGCAGCATTTACTTACGGTTAATGTAATCTCTGTTTCCAACCCCCAATCTTCTCTGTCACCAACCCCTTAGAGCAGAGGTATGAAAATCATAAGCTGTTGGAGTGGAGTCTCAACCAGATTAAAAAAAAAACTGGGAAATGTTTTAACAAAATTTTTTTAAAATACCATACAACACAAATAATGCTAAGTCATGGTTTTCTAAGTCAGTATGTGGTCCATTTCTATTTAAGTTTGATACTACTGATATAGTAGAGTATAACCTTTCCTCAAAGCTTATTTGTTTGTCATCAGAAAACAAAAGGAAACTTCTTTTATTCTTGTTTTTCACTTAACTTGGAAGAAACAAAGATTTCTGGATGTCTTCCCACTATGCCTACAGAACAACAAATGAGGTAGATTTAATTTTTTTCTTCCATTAAATTGACGGACTTTTCAATTTACTTTTCAGTTTACTCAGTGGGACTATCTTTCACATATTTTTGTATCTGTGTGTGGTGGGGGTGTATGTGTGGGTGTGTGGAAAATGTATGTAACATATTTTCACTTTTACATCCCTGTAATGCTTTATTTCCTTGGACATCCCCTTAATGTGTTGCGGCATGTAATAGACTCTTAATAAACGCTTATTGACAACTGAACTCTTGGGCTCTTTTGGCATAATATCACCAGAGCCTATAGCCAAATGGTGATCTTACCTTCTTCCGACTTCATTCAGTGCAGCTGATGAAGATTTTTGGTGCAAAAAAAAAAAAACCAAAACCAAAACAAACATATAAAACCAAAACGCAAAAACTTCTTCACTGTCTCTCATTCCCAAATTATTTTACACTTAGGCCTTATGTGATTAGCTATAGTTCAGCATTTGATAGGTTTCTCTTTCGTCATATGGGTCTCAATGACTTAAAGGTCCAACAAATTTCTTTTTCTGTCTTTCTTGTATGAAAGCCACAGATATGCAATTTCAAAACAAATGCCTGAGCAGTCTCGTGCCTGAAATCTCATCCAGACTCTACATTTAATAATCCTGAAGGTGGTATCATCAAAAAGAAAAAAGAGCAAACTCTCAAGCTCACCTATTTAACTAGTTTTGACTTAATTTGGGGTGCTTTATTAGCAAACAGTGTAAGACAAAGTAGCTGGTATAATACAGAGTGATGTTTAAATTAGTCTACAATTTGCTTGGGCTCATCTAGAACTGCACCGAACAAAGCCATTCAGAAATGTCAGCTGTGTTCCTAACCACTGTAACAAATTGTTGCCTGAATGCTGCACACCTAATGACTTCAAATTAGCTTCACTGCGATATTGCCTGACAGTTCGTTACGACTGTTAGCAACATAGCTGGCGTATCATGACCAATAAATTGGTTTCAGTGTGGGCTGAGAAAGGGACTTCCATCAATTTGATTAAAGAAATTACTGTAGCATTCAAAGCATAAAGACAAACTAGTTTAAGGAGACAGAAATAAGTTAACTGTACCAGAAAAACATTGCTCATGATTCAAAAGCTTGTTTATAAACCATTTGTGGTACAAAGTTCAAGGGAAAAAAAAAGACCATTTGGGTCCAATATTGACTATCTCTGAAACTGTAGTTATGTGTTTTTCCACTGAGGTAAAAGGATGTTTTTCATGTTAGAAAAACCGGGAAATTTAAATTTTTCAATTCTCAAAAAACACCAAGAAAAAGTACATGTTTATATAATTCCTTACCAATTAAGGATGACTTTAAATATTTTGTCCATAAATTGTAATACTTATAGAAACTAAACATGTCATCAGCAAACCAAAACCGTGAGTGTGTGTGTGTGCGTGCGTGTGCATGAGAGAGAGTGAGAGAGTGAGAGAGAGAGAGAGAGAGAGAGAGAGAGAAGGAGGTAGGGAGGGATAGAGAGAGAGAGACAGAATCCTCAGTATAGATGGCACAGAAAATAAAAGAGAGTAAAATTCAAGCTACTGCTAGAAAGTAGTGACCTTTTTTGAATTAGAAAATGGCTAGGGTTCAATGACTCCAAATTCTATGTCAAGGAAATTTTTAAATCATATTTTCCTTTTTTGTTGCATTCTACCAAGCTTTCTAACAGAAAAATCACCATACAATGAAGTTGGTATAAATGTATTTTAGAAAATGGCCAAAGGTCTCATTTTAAGAATCATCAAAAAAGGTCAGAACATTTATAATCTATTATCTTTAAAAGAAAGCTACCAAATACAATTTCATAAATGAATAATTGCATGATATTGTGGGAGTTCTGAAAGAATCATTGAGGTCTTCTTACTTTTTATATCATAAAAAGTCTAAAAATGGAAATTTTGAACATGCATATCTATGGAGCAACATGAAGAAATATATAAATCACAAGACCATACAATCTTTTTTTAAAAAAGAGTTTGAAAAGTCAAAAGTGAGGGTTTTGTCTTGTTTTAATGTTTTTTTCATTAGGTGTCTTTGCTGTTGTTTTTGTACCTGGAATATGCTTAGCCCATCCAATGATGACCACCAATTCTCTATCAGCCAGGTCACAGAGGGTAGTGAGAGCTTTGATGTCACTGTCTGGAACAGTAGGGTCAGGCATGGCATAGATCTTCTCCGGTTCAGCCACCAGCAAATGTGAGACAATCTTGTTATCTGCAGGAACGGACCAGAGCACTACAACATCACTAGTAGTATCATCCTCTTTTTTCTCAACCATAAAATATTCTGTTTTCCTAAGCTAACAGTGAATATGGCATTAGCTTACAAGTATTCACATTCATTTTGAAAATATATTTCTTCTAAGCAGACCTTAACATGACCCAGTCAAAAACTGTGCCAATCAATAACGAATGGAATAAAACCAATTCTTGGTTTCCTTTCCAAAGAATGAATGTGTCTTATAATAATATTATTTCTTGCAAATAGGTAAAAAGAAAGTGCTGTCTCATGTGTCTTCATTATCACGAGACTAATATACTATGGGAGCTAAGAATTATAATATGTTTAAAGGAATGCTCAAAAGCAAATTAATAAAATCTATGATATAATGTGGAGTAGAGGTGACTGCCCATGAAAATCACAGATATCTAGGTCATTAATTGTCTTAATTCCTTTAAAAAGGGGAAAGGTCATAGTCCTTCTGCCAGGCTGAATGACTGATTATATATAACCTCATGTCCAGTAGATGCACTAAACAGGAGACTGGTTTGCCCCGTATCATAATTCCCCCCACCCCCTAAAATACACACACATACACACACACACTTTCCAAAAACAGCCAATAACAGAAGGAGAAAGCATTTAAAAAAATTCTCTCCTTAAATATGCACTTGTTTCTTCAGTTCTGGTGTACGTTTCATTAATTCCATTAAGTTCTTCTTTTGTCTAATACTCTCTCTCTCTCTTTCATATTTGTGCATCTGAAAGTTGTGATATATGTTTTAAAAAATCCTACACAAAATACACCAGAGCCAAATGGAAAGCATCACATCAAATGTGTTTTATTGCTTTGGGGCATGCGAGAGTTTATAGAAGGGGTTGTAAAGCCTTGCTAACTGAATAATTTCTGGCTGGCCCAATTTTCATTCCCTGTGAGAACCTCTGCATCTTTTCCATGTGTGGTTTACATTGATTTCAAAGGAGATATGAATGGGTCAGAAAAAGCCTGGATATTTGATTATCACTGCCTTAAGTGAAAGCCTGAGCGTAAGTAACATTTATAAACATTTTGTTTTTGAAATAAAAAGGACACCTATTATTTCTTTTCATTTTATTGAAAACATATATGTCTCCTATAATAAAGGAAAATGTACTTATTTTCTTTATCTATAACTTCCTCCCTCTGTCACAGAAATATAAAAGGCAGATTTTCCAAATTCATTATCATCTTTTCTTAGTCATGACAGTGCAAATCATCATAAATATGGACATCGCCAGGACTACCTTTATAGAAGAGAACACTTAAGACAAACTAAGACTCAAGTTAAGGTTGTGAAGAACCATGTATCCTCCAGTCCATTTTGTTTTTTGTTTGTTTTTTTATTCTTCCCACCCTTTAATATGAGGAAAATATTATTCTATTTGTCACAGATTTTACAGAGAAAACTGGTTGTTTTCAGATGATGTAAGGACATAATATGTATTTTCAATTATATTTGGAAAATGTCAGCTTTAATTGTTCTGACAATATAATATATAATATAATACATAAATCTTGGGCAGGTTATTATATTCTGTATATTAGGGAAGAATCACCTATAAAAGGTAAAAAGTAGAGTGGATGAAATTCTAGTCTTTTCATTACAGGGAAAAACACTACTTGTATCAAAGGACACTTACACTGAAGGGATAGGGAAATTTAGCTTGTGTTTAAAAAGGCCCATCATTCAGAAAATTGAATAGCCATGAGCACTGTTTCTAGGTAAATCTTATTTAATGTTTCCTAATTAGAATCAATAGAACCCAATTTTCATTCCTCTGCCTTTGTACTGCACAAATGATCAGTCAGGGTCCAGAAAATCTCCCAGGCTACTTTCTCAACAAAACAGATTCCCTGTCCCTTGACACTTATCTGACACAATCTGAAAATTAAGTTTTATAAATGTTTGTTACAAAAACACACTAATTGGATGAACTAAGGAAAATTAACATACAGGCCTTTAGATAATGAGTAATGATTTATCAGAAGGGTAGTTTATTTCAGACAAATGAGGCTTGCTGAAATTGCTGTATGTTTCTTAAAGGTATTGCATCCCATTACTTCCCAGGATTCTCAGCATTGCACAAGGATCCTGGAAAGTTCCCTTTTCATTCTGACTTCAAGATGAGCACGTGTTAATTTTTCTTTCAGAAGGGAAACTATCAATGGTTTTTAAGTGCATGTCAACTTAAAATAAATGAGAACTAGAAAATCTGTACAATACAGACTCCAGGAAAACTAGAGCTGTAATTAAACTAAGCATTCGTGTTTATTGAATTTTATTGTATTATCAGAAAGTTTTTATCATGATGCATAAAATCTGCTTAATGCAGCTCCAGACTATATTTACAGAACACTAACAGCTTATAGAAGCTGAAGAAAAGATGCCAGATTGGACAATTGAAGGTATAATCAACATAATGTTTTTTGGAAAGGCATAAGGAAACCATGCCATATGTTCAGTTAAGCTACAATTTCATGTAAAACTGGTTGTTTTTCTTCTGACATGGCTAAAATGCCTTTCTGCTTATAAATTGAGGTCCAAAGCATTCCATGACTATCTGACAGGAATTCTGACTTGAAATCCCAAAACTTGAGATGTGTTGCACTACTGCATTTTTCAGAAAACTGAAGAGGTTATTGCATTCAATCTACACTAAAGTTACCTTTCATTAATTTAAAAAAAAAATAAGTTTGCCTTTTAGCAATGTACCAATAACATCATAAATTGCAAACTGGATTTATAAAATCATGGGCTTTTTAAAAATAACTTGTAGTGCCCATATGGCCATTTTAAATGAAACTGCCAACCTATGCTTGTTATTAGTGTGGCACATTTTTATTTTAATCTGTTGGTAGCTACTGTGTTAACCTTCTATATCTCCAAATTAATGAGGCTCCTAATGTATTTTCATTGGGACGTTGAGCAGTAAAACTCATTTAGTTAGTGAAAACTACAAAAATCACTTTCTTGTGAAATCTGTAACCAGCAACTCCAATGAGCTAATGATCACAGTATGGTGCATTTTTATGTACCACTGAAATAAAGACAAAGTGTAAATGTAAAATTTGCACTGCATAAACTGTGTATAAACATGCTTTAAAAACAAAACTAGAAAAGGTGAGAAACCCACAAAGCTTTTGACAGAAAAATTGCAATTAGTTAGATTATATCTTGCATTCTCTTTGTAGCAAACCCATTTGTGACAAATGCCATCGTCCTTATAGAAAGAGAGCTCCTACTGAAGGTGGTGGCGTGGGCTGACACACTAAGTTGAAAGAAAAGCATTTGTATGCTGGGAATTCCAAAATATCTGATGTACTTACATGGCTTTTTGGCTGGCTGAACTAGCTGAGGGTTCAGGTACGGGCTATTCTCTGCATCTATTCTGCGTTTGTACTTCTGACGACCTCCACGTACTCTATCAAGACGCACCCCTAATGCAAGAAAAAGAAAGATTCTGTTATGTTGCCGAGGTAGTAAGTGATCTCGGATAACACAGGTGAGAGGTAAATGAGAAGCATCTGGGGTGTCTCTGTGACATGAGGGAAATGCATAATGACACATAGGGCTTAGGGACATTGGAAGTTACAGATGAAAAAGATGGTAGCAGAGGTCCACAAGGAGGCTGTTCTGCTCACTGAGCAGTATCCCCATCTACACAGTAATTATGACCTAGTAATGGGATGCGGGGGTGTATAAAGTTACTTTTTTTGAATCAAAGCAAATGGTAGATTATCATTAGAATTTTTAGATTCTTGAAGCTGTTGTGCTGATATAGACTACACATAGCAATCTCTATCAACTCGGCAAACGTAAATGCATAAGGCAAATATAAACAAAAAGGCAGGTTAGCCATGGAAAAAACCTTGAGAGGCCCTCAAATAATCAACCATTATTACTCTAAGGCTCTTATCAGCTACTTGTTTAAAAAATATCTGAAAATAGTACTACTATCAGTGTCTATTACTAAAATACAAAATTTATGGGGGAAAAACACATTATCTATGTCTTGGAGCAAATAACTTCAAAAGAATCCATTCTAACACATAATTGGATGGAAAAGAGATCAGGCAACAAGGATAAGGACTATGTCTATGATTTCACTGGTAAAGGTATTTCGTGAATGTGGAAACTTCCTCTGATATTCAGGTTGGGAGAGTCTTAGAGAGTTCCTTACTTCATTGAAAAGTTAAGTGACTTCTCCAGGGTAACACACAGCTAGCATGTGGCAGACTTAAAGCCAGGTCTTCCTGCCTCCAAGGATGGCTCTCTATTCATTAGGCCAAAGTGTCTTATTGACTTTCATCAGGTAGAAGGAGGAAAAAGAGAACCCTAGACAATTTGGGTCTAAGGAGGGAGTTGCTAAAGGGAGTGAGGCGAACATAAAGGTATGGAAAATGGAAGATGAATTTTGGACAAGTAACTTCAGGTCACTTGGCCTGAATTTTATCCACTATAAAATAAGGTTATTGGATTATATACTCTGTTGTTAAGTATCTTTGTAATTCTAAATAGAAGAATTAAGAGTTTGAAAGGTAAAGTTGTATATTCAGAATTTCACAATTGAGGCTGCATGCATACAGTAACTGAATACAACATCAGCAGGGCCTAGGACCTAAAGAAGCAAGGTATGTGATTAGGGTGTTTCAAAAAGCAATAGTTAGACTGAGTTGAAGTGGAAAGACAAATACTTAAAAAAAAAAAAAAAACCCAACAAAACAACAACAACAACAAAAAAAAAACACACCATAGTTCTTTTTTTTTTTTTGATAGTATTATCATTTTTACTATATGGGCACAGCCCAGCCATGAGCACTGAACATTGCTACAGTGATTAAAGTTAATTTTTTTTTCTTTTTTTAAAAAAAAAGTTTAATTTTTTTTCCAATTTCATGTGAAAACATTTTAACATTTGTTTTTAAAAACTGAGTTCCAAATTCTTTTCTTTTCTCCCTTCCTTCTCCCCCTCATTGAGAAAGCAAGCAATTTGATATACAAAATCAAATGTTTCTTTAGAAAGAATTTATTAATATATTGGTAGGAATTAATTGAAGTGAATATCTTGATCATTCTTTACTAAATCCTTGACCCATTTCATGCATGTGTCAATGAAAATACAAAGTGCAATAGTACTGCAGAATTCAACATTGCTAAATGAAATTCACACTGGTGTTTCAGGGAAACACAAAGATCAAATTGTCAGGTTATCAAAAGGCAAAACATTTTCAAGTGTATCTAGCAAGCAAACGTATTCTGGTAAGGCAAGACATGAACTTGATTGAGACTAGATAAGATAGGCTGTGCGGCTCTATCAGTGTACAGTTAAATGAAATCATCTCAGTATTTTCAGGTAATGTACAAAAGGTTTAGCAAATAATATGAAACGAGAACTTTACAGCATAATTTATCTTCTGCAAGTCAAAAGTGCTGCTACATCCTAAAGATATTGTAATTATGGAAGAAATAACTAATTAAATGATCACTGCCAAACATTTTAGCCCCAGGGTCTTATTTTAAATTCTTATCCTAAACCTTTTCACATTGAACTTCAACATCCTCCTTTTAGACCCCAAAATATTCTATGCTTTATCTTTCCAATCTCCTCATTTCCAAAAGCTTCTCCTTAGGATTCAGCATATTTTTATGAATTCTGTAAGAAAAAAACAAACCCATTAATATTATGTTTATTTGAGAAGCATTTAAATCTTTTGGGTAATAACAGGTTTTCTGCAAATCTAAATGATATTATAAAAATAATTTATATATGCTCTGGGTGTTTTGAACCCCATGATCCTTTTGTTCTCTACTCTCCAACTACCTCCACTTATCTGGAAAACTGCACTCCATTCCTGGCTCCCTGAATTCTGATATGTAAAGGTTTTGCCCTAGTGTGCCAGGTTGGGGACTCCTTGCAATCACTTTACCATACATTCCGGATACCTCCCACCTCCTCTTTAAGCACCACATTAGAATGTAAACTTCTTGAGTATCTTATAATCCACTTTTTACCCAGAAAGGAAACACATTTTGTGCAATAAAAGAGAGAAGTAAAGGTAAAGTCTTAATCTGTACTGCTTTCCAGGAACTACAGGGACCAAGAAAGTTGGTGGAGAATGGATTTTTTTTTTAAATTTCTGGCTCACATTTTTTCGGTGTTTATCAATGATAATAGCCATCTATTTCAATTGCTGAGAAAGTGATCTCTGAATTATAGAGGGGCATATAAATACAGCAATGATTGGTAGACAGCCCCAATGCTCCATTGTCACCCTACCAATGTCAGAAGAAAGACAGAACTTGTATTTTGGGGAAAATGTACTGTGGTGAACGTCGGGGAGAACAAAGACATGCTGAGTCCCAGAGGATGAAGAGGCATGGATGGGATATATTTGCATTGTTGTTGGGAACTCTAAGTTTACAGGATCATAGATCTATTTAAGTACTTAAATATGCATAGGTAAGGTTTTATTGTTAGTTCTAATAATAGCAGTAGTCCTATGTGGTTGAGTAACTATACAAATAAAACAGCAGTACTAGTGGCTATGGTGGTGGCAGTAACAGGAGTAGCACTAAATAAAAGTCTTTTAAATCCTATTTCTATTTAATTTCTAGTTCTAGTTACAAAAACTGAAGTTGCTTTTAAAAAGAAGAGTAGATGAAATTCGTTCAAAACTTGTAAAACTTCAGTGAGATTTAAAAGCTAGTTCCATGGTTGGGATTTGGAGGCAAAGGTAGGAAAACATGTTTTGCTCCTTTTACATATAGTTTGGCTGTGCAATGGGAAGCTTCTAAATTAACTTGTTTTTCATTAAATTATTTGATTCGTGAGTTTCTATCCTGTGACTGATACTTTAAAAAGAAATGTTACACATTTCCAGAATAAATACAAGTATAAGAAAAAAGACCATAGATGTCTTGAACCAAGGGATAAGAGTGAACAAATGTCCATTAAACTGATTACTTTTGTATTTTGGACCTAAATAAAAACAACTCACCTAATATGTTGTCACTTAAATGAGAAAGAAGATTTTAAAAATCCTAAGATCCAAAGATAAATAATTCAGCCAAATATATATTGCTGGAAAAACAAAGTGTATATATAATAAGCAAAAAGAGGGACTGAGTTCATGTTATGTATCAGCCTTTTTTTTCCAGTCAGGTGCCTTCTACATGCCTTGTATCAGGTTCTACTATAAATTATTTTAACCAAAGGAATTGGGAAAACTATCAGATATGGTCCTTAAATATGGTGGTATAAATAAAGGACATAAGGATTATTTAGGAATTAGTTCTAATATGGTCACTAGAA
The DNA here is from genome assembly GCA_028646595.1 of Phalanger gymnotis. Taxonomy (NCBI): domain Eukaryota; kingdom Metazoa; phylum Chordata; class Mammalia; order Diprotodontia; family Phalangeridae; genus Phalanger; species Phalanger gymnotis. The sequence goes on along the minus strand of CM053626.1, from coordinate 242,080,333 downwards.
ATGTGTACATACGAAATAAAAAGAATCAATTCTTTCGAGATATATCCATAAAAACACCATGATTGGGGAAAAATAACTCATCTCCAGGTTGAGTTATAGAAATATCAAATTTGGTTTCTATAGTTTCATTGAAAGGAATCAAAACAGAATCTTATAATTCATGGAGTTATCATCATGCCCATCAACCTCTCACCAGAACCTCGGGCTCTGTCCCTGGAATGGCAGGCTCACATATAAGTTTTAGTCTTTTGAGGTTTGGAGATGGGCTTTCAAGCCATTTCCTGCCTATTTCCATATCACACCACTCATTCCATCATTCTCACCCACCTTTCACTAAAACATACGCCTCTTCCTTTACGATGCCAGCTCTGAGTGCCTGCACTTTATTTGCCCAGAAGTTGGCCTCCATATGAATTCCTAGCTACACCATGCCATTGGGTACCTCTTCCTTAATAGCTCCCCTTTATATTTTGTATTTCCCCATTAGAAAGCTATTTCTTTAAGGACAAGCACTGTTTTACTTACTTCTTTTGCATCTCTAGCCTTTAGCAAAGTGCATGCCCACAACAAGCCCTTATACTAAATGCTTCCCATACCAATACCCATTATCAGCTATATTTCCCCATCTTGAGAATAATCAGTGTCACTTGAAACAAGCTATTATGTGAATATACTTCCACAATGCAAAAATTACCATTTCAAGTCGCAATTAGTTCCAATAAGCAAATGTTTTTCAAATATTTCTGAGATTAACTTCCTATTTTGTTTAATTTTTAGGTAAAACTAAAGCACCTGTACTTTTGAACAATACTTAATGTTTCTTCAAATTTTGGCAAAACTACATGGGTGAGCTTATTTGCACACAGGCACATAAACTTGTAAAATACACTACCATTTAAAATTTTTTCCCTTGATTTTATTTTGACCTTCTGAATTTTGAATTTCTATAATATAGTAGAATAGAAGAAAAGATTGTACATGAAACTGCACATCTATTATGTATAAGTTGCTATTCCTTTTAAATATATAAAGTTATCATATAATTTTTCCCTTGTCCAACCCTATTTTAATGTTACAGCAGAAAAGCAAAATAAGATAAAGATTGTAATAAGATGTTTTAAAATGTTTAAATAAATATAACAAACAAAACATGAGAAGGAACCACATAATGAATTATGAAAAATGTCTTCCCAAAGCATTTAAAGAAAAAGTTATAAAGTGAATTCTGCATAATTCAGGCATAATCCTCTTTTTACTCAGGAATATATTTCTGAGATAAAAGAAATATTGCAGAGGGCAGAAGTGTGTTTAATCAAAGAGTAAGGGAACTGAAGCTTAAAATAAAATAACACAAATTTATTATGATATAACATGCTGTACTTCTCTGTATTTTCACAGACATACATTTAAGCAATCCTTTCTTTTCAATGGAAAACAAGTTCAGGTGAAATGTTCAAAGAAGAAAAAAGTGAGAAAAACCAAATCATCTTAGGATCAAGTAACATATACGGATAATTGGTCAAAAATATTACTATATTAAAAAAGTATTCCCGGTCCCTGAGGTTTTTTTTTTCCTTTTATGTATTACAATATGGATGAAAGAATATTAAGTTATTACAGCTTACAGATCCTTTTGGTCTCAGAAACACAAGTGAATATAATTCTGTTAAAGGAGAATATTCCTTACTTCCCACATTGCAATCTTTCAGGCTAGGCATATTTATTTGTTCACAGTTTTGAGAAAGAAATTCAGTTCTAGGTTTCTCTCTCTACACAAAGACAAAGAGACAGACAGATGTGAATGAATGTATGTATGTGTATACATGTAACACACATATGTACTATATAAGCACACAAAACCACACAACATACACGTAGATTATATATGTATTATAACATATACAAATTACACATATGTTATATTAAAAAACAGGTACTTCCACCCTGAAAGATTGAGAAATGGGAACTAAGGAAACACTCTCCTTTTAACAGAATCATCTTCACTCATCTATCCAAGACTAAATGGATCTCTAAGCTCGATTAGCTTATTGTTCTTTCATTCACTGTGTATAATACATAAAAGAAAATAGAGACCAAAAATATTTCTTCAAGTTAGGACTTTTGACCACTGTGTTCATGTTGTCTGTCTGTTTGTCTGTGTGTCTCTCTCTCTCTCACTCTTGCAAAGTAGAAACAACACAGGGCTTTGGGTGAGTAACAGTTTCAGCTCTGTTATTAATTAGCTATGTGACCTTTAATATTCCTGGAACTTTTATTTCAATATCTGTTAAATTAGTACAAATAATAGTTATGTTCATTATCCCAAGATGATAAAGATAACAAAAAACATCTGTCTAGCACCTTAAAGCTCCTTCCCAGATACCCCTCAGCAGCACCAAGCCAAAAACAATCTGTCCCATAGGAAGGATGGGTTCTATTACAGACAATGGATAGTGAAGAAACTCAGCTGAAGTCACATAGCTAGTAAGTAAAAATGGAATAGAAACTGAGTCTGAACACTTTCCACTGTATCATGATCCTGCAGAATAAACAGATGTAAAAATATTTTTTAAATGCTATGTAAATAGGTGCTACTTATGATTGCTTGTTTATGTTGTCATGTGCCAATATACCAAGATCACTATTTCATTACATCACAGCCATACAATATGTAATAGGTGACCTGCAACAACTTAGTTTTACAGTACACATTTAGTATAGTGGAAAGTGTGATGAAGTTTGGCAAAATTCAAACCCTGAAACTTACTAACTCTGAGACCATTTAGAATATAAGCTCCTTGGAGGCAGAGACAGATTTCTTTCTGTATTATTAGTGCCTACCAAAGTGCTTGCTTCTTAGCGATGCTTACTGTTTATTGAATCAAATTGAGCATATCAATTAAATCCTCTGACCCTCAACTTTTTATCTGTAAAATAGGGATACTAATAAAAGCACAATCTATTGCACAGGGTTGTTTTATACTTTATAAAATATATAGCACTACATATTTGTGAATTATTTTATGAACTTTAAGTTTTGGCCCTGTGAGGAAACAGATTTGACATATGGTGCTAGAAAACATGATCGCATTGTTTCATCAGTATTCTAGTATTTTCTAGCAATGTCTAGGTCCTTCCAAAGATGAGTTTTTGCCACTAACCCAAGACATTAATTTAAGTATTTAGATGAGTTTTATTTAGTGGAGGGTAGTAATTTTTAGGTTCACTGCCTCAACAAAGGGTACTTTGGTTGTCTACATATATCGAAGTGATGAAATATATTAATAGGGATCATTTTGCCCCTCTTTTCTCCTGTCTTGCCTCCCACCTACCCACCCAATCCACAAAGCTCAAATCATTGTGCAATCCAGAATACATATATTGACCATAAACATAAATCAAATTAGCTCCACAAATGTCAAATCTCCACGTCATTGTCTTCTGTGAAGACAAAGGCATCAAAAATATGAGAATTTTTATAAAACTTTCTGTGTTTGGCCTATGCTAATTGACCAGATAAGGAAAGTTTTAAAATAAAATTTCTTCCCAGGAAATAGGGTGCCTGCAATTGTTTATTACGTGACAGGACACAAAGTTAATTAAATTAACTGGATATTATTCATGTGAAAACTCACTGTTACCTTTAAAAAAAGGGGGAAAAAGGAACTGTAATAGTCAACATTACCAACCTAATAGCACACTTCATATTGGTTCCTATTTCAAGTACCACATATGCCCACATTGCCACGAGGGAATTACAAATCTCATACATTGTCAGAATTTACAAAATTGGGATAGCAAGGATAGACAGAGAGGCAAAAAAAGATGCTGTGAGGCAAATAAACACAGAAAGTAAACTAGTTCAGCACAAGGTCTTCTTAGGTCAGCTAATTTTAACACTACTTGCCTTTTTTAAGACTTTCTGCTCTAATGCAAAAATTTTGATTAATTTTAGATGCTGCCAAAAATTGAAAAGTAAAAAATACTTCTTAATCATCACAAATAAGAACTTCTCCCTTTTAATGAATTAAACAGTGGTCTCCCTTAGCCAGGTTTGCTCAATTTAGAATAAAGCACATAAGATGAAGTTTCTGAACAAAGCTCTGTTAAGACCATTAATTAGATGGACTCTCAGGACACTTCAACAGAGGTATAAGTCCTTAAAAAGGAAGGGAATATCTAAGTGCTTACCTCCTAGAACATAAGCTAGTTAACTCTTCAGAATAACTGCTCTCAAACACAGTTTGCAAAAAAAAAGTCTGTAACACTTTGGAAAAACAAATTTCTATGAGATATAGAGGATAAGTAGAATGAGGCCTTTCAACAGAACTGTGTGGTCTCCACACATAGTAGATCAGTTCGTAGAATGAAGAAATGTAGTTCCTTATAGTGTCCGTGAATTCTCCTGAGATTTTGTGGAAGAATCATCAAGAGAGGATACTGAAAATCTCTGAGTAGCAGCAGAAAGAGAAGCAAGGGCAGATTAGCAGCAGGAATTTTAGTGGCAGCCTCTGATGCGGTTTTCCTTCGGGACAATATCTTGATAGAGTGAATGAGTTTGCCCTAGACAAGTTGTGCATATTTATAGGCTACTGAGTAAAGGATTGAGTGAAAATTTTATGCATTTACACTTAACACCAGGGAGTAGATATAACATATTGCTATCATCAGGATGCTAGAAGGCAACCAAACAACTCTACCCTGGAAAGCTACTTTTATCCCTATATCCCAAAACATGGAGCTAACCTTTAGAATATCCCCAAAGATTTAACCCCCAGGTTACCATTTCTAAAACAGCCACTGACTCTTCATACTAACTCTTTCCTCTTGGCAATGTCTTATTATAACAACAATAATGACTCCTTACATTTATTTAGATGGAGCTGCCAATGAACAAATGCTTCACATACATCAACTCATTTAAGTAGCACAGAAATCATGTGTGGTAGGTGGCTAATAAACCTATTGTACAGATAAGGACAGAGAATATAGTCTGACCATGAAGTAACTCATTGAAAAACTATGAACTCAAAGCTAAGTCGTCTGAGGAAAAATCCTCGATTCTTGCTACTACATCAAGCCGAATGAATAAGGAAGAGAAAAGGCATTTAGGAGTCAGGAGGGAGACACTTTGGTTCAGATCAGAGCTCTAAAGTTTAGAAGTTCTGAGACCACAGGCAGGTTTCTTCTGTGAGCTATAGTTTCTCTTTTACAAGATGGAGACAGTATTTGCATTGTCCACTTCAAAGGACAGGTATGAGGACATTGGTAATTTAAATTGTAAAACTGAGCAAAACTGTGAGTTTACATTATTTGAGTTACTTCAGCATAAACTACCACGGTCAGGCAACTTTGGGGGAAAAAAGGAAATCTAAAGTGTGAAAGTAAGAGTAACATCCTCAAATATACAGTAACTACCAATACCACTCCCAAACCCAAACAAACAAACTATAAAGCTTGTGAAAAGACAAGGCAAATTTACTGGGGAAAAAAAGGGCAAAACCAAAAATTTTTGATGTATCTAAACATTTAGCATTGATTGTATTTCATTCAGGCTGGTAATAAAAGTGATTTTTAGCAGGGCCAGAGGTTGCCCAAATATTGTGAAGCTGAGGAGATCCCAAAACAACAAATGCAATGTTCAAAGGATCTTTTTATTGAGATACAGCCAATTAGAGAGAATCACTGGATTACAAGCTTTATCAATGGATTTGGGTACGTTAGGGGATCTTAATAATTATCTGTTCTAACTACCCGATTGTGTAAATGAGAAAACAGACACTTAGAGAGACAAAATATCTTGCTTAAAGTAACTGAACAATCAGAACAAGTACCAGAACCTAGGTCTTCTTATTTTCCAGTAAAATAGTGTAGTTTGCCTACTACATTAGACTCAAAACTCCTCAGGAGTCAATACTTGGAAGAAAGAAGATATAAAACTCCATTCTTCTCAACAGAGCTGGAAGACCAATTCTATCATGGCCATGGAGACAACAGATACAGTACACCCCCGCTCTGAGGACTCAACGGGAAAGTTATCTGTTGGTTCACACAACACATTCTCCAGTACATTTGTGACTACATCAAAGCAGATAGACGAGGTTTTAAACAGAAATGCAAATTCATCAACAAGCATGTGAGGGAGCTTCCAAGTCACTAATAATAAAGGAAACACAAATGAAAACAACTATGATACTTTGCCTCGCAAGGAACAAAATGCCAAGTAGGATTAAAAACTGGCAAAAGTCAACATTGGAGGGAGGGGCTGTGAGAAGACGACCACACTAAAATACTGTTGATGGATCTATGAATTGGACTGACCATTCCACAAAAGACTTTTGACTTTAAAAAAACATTCAAAGAAGTAATCTTCACAGTAGGAGAAAAATGTAAATAAAACAGGAATGGCTGATGCAATTGCGTTTTATCAATACAATGGAATATTAATATCCCTTATGAAAGAACAACAGGAATTCACCTAAAGACAGAATATTTTGCATAAAGAGAAGCTTGGTCAAGAGCACAGAACCAAAAGACCAAAATAAATATAAAAATATAAATAAAAATAAAAAATAAAAAAAAAATAATAAAAGTGAAGGAATAACAGAATGGGAGAATAAGGAAATGGTTGTAATATTTTAAAAATAGATAATAATAAAAATTTCAAAGTTTTGCACAAAAAATAATAAGGGGAAGTCTTTACTTTTGGTCTCTAAATGACTATAAGGAATGCAACTCACGAGGTATTCATATGCTTTTGATTCATTCATTGTTAATTGTAGGTCTTAACTTAAGGAATTCCTTTATTGAGAGGAAAAGACATGGCTTACTCATGTCTGCTTGTACTCTTGCTCTAAAAAGGGCTATGAGTGAAATGCTGGAAAGAAAAAATGACCATAAGCAAAATGTTTAGCCAGAAAACTGCTCACCAAGAATGAAAGTTGTTCTATCTGAAGCATGGAACCCTAATCTGTGACACATACAAGTACAAATTAGGTCATCTGCAACAGGTGACAAGTTTTAATTGAATGTCTTCTGTCTGCAATTCTGACAAAAGGTGAATGGAAATAAATGAGTCTGGCAAGACAGCCCTGAGCCTTACAATACCCAATATCTCATTATTTTTAAACAGCTATCTATAAACTGATGCTGACAAGCTTTGAACCTTTTATTTCTGCTCAAGATGTGGTGGCTGTGAAGAAAAAAGCAAGAGGGACATCCAGAACGTTACATTAAACATGCAATACCAACCATTATCACCAACCCAATGTAATTAAAGGAAAGTGGCTATTCAAAAGGCACTATTTTTTACTTTCACTCTTGTCAAAAAAGGGCTTGGAGTGCATTTGCTAAACATAGGACCTTTAAAGAAATACAGGCAACTTTTCCCTTACCTCTTTTCACTGGCAACATTGCTCATGAAATACTGAAATAAGTTTTGTTGCTGTCAAATTGAAACCTCTGCTCATCTAAACCCCATTTTCTATGGTTACATCATTCCCAGGTAAAGAAGGTTATGAATTTGTTAATGCCAAGCAGGATTATATATTAACTGAAAAAGAGGGAATCGACTAATTCACAATTAAACGGGACAATAACACCAGTAAGGGCAAAATAATAATAAAAGAAATAATATGATGCAGCTCATGGGAATGTTCTGTATAACCTGAGACATGGATATTATTTATGTAAAATTATAATAACTTTATGCAGAAATAAGTAAATATGAAAGTAAACAAGCAAGCTTTTGAGATTCTAATTTAAACCTCAAAGCTGGCATGGAGAGAAATACATAGGTGTCTCTTGGCCAAAGTAACGTACTAAAAGAAAAATAAAGGTTAAAAAAAAAAGAAATAATAACTTCGACTAATGAGGTTGAAGGTAGTTTGACTTCTGTACAGTAATAGCTAGATCACAGAATCCTCTTAAGTTTTAACATATTTGCTTCCTAGTCATAAGAGATAAAAAGATCAAAATAAAAATGAGTGACAAAAATTTGGTTTTGAAGGATTGTTAGTCTGCAACATAACGCTAGTATTCTTTTCCAAAAAAATCAACGAGACTAATCCTTTTCCTAAAAAATTAAGGAGCACATCTCTATGGATAAATTTTTATTTATAAGACATTACTCAAGATAGCCCAAGTGGCTTTATAAACAAGTTATGAGAGCAAGCAAGATTTTTTTTTCAGATATTGACAGGGAAACAGTTCACAAACAAAGGATAGAGAGGATCACAGAAGAAAAAAAGACAATTTTGATTGCATAAAACTTAAATAATTTTCAACAAACAAAACCAATGTAGTGAAAATTAGAAGAGAATCAGGTAAAAGAAAAAATCATTCTAGCAAGTTTCTATGATGAAGAATTTCATTTCTAAAATTGATAGGAGACTGATCAAAAGTATAAGACTCATGATACAACTGATAAATAAGATCAAAGGATATCAAGGCAGTTTTCTAAGGAAAATCTAAGGTATTTATCAAACAAATAAAAATATTCATAGCAGCTCTTTTTGCAAAACTAACAGAGAACTGGAAATTAAAGAGATGCTGATCAATTGGGGAAGGACTGAACAAATTATGGTAAAGCAATATATTGTGCCATAAGAAATAATAAAAGGTAGTTTCAGAGAAACCTGGGAAATTTGTATGAAATTATGAATAGTGACATGAGAAAACTAGAAAAGACTACATGATAAAAACCCTAAATTAGATAAACAATTTTGAAGGACTTAAGATCTTGGACCAATGCAATGACCAACCAAGATTCTGGAAGACAATAAATACATGCCATACCCATCACTTGCTCTTTCCCATCCTTTTTCCTACACTTATTAGTATCTTGGATTTCTTCCTTAGAAAACTGCCTGTTTATATCCCTTGATCTCATTTACCAGTTGCAAAGTATTTCTCATTCTTATAAATTTTAATCAGTTCCTCATCTATATTGGAAATGAGAATCTCATCAAACTTGCCACAGAGATTTTTGTGTCATCTGTTCTTGTTATATCATTTGTTCTTGATGGTTTAATTATCACCTCTGTATATGTCTTCCAAATCTATAGATAGGTCCAGTGTAGTACTCTTCTCCAACTTTCATTCTCACATTTATAACTATATGCTGCTTACAATCGCAGAGGTTTTTGCTGCCACTTCAACACAACAGACTCCTAACATTCTTAGCTCAAAATCTGGTGATCCTCCAAAGCTCATTATTCTTACTGATGACACTTTCCATCTAGCAACATAGGCTGAAAAAGTCAGTTATTTTTTGCATTTTCCTCTCTGTCTATCCTTCTGAAGAATCAGTTGGCGAATCCTGTCAAAATTAGCTCCATTTCTACTGTCTCATTTTGTCCAATCTTGACCAATCATTAAATCGGTCAACAAACATTTTATTAAGTGACTACTATATGCTAGACACTGTGCTAAGTACTGGGGATAGATGAAACACAGTCGTTGCTCTCAATGAGTTTATACTCTGTTGGAGGAGACAACATGCATACAACTATGTACAAAAAAAAAGATCTACGCAAAATAGGTTGGAGATAATGGACGGCAGGAAGGCTCTAGGATAAAGGGGGCTCAGGAAAGGCTTCTTGCTGCATGAGGTTGGATCCTTAGCCGAGATTTGAAGGAAGCCAGGGAATTACACCAACACATCACTTTAGATGGGATATTGAACTGAATTCAAGATAACATGGCTGACCCAAGTACAGATATAGATTCTAGAGCTCGAAATTCCTATTCAATCCCAGTTTAAGGTTCAGAGGAAAGAGTGAAAAAGAGACAGAAGGAAAATATTACAATCTGTGTGTTTTGGGTACACCATAGCATGTAAATGAACCTCAGTTTCCAATGCCTTTTCCAATATGGAACAAACCTTGGAAGGTACTAATGAGTAGTCAAATTTTTGAGTCGATATAGCTTTGAATTGTAATCTTGACGTAATACAGGCATTTGTTTTTGCCTGACTACGCACGTTTATTATAATAGTTTTGTTTTTACTCTTTTTCTCCACAATAGGAAGGAAAGTGGAGAAAAATAATTTTTGTTCATTGTAAGTCATCTCAAATCACCTTTACGTGTCAAGCTTTTTATTTGGGACAAGAAAGATGGAAAAGAGTTACAAGCCAAAACATATGATTTGGAATTATTTAGCATGAAAAAAAGAAAAAACTTAAAATGTAAAAATTGGGTACATGATGTAAAGGAAAGGATATAGCATTCCAACACGGATTCCCCAAATCCTGCCTCCAAGATCTACTAACAATGGTGACAATGACTTGAATCTCTTAACTTGCAGGATAATTATTTTTATTTGTAAAAACAGAGTTAATAGTTATCCTTCCTTCCACACCAAGTCTAAGGAACAAAAAGATAATGTGTTTTGGAAACCTCAACCTATTCAACATGAACTACTTTTTACTCTGTTTCTTCTTCTGTTCTAGAAATATAAAAGAGAAAATGAGTTTGAATTACTAACAGAAAGTCAGATACACAAGACAGATGTCCTTATGTTAAGGTAATAAGGGCATCTGAATAAAGCATTTCAAGAAACACTCTTATCATATAAAAAGTTTCTTATCCTGGGGAAATCATACAAAAAAAGTTTATTCATTTTGTGTTCCATTACTTAAAGGCAATGGAATTATTTCTTGCATGTCTTTTTAGTCCTATCATTCCATGAACAAATTACAGTAATTCCATGGATGGAAATGACCTGTTAAAAAGGGTTTGACAATTATACTGTGCACTGGAAGGAAAAACCAACATGCTTCAAAATTTAAGGGAAGAGATAAGTCAAAGACTATTACTAAACAAGGAAAGCAGGTCTGTCTGATGTTCATAAAAGACTTGGTGTTTCCTCCCAATTGACTTAGCCAGATGAACTTCTTTGTTCATAGCACAGTTAGAAGGCAATAAAAAATTTTTTAAAATGTGGGAGGGGGGAAGATCCCAGAATACAACATGAAACCAGCTATACCTGGTGTATTGTATTATCTGTAGAAGAATAAGAAATTGGGCATAATCTCAATAGTATTTGGGGAGATTTTATATTTTATGGAAGACATTTGAGATATGTCTGTACATGCAAACTAGTATAATGTATAAATAACTATTCCATAATTAACTAGTAGCTTAAGTGAATTAATTGAAATGTTTTCAAACTATCTGGCTATTTGTTAGAATTTAATAAGTTTATCTGTAGACATAACTAAAATGTCTCTCCCCCTAAATTAGTGATTTTATATAAATCTACTAAAAATTTCTTTTCTAGTTCAATATTTTTCTGAGGATAGTTGTATCTGGAAGAACAAAAGAGAACAAATCAAAAACTTCACTTTGGGATAATATTTTAATTAAGCTTTAAGTTCTATTTTCACTAAAATGTAAAATACTAAAGGGCAAAGACCTTTTTTTGGTTGGGCTGTACATTTTTTTGTATCCTCAGCAACAAATATATGTAGGTACTAATAAAGGTTTATTGAATTTAATCTGAAACATGTCTTGCACATCAAGCTCTCCCATGTCAGTAGACTTGTCCATGTTTTGAGAACCCTCTAAACTAAGTCCACATACTTGGCTACATACATAGAGCACAGAAACAATGGAAATCCTTGAGAAGAGCTTAGAAAAAAGTATACTTCAAAATTTGTGATTTCTTCTGTTTGGGTCCCTCCATCTTATCAAAATAAAGCCCATCCCCCACCTAGCTTGCCCTCTCTTCCTCTCTCCTCTAGAATAAGGAATTCTTTCAGGGAGTACTTTTCTGAGAAGAATCATAAAGGAGGAAAATTAATGAAAAATTTTATAACTGACAATATAACGCAACAAGAATTACAAAATAGTTTATAGGCATTATTTCATTTGGGGGAAAGTATAGGAAAGAAAGCGAAGAGAAAGGGTGGGGGAAGCAAGGAACAGAAAACAGGGAAAATATGAAAGTCTCTGGAGAAAATGTATGAGACAGAGGGGGCTTGTTTCAAGTTGTCTAGGCACTGAATGTTTTTTTTTTTTGGGGGGGGGGGGGGTTTGGTCAAAACCCTAGTTCCTGGCACAGTGCCTTGAGTGTGATAGCTATCTAGTAAATGTTTATAGAATTTAAACAGTTATCTTTTGCATATTATGTTCTTGCACATTTAAGTTGGAAACATAAATGAGTTTTACATTGTTTGGCTAGTTTATTAATTACAAAGATCCATTGAATGTTCAAGTTGAAATGTTATGTAGTAAGCCATAGGTATAGTGAAAATGTCTTAAAACTTAAGATTTTTTTCCAAGAGTTATTCTGCAACAAAGGTGTAACTTGAAACATCGATACCATACTAGATACTATGACTTTTTGACATGTTTTCCTCTAACAAATTCTATTTGCTGACTCTTTCTGTCCTACACAAACATTGAAATTTCACCTGCGTTTACAGTAAATTATCACGAATCAGGCATTCAAAATATTCAATTATTATTGCCAAATGTTTTCATCTACAAACAAAAAGATCCTCCCTCGCTTTAAGCTCACTAAAAATATTTGTTCAGCCAAGAAAAAATGTACTAAAAATTACCAGTCAAATCCTGATTCTTTATTGGCACTGTCAATCACTGAGGTTGAACCAAATGAATCATACTTTAGGCATGAGGTAGTAATAACTACCATACAAAGGCCCACCCTTTGGAATCTCAGAATTTTTTGGAGTCACAGAGACCAGCAAGTGCAACCTCGGTCTTTTGCAGATGAATACAGGTTGTAGAATGGAAAAAATGGCATGTACCATTTAGATGACAGAGCCCCCACTGATATGTATATAAAAGCAGAAACTGACAATGACAAAAGTGCCTGAGAAATAACCAAAACAACTTTGAGTATCTCTTTTTCCAATCAATTTACAATATTCTGTTAGTAGTTAGTCTTGACAGTTTTGGCAGGACTGAACTTTGAAAACATAAATCAAAGCAACAATGGTAAAATAAAAGCTAGGCATTCTATAGGAATTCTAAAGAGGGGAAAAAAGGTAATTGGAGACATTTAATAAATTAAAAGAAATGCCAGCATGTGAGACAAAAGATGGTTTAAAAAAGACATCCTTCCTAATACCACTCCAGGAAATAAATCTATTTCCTATGATATTATTCTGATTGCCAGACTGCCAAAGGGTCCATAGCACATCACCACCCTCTCCCCCCTCCAAAAAAAAGAAAAAAGAAAAAGAAAAAACCCTAGTCTAAACCTTCTCACACAAATTAATGAATCATTGGCTATCAAGATAGTTTTAAATGTATAAACAAGATACTTTACACTCTGTAAATGTATCTTTGGGTGAACAGCTGAGATTAGTCATACCCAATAGGAGTCAATCTATAGGTAAGCTTAGTTGGGAGGGATCCAGGCCAAAGCTAGAAGATACATACAATTAAGGATTCTAGTTAGAGCCAAGCCCTAGAGAAGAACTTCTATTGACAATATCATCTTGGAAAAGCGACTGATGGGAGACAAAGAATGCAATCTAGAGGAAAGAGAGACACTCTAAGAACAAACACATACACAGGATGATGCAGAGAGAGCCCAAGGAGGGGGACGCAGGTTCAAATTAAATGACCCTTTGAACCAGAAAGAAATGTCAACTATAGATGCAAAATAAGTCTTCCAGTAACTAGTTATAAGTTTTCCTTCTGGCCAAAAATGATCTCTACATGGGTACCTCACTCTGCATTGATTCTAAATTCACTCTTGCTCTGAACTACCTGTGTATTTATGGAAGAGTGACTGTCCCTGTCTTTTATATTTCTTGGGGAGTCGGAGGGGGAGAAGAGGAAGAGAGGAGAGATGGTGAGGAAAGTTTTGTATTAATTGTGTTTACTATATCATTTTATAAATATTCTTTCTCCTAAAAGTCTTCTTCTAAGTCTGGCTAATAATAAATGGAGAATATCTCTGTGGTAGCCCATGACTGAGATTACTAGAAATTGAAGAGATTTAAAGAGAAAAGCCTAGTATCCTATAGAGAGACGTAGTGAGCCACTTTTTAGCAACCTCAAAGAGGGAGAGCTATACAGTGGTCTAGAGCAAGAGTGCCTTAATTGACTTCTACAGGGTCACCCAGTCAGTATGTTTCAGAAGCTACACATAAACTTAGGTATTCCTGCCTCTAAGGGCAGCTGTCTATCTAATATACCATATTACCTCTCATATATGAGTGAGTGAGCATTTCTGTGCGTATTCATGTGGGAGCACATTTATCTCTATCTTTAAATATATGTGTGTGCACATGGATTTAGGAAGAGTTATAAGCTATAAACCAAGAGGGAACATTTATGATGGTTTCTCTGGGAATAAAGAGATATGACGCAACTCCCCAAACCCACACTTAAGGTTCAAAGCACCCAGTGTCTGTGTTCCTATTTAGAATCTTGGTGCTTTTTCCTAATGCTCTGTATTAACTCTTTTGCAAATTCCCACGTCTTCCCCTTCTACTTAAGAAAGAAATGGAAAACAAAAACGAATTCTATTCTGTTCCTTCCTCTCATTACTCTCTTTTAAACCTTTTGCAAGAATTAGTTGTTTGGGGGTATAATCTCACAAAGTAGATTCTTTGTAACCTTATAGTCACCTAAATTCTTAAATCTTTTCAAATAAACATCTCTCTTAGCTGTATCCCCCATCTGGTACTTGTGAAACACATTTCTGGAATGCCAATTAAAACTTTACAGTTATCTCTATTAAATTTCATCTTATTAGATCTTTAGGGATCCTGACTATTTATCAAACATATTAGCAATTCTTCCCAGCTTTGAGTCATCTACAAATTTGATAAGCACAGTAGAGCACCATGGGACAAATCCCCGAGATACCGATATTTACTAAAAATTAAACCATCTTTCTATTATGAAAGACTTCCTTCTTTACACCTTTTTGAAAATGATGACTTTAGTAAAAAAAGAAAAAGAAAAAGGAACTTGGAACTTGAGGAAACAGTTAATAATAAATGAAGGTTTTTAAACCAGGCTAGATTGAGTCACTGTGAACTTCTACCCTTACAGTAAAAAAGACGTCTATCAAATTGTTTATGAGGACAAATTTATGGAAAATATCCAAGAGTAAAGCTTTGTTGTTATTAAGATGCATGAATATGTATGTAATTTTAGCCAGACTAAATTAACCCAAAAATGAATAAATAAAAAAATAAGGACAATAATTGTTGTCAGAAGAGAAGCTTGCTGAAAACAGTTATGTACAATGATTCAAAAAGCTCTTTAATAAGATGGTTGACGATAGACCAAAAGAAATTATAAAGGGACAAATGGCATAAAATTTCAAATCGATTTTTTTTTTCCTTCCTTATTTGCTTCTTTCCTCATTTTTCATGGAAAAGGAAAGTTAAGGTGAACAGAAAGACAAGCAAAACATGGGAGGGCATAATTGAAAGAAGCCAAAAAAGTTAGCATGAAAATGATGGTAAGAATGAAATATGCTCATTCCTAATTCATGGCTGTCTATTTGAAAGGTATCATTCCTGTTTTTTCATTTAACACCTTAGCAATCAAGAATGGATCATTCATGATGTCAGTGACTCAAAAACAAGAGATTTAATAAGACCTTGGCCAATCTAAGCAATATTTATTCAAATACCAATGTAGGGAGCCATGGTGGAGGGGAGAGGGGATATGACCTGTTACTTTACTAGGATAGGGAAATTTGAGAAGGAAACCTTTCTACCAGTTCAGATGAGTACTGACTCTGAAACTTTTGGTCTAGGAGAGGAAGCAAAGCACTGAGCGCTGAAGTTACTTGCTCAGAGTCACTGGGTCAGAGATAGAACTTGAACATGGTCTTTTTGATTCAGAGCCCAGATCGCTAATCATTATGCAATACTGCCCCTCATCATGGCACATAGACAATAAATTTCCTTAAAATGAAAAAGACTAGTGTGGAAAAGAGAAGACTGAGAGAGTAAGTACATGGATATTCTTATCAATTACTGAAGGGCCCCCTTGAAGAAATAGAATTAAACTTATTCTGCATCACCGCAAAAGTCAGGTGAAAAGGTGAAAGTGTTATAGTGACAGATGATGGCTTAACTTTCTAACAACTGAATCTACAAAGTGACAGAAGAGGCATCATCATGAGATGGTGAGCTGGGCTGTACTCAATAGTCTGATGCATATCTGGGATGCTAGACAGAAGGTTCTTGTTAGACTGGGAGTTCTTAATATGGACTCCAAGAACTAGCTTTTATTTTGTTTACTATACATAACTATATTTCAGTGAGTTGTTTCCTTCATAATCTTTAGCATTTTATTTTACACATTTAAAAACACTACTCTAAGGAGTCCACCGGCTTCACTGAATTACTGTTGTTTTTCATGAACTTTCTGGGTCCCTATTCTCTGTCTCTTCAAAATCCTAACCAAGACTTTCCTTCTTATTGTTCTTTGTATAACTCTTCTATTATCATCCTAAGAATATAAGGAAGAGGTGTTAATGGAGGTTTGATAGTAGAGAGCAAATGACTAAGTGGGCCCCCTAATATTCCACACAGACCTACTGGTGACGATGTTTTGCTGAATCTTCATTTCTCCTCCCTATGACAATAATATAAAGTTTCGAGATACAGTTATTGTTACCAAACCATCCCCTTAAGACAGGAGGATGTATTCTGTCGTACGTCAAAGGAAAAGACAGGGAAAGCAAGATGCTTGGTGTGGCTTCGATTTTACAACATCAAACTATTAAAGCCTTCCTTTGGCTGGGTATTTTCATGTGTTTCAATTTCAAGACTTTCAATAATTGATATATAATGCTTTCTTAAGTCACGAGGCAACAATTACCCATGGTAAAATTAGACAAAGCGAAAACAAATGAAAACCACTGAAAAAGCTAAATATTTAACACTACCAGCAATGTTCACAAAATAAACATTTCCTTCATTAATTCAAAGCTGCAATAAGGAGCTGTACCTTGGTTTTACAGAAAGATATATGAGAAATTAGGGTGGCTAGGTAGTGCAGTGGATAGAGTGCTGGGCCTATAGTTAAGAAGATTCATTTGCTTGAGTTCGAATCTGGCCTCAGACACTTACCAGCTTGTGACCCTAGGCAAGTCACTTAATTCTGCTTGAATATCCTCATCTGTCAAATGAGGTGGAAAAGGAAATGGCAAACCACTATAGTATTTTTGCCAAAAAAACTCTCAATCAATCAGGTCATAAAGAGTTGGACAAGACTGAACAACATATGAGAAATTGTATTTTATTACTATCTCCTCTTTAGTTAAATTTCCTCTTTTATAAGGTCAAAAATTAAAGGAAAGTAATGATAGCTTAACATATTATCTTTCACTCCTTTCTATCACATCTTAATTCTTCAAAGACATCGGTAAGGTGTGAGTTACTATCAAGATTTTCCAGAAGGAAAGACTTGGGAACAGATCACTTAAGGCCTAAAGAACACAAGCAGCGAGATGGTGTGGCATATAGAGACGGCGCTGGGCCTGGAGTCAGGGAGACCTATGATTGAATCCAGTCTCCATTACTACTAGCTGAGTAAACCTACTGACTCACTTAACTTCTGTCTGTCTGAGTTTCCTCAACTATAAGTTTAATAACAGCACCTACTTCTCAGGGTTGCTGTGAGAACAAAATAAGATGACATTTGTATAATGTTTCACAAACCCGAAAGTGACATATGAATACTAGCTATTATTCTTACAATTATTCAGAGGAACCTGAATACTTCCTGAAAACTCTGCTCTGTGGAGGTATGTGTGCAAATCTATACATTTGTGAAAGGCAGATGACTTACAATTGCTTTCTTCCTTCAACAACCACTGGACTAAAATGGTGACTGCTAGAAATGAAGGCACGGAAGGACTGATCATTAAGAACAGTAATTAAATAAGTTAAGAGAAAGGAAGGAGTGAAAGGGGCTTGTATCCCCCACTTAGCACAGTGCTTACTAAATGTTTACTCTTTGATAGATTGATAGAGATTCTACTCCATTTAAGTCTTTCCCGTAGTATTTAATCTTTTTTTGAAAGGGTTCATAAGGGACAATGCTAATGTCACCACATTTATTTCACCAGCGTTACTGAAGTAATGATAGACATTTTTCTTATGGAAAGGTGAGAGGGGAAAGAATTTGGATATGCACACGTGGAAAGCTTCAAACGGACCTCTTTCCTCTATTTTTCCGGAACTTGGGGAAAAGGAATACCATGGCAGCTGCAAAATAAGTCCACCAGTATTTTTATACCTTGCCGAATTACATGTTACTTACAAAAAGTGTCAGTCTATGTAATGGGCTAAAGACATTTCCCCCTTACTGGGAAAAATCAAAGCAGGCTGCAGAAGGGTCAGATCCAATGAGGAAAACTCTGGGGACTTAATGGAGGATCCTTATTAATCTGTGATCTGTGGCCTCCAAACACTGAAATTTATCTGAAGTCTTATTAGTGAATGAAAAGAAAGTAGTCAGGACACACTTAAATCTTTCTTACTATCAAAAGAGGTAACATTCCTAAAACATTTAGCACAGTGCCTGACAAATAGTAGACACTATTTAAATGCATATTCCCTTCCCTTTCCCTAGCAGAGGTAGTAGTAACACCATTTATTTCTAATAATTTCTAACCATGGTTTTAGTAATCAATCAAGAATTTATTCAACATTTACTATATGCCAGGTACTAAACATTCCCTACCCTCAAGAAACCTACACTCTGTTGGGAGACAGAAAGGAGATGTATATGTATAGATAAAACAAACTATTAAAAAACATGAGATGACTATGAGGAACAGGGGAGGGAGAAGCATCTGGAGGAATCAGAAATGACTTCAAGTAAAAGTTGCTTCTTAAGCTTTGAGAGAAAATACGGATTTTAAGAGGTGAAGTTAAAGAGGGTGTAAATCCTTAGCCTGGGGTTCAGGGATGGGAGATTAAGTATGTGGCATAAGAACCACCCGAGGTCAGTTTGGTTGACCACTCACCAAAGAGAAATTAGAGTAGATTATTATATGATAGACCTGGAACAGTATGTTGGAGCCATGTTTTGAAGGGTCCTAAATGTTAAACAAAGAAGTTGGTATTGGATGCCAGAGGTAACTAGGAGACCCTGGAGTTTCCTTTCCACTTTTGAGCGAATAAACTCTGCCACTCTGCTATTCATGTTCATTCATATTAAACTCAAACATGTCCAGATGGAACATATCTTTTCTTAAAACCCATTTCTGAACTGCCACCTTCCACTCTGCCTTCCAGCTCTCTCTTTAAAATGTCTCTATTTTTGCTGATAGCATGACCAACCTTCCAGTCACCCAAGTTCACAACCTTGGGATCATCTTGCTCATCCTGTTCTCTTCACTCTTCCTCGCTCCACATATCCAACACATTACCAAGTATTTTCAATTCCATCTTCACAAGATCCCCTCCTCTCTACTGATGGCATCACCACCTTGGTTCAAGTCCTCATGAGCTCTCATCTGGATTACCTTAAGGGTCTCCTAATTTGTCTCCCTGTATCACCTCTCCCAATTCTGATTCATCCTCCACACAACTGACAAAGGGATTTGGCCACTG
This sequence comes from Phalanger gymnotis, assembly GCA_028646595.1. Taxonomy (NCBI): domain Eukaryota; kingdom Metazoa; phylum Chordata; class Mammalia; order Diprotodontia; family Phalangeridae; genus Phalanger; species Phalanger gymnotis. The sequence goes on along the minus strand of CM053626.1, from coordinate 242,060,762 downwards.
TACAACTCTGGCTGAGTCACTCCACTACTCAGTAAAACTTCATTCTTCTCCTATTCCTCCCTTCTCTTCTTCCATAACTCTAAAATTCCTAAGCAGAAGGTGAAAAATAAATGGAGTTAGGGGGATAGGAAAGCTATAAAATCATAAGATACTTGAAATTAGAGAAATAAACCTTAGAAATTTTTTTAGGTCAATGCCTCACTTTACAAATGAGGAAACTGGGAATAAGAGATTTGAGTGATTTTCTCAAGGTAATAGAAGCTCTAAATTTTTAAAAAAAAGTTTTCAATTACAGGTGTGTTGGCTAAAGCATTTAATACTTTGTCCACAGTTACCTTTATTAAACAGTTTTATGTTGATTTTCCTCTAAATTACAGTTCAAAACATATGGATCAAATTAGCACATGAATGGAGCACACAGATCGATTTTCATAAATGTATAAAACCTTAACACTAGATATAGCCTCGTGTGTGTGTGTGTGTGTGTGTGTGTGTGTGTGTGTGTGTGTGTGTGTGTTGTGCGGGTGGAGGGTGGTGGGTAAGAATGATGTCCAGAGCTCAGGAAAACACAAACCCTGGGATTATGGCAATTCAATTCTGAACATCGGTGGATACTTTGGTTTAAATGAGGAGCTTCTACAAATTGCAATGTTTTTAAAAAAAAAAATGAAAGAAAAGAAATTAATCAGACATTGGGCTGCCACTGAAATAGAGGGTTTTGTTCAAATGGCTCAAAATGAATAACAGTTCCTTGGCCATCTCAATTAACATATGGAAGACTATAGTGATCTGTCTTCTTTTTCATTGTTATTTCTCAGCTCTTTGACCAAAATGGACAGTGCTTTATAGTTAATTGTGACTTTCAAAAAAGAAGAGAAAAGAAACAGGAAAATGAGCCAAATCAATTACAGTCCTTGGTGAATTCCTCAAGTCCAAGCACAACTTTAGTGTTTTAATTAAATGGAAATATAGACCTATTGTTTAAGGGTACTAAAAAGGCAATTCAAAACTTCAAGGAAGATCTTTTTTGGTGTTTTTTATTGTTTAATTTTTTTGTACTAAAGAGCAAAGGACACCAGCCTATAGCGAACACAGCAATGGGTGATTTGATTTTCAAAGCAACCATGAAATTTATAAGCTCCTAAGTAACAAAGAGCTACTGGGTGTCCTTCACATCCACAGACCCACTTTAAAACTAGATTTGACACAACTTGTAAGACTAGTATTTTTTTTAAATGCATGTATATTCATTCAAAGGCACTTAAATGACCTCGTTGGCTCCCTACTGCCTCAAGTCAAGATCAGACTCCATTACCTCAAACTTTAAGAACCTACACAACCAGTAGACACTCTTTCCATTCATAAATTGTACTCACAATAGATCACGTTAATGCAGCACTTGGCACAGTGCGTGCTTCCGATTGGAGTCAGGAAGACTTGAGTTCAAATTTGGCCTTAGAAACTTAAAAGCTGTGTGATGCTAGGTAAGTCACTTAATGAATGTGGGCCTCAGTTTCCTCATTAATAAAATGGGGAAAATAATAGCACCAGCATCCCAGGGTAATTGTGAGAATCAAATGTGATATTTGTAAAAAGTACACAAAACAAGCGTAAAGTGCTTTGTATAGTGCCTGGAACACAGAGAGTGCTATATAAAATGTTAACAATATTAGTTATCTCATTTGATCCTTACAACTCTATGTTAGATGCTCGAATGACCTCCAGTTGATATTTAAGGATACTGAGGCTGAAACATTAGCTGACTTGCCAAGGATCACCCAGCCAGCAATTAAGTCAGAGGGAGACACCATTCCCTAACCAAGACTGCTTCAGGAAAAAAAGAACTAAGCCCTATCTCTAGATAAATCTTTACTCACATTATTTTCTATGCTTAGTACTTCCTCATTCCCCCTGGTAAACTACTTAAGAGCCAAACTAAAATGATACCTCCTCCACAAAGCTTTATCTGACCCTCTCAGTGGTTGACGACCTTTTCTTCTCACTCGTAACCTAGACGTGTACATACCATATGACCGTGTACCACAGTTATCTGTTGATGAATGATATACCCTACTAAGGGAGCAGGGACAGCGTCTTTCAACCAGTGGTTTAAACAGCTGCACACTGTAACTATTTGATAAAAATGTGTGAAACTGAATTGAACTGCTAAGAAAAGCAGGTGGGAGCAACACTGTAGAGAATATTAAACATCCAGGAGGGAAGCAGTCAGATCTGAAGTTTAGGAATATTAGCTGTGTCTTAAATGGGAGACGGAAAGGAATGTTTATAGCACTTCCAAACAAATCTCTAATTGCAGGGTGCAGTGGTACCTAAGTGCACAGAACTGCACAGAAGGATTCCCAGATTATTCCAAATACTACCATGTAGATGACTATAAAATCCAAATACATATGAAATTAATCAAAAAAGGTTCATGAGTTCATATGGAAGGGAAAAAAATTCATTTTTTTTTCCTATAACAGAAAAAAGGAGTAATCTTCCCCATCAGTTAATGACAGAATAAATGGAAGTATATCAGACAAAATCAGAAATGAGTAACTGGTTTGAATAGGACATTATGTTGTGGATATTTTTAAAAAACTTTGATAGCAGAAAACATCATGCATTAAAAGGCTAGTAACATTATTTAGAAGATCTTTCCTAACATTTAATGTCTGTAGCCCTTATTTCACATTAGCTCTAGTTACTTTTGGAAATTGTTAAGGTATTTATGACAAAAAAAAAAAAAGAAAATATTTTAAAAAGGAAAATTTTTGTCACACATTTATGTTCAAGCATAATCAATCATAATTAGATTTTATTTCTTTCAACTTAAAAAATGTATTCCAGAAATTCCCTTAAGACAGATATATAAAAAGAAGCTTTGTCTTATTTCAGATAATTAAGTTATAAATATATTTTAAAATAAACTGTTAGCATAAAATGTCAAGTGTGAGATGAATAAAATATCATTTGTTAGAGATGTGTAGTACAAACGTTTCTATCATATGTTAATGCATTTTCTCTATTTTGAGAAACAAGTCTCCAGAAAGACTAATTAGTTGTCTAAGTACAACCAGGTGAAAAAGCCAAGTACAGTCCAAGATTTTTCACTATTTCTTTAAGCACAAACTTATAATTTTCTTGATGGCACCAAAATCCTCTGCAGTATATAGCATTCTCTATGATGGGAACATAAGAAAATACTAAAAATATAAACGATTTTTATTCACCAGAGTTGTTGTTAGAAAAATGCAGCATTTTTTAAAAACAAAATTGCAAAACTCTCGAATCATCCCCTAAAGGCCAGGGTGATCACACCTAACATGTGTCAGTTTGACTGATAATGCCTACAAGCATAAATACAATGAATAATCAGAGATAAAACAGCAATTCTACTTTCAATGAAGAACATGTCTCCTATACTGTTCTGCATCATTCCCACCTTGTACAAGTGGCACTTCCCAAGGGTCACTTGATTTACCAAGAAATCCAGATGAAGAACAACATAAAACATGATTACTCTTCTAGTTTTCCCTAAATGCTCTAGGTATTGGTCACTTTATCCTGTACACACCACATTCCATTACTGCCCAACCTAATAAAGACTTCTGTCACTGTGATAGCTTTTCATGTTCAGAGCTCCCTTCTCCTCTCCTGATAAGACTGCCAACTCCACTCTCTGTAAATGAGCTCATGCGAACACTTTATTTTCAGCTTGTGAAAACAAAAAGGGCCTGTGCTCAGCGTCAGACATTAGAGGGGTGGTGTAGTATCTTCAAAGTCAGAGCAGGTGGTTTGAAAGGGATTAAAATTGAACCAAGAAGTCTGACATGGAATAAGGGAACTTGCCACTGAGCTATTATAGTTACCTATTAGTCTAATTTCCCTTTTAAAGTTTCTGAACAAATTGAATAAGTAATAAAATGGCTATCTCTAAATGATTTTCTTTGTAGGCACTAAACATTTGCATTTGCTTTGGCCAAAAGTGATCGCCAATGTCAATACCGGCAAGAACACTTGGGCTGAACATTTAACATGTGGGACAGATGGCTAACCCATCACAATGCAGTCAATTCAGAAATAAGTGAATCGCAGCTTAGGTTTTCTCGTCCAAATAGTAACTAAATTTAATTTTTTTGCAATCAGTGGCATATGTTTGCATCTGTCTACAATATGACTTGGGCCAAATATGAACTGGCAGGTTCTATGCAGTGGCACCCAAAGTATCATGGGTATACAAATCTTAGTAACAAATTTGTTGCTGTCTACAAAAGGCAGGAGGATACAGATTAATTAAGAATATATTTATTTCCTGGGCTGTTTTTGGTGGTTATAATGGTAAAAAGGGCAGTTAAAACTGTTAACTATTTAGAGAAACATTTTCTGCTACATTTCCAGAAAAAATTTTAAGCTAGTTTTTACCCCATCTGCTAAATTTTCTATCCTTCCATAATAAAAACAAACATAAAATAACACATAATAGTAGATGCCAGGTAAATAGTAATAATTGAAAAATTATTGATCATGGCCCCAGCAAAGTGAAATTGAGGCCCTTCTCTGTCCATGATTTGATGTGGCAAAATACCACCTTTTCATTTCTCAACCCTCAAATCATAAAGAACAGTAGTAAGGAGCAAAGGAAGGATTGAGGGGAAGGAGAGGGATAGAGATGCGGAGAGACAGAGAAGAAAGAATAAGAGATAGAAGAGATATAGAGTAACAGAGAGATAAAGAAAGAGACAAAGAAACCTGCTTTGTTAAATTGTAGATGTGAATCTTCAGGTACGTAAAATGTTTAATTATTAAATAATATAGACTTGCCAAGATAAGGTGGTAAGTGTCTTTATCACGCATATATGAATTGTGATTCCTGTGAACAGGAAAATCTATGTATACACTTGGACTGGTATAGAAAGGTAGGAAACATGGGTAATTGAAGACTGATTTTAGGTAAAAACAAAATTTCATAGATTGGAAATATATACAGCACACCAGAAATTTACAGTTCTCTTCATTGATTTATTCTCTGGACATCTTCAATATATTGGTCAATTACTCAAAGAACCTACACCTTGTAATTTTGGGCCTTTTACAATCCACAGATGTTTATCTCTACCATATTTCAGCTACAAATAAGTATTACCAATCCTTGGATCTTATTATCATCAAAATCTTCTTTTAATTCAATATTGAAGTCAGAAATTATATTCACTGATCTTATGAAACTACATTATTCAATTCAAATCAACAAATATTTATAAAGCTAAGACTATATGTGAAACATTATGCTAAGCACTGGGAAAGATGTGGGTCAGGCAAAATTTGATTCCAGTTCTCATGGCATTATAATCTATATGACTATACACAGACAATTAAAAGTCAAAACAATATAAGGGGATTAAGAAAGACTAAAACTGCACATGAGCTTTAAGTGGTTAAAGTCTCATGTGCCATTCCAAGTGCATACATTTCACCTGCATTACTGACTTGGATAGGAATAAGGAAGGCTTGGTAATAGGAGAGTGGCATTTCAAATGATCTTTAAAAGAAGGGTAGAATTTATATAGGTAGAAAAAAAAAGGAAGGAAAGACACATCGAGCAGACAAAACAGCAGGCCCTGGGTAATTCAGAACCTCATTGAAGCTCAATTTCCTCATCGGTAAAATGCCATTAACAGACTATATAAAGCCTTGCACTCCCAGGTATAGGAGTTTGAACTTTATTCTTAAAGCAGCAAGAAACTTTTGAAGAGTTATGAAGAAATATGACACAAACACTTCTATAAATTAAGAATATCAATCTGGAACTGATAGGAAGGGCATGTAAGAAGTGGCGGAACAGGTAGAAGCTTTATTACTATGTCAATGATAAGTAGGCTTTATTTGGTTGTTGTTCAATGGTCTCTGACTCATCGTGACCCCAGTTGGAGTTTTCTTGGCCACGACACAGTAGTGCTTTGCCATTTCCTTCTTCCATTCATTTTACAGATGAGGAAACTGAGGCAAACAGGGTTAAATGGCTTGCCCAGGGTCACATAGCTAGTAAGTGTCTGAGGTCAGATTTGAACTCAGAGAGATGAGTCTTCCTGACTCCAGGCTCTGCAGTTTATCTGCTGTGCTACCTAGCTGCCCAAAGTTTATATGCAAGGGGTGAATTCAGTGTTAAGAGTTTGGGAACAAGATGTAAACAATACCATTAAGGCTGCTTGCCACATATGCTTGCCTGAATGACTGATCCAAGAAATAAGAAAACACATTGGAGGGGAGAGAAAAAATAATGAAAAGTCAGACAAAATTTCAAACACTAAATGGTTCTTCTGTTTCTAACAAAAATACAAAAGTTAGAGAGAGAAGAGTTTTGGTTTGCATATATGAAGTCACTGGGTTGCCTTATGATGTACTTTGTTTGTATCAAGACCTCCAGTATATTTACCCCACTTTGTTTCCATCATCTGGGGGAGTCTATCCAACATAATCTGGCATTGCTTGAATCTCTACCTAGCTTTGACCCAATGATCATGCATCTCAACATTATTTATGGAAGCATCTTTACAAATTTAGTCCCCTGACCTTCTGGTGACTCCCCACCTGGTCCACTGAGATTAATTCTTGATCCTCTATTATCTGTAGAATCTCATGCTTCCCATCATCCATTCTCTCTCGTACCTTCTATTCTCCACTTCTGAATGTCATTAAACTCAGCACATTTACAACTGTTGTAACTTTCTACTCCCCAAAATTTCTTCATTCTTATGACTATTACTGTTAAGGGTACCACCAATCTCCCTATCACACACATTGAAAAGTTTCAATGTAGGTAGAAAGGCAGAAGTTGCAAGAAAACTATGATGAGTTGCTAAGCTTACATTTCTAACTCAGAGCTTTAAAATCTGTCCTTTCCTTGTCAGACCCACTACAATGACACTAGTGAAAGCCTGCATCTCTACTTGCTGTATGTGCAATTATCTATGAGATGTCAAGGCACAAATATGTGCAGCAACTTTTACTATAAATGGTAATTCCCCCAGGAAGAATACTTTCTACAATGCATCATGGGAGAAAAATTGAATCAGGTAGCAACTAAGTGAACTAGAACTTCCAGGCTCATGTACCAAGAATCAAACCAAACTATTCTTGGTAGTGAAAAATAATAACCTAAGAGGACTCATATGACAACAGGGGGAAAAAACAGCTGTAGTTGAGAAATATAGCATAGCTATGGCACCTGGAATGTGTGTTCTTGTGTTTGTGAGCAGTTTGGTTTAAGTTGGGACTCTCAATATGGAGGAATAAACAATGATTTTCCTTATGGTATTTCCAAGCCCTAGAAAATGGTCAAAAAACAGAGGGAAGAAGCTTTATGTATATGGCATCTACAAGAACTGCTGCAATAATACCTTAACTGCCTATCTTTCCATAATTCCATCCAATTGTACATGTCCATTCAGAAAATTAATCTTGTAGAGACATCTCTGATCACAATTCCTTTGCTCAAAAACATTCAATTATAACATAAGTAATGCAAATTCGAAACTGTCTTGTCTTTCATTCAGGGGGCTGGAAAATCTGACATATCTTTTCATACTGATCTAAGACTAATTGTATAATCTCTTTAAATCAGGCCACAAACACCATTTACTGTATTTTCCCAACTCCATGTCTTTACTTGCTGGTGGAAGACCTCCCATAGGCCTCGAAATTTCACTCCCCAAATCTCTTGGGAGCATGAACTTGGATCTTTCTCCACATTCAGTCTTCCACAAATCCTCAACCTAGAGTGATTCATTCATTCTTTATACTCCAAAGCATTTTATCTTATTGCTGTGCTGATGCAGGATTGTTTTATATATTCATTATATGTCTAATACCTAGAACAGTGACTTGATATCATTGCCCTAGGTATGTGTGATCTGATTAAAGTAAGGCTGATAAAAAAAAATCTAGTTTTATGACTAGATTCCAAAAATAATTTTAAAAATTCCATAAAACTGCACGGTGATTCTCTTTACCTATGATTTTCTAAAGAAGAAAAAACACAATCTCAATGAGGAGGCAAACAGAAGAAATGAAGAGGAAATCAAATATTTGATAAAATAACGAATATTAAATTCTGGATAGAAAGGAGAAAAAGATGGTCAAAACTTTTCCACATAAACTCATAATACTATAACAACTCTGACATTTTTCATTTGGTAAAAATGTGGAGAAAGACACAAGAAATACATTTTTAGTCATCGGTGTTTAGAAGTTTAATCAATTTATTTACAGTTTCTAATGCACTTAATGGATTGTTTCCTATGGGTAACAATGAAAATCATCAGATCTAACTTTAATAAAATAAATCATTCCACATAATGAGGAAAAGAATCCTATTTCGATTTTTTACCCAACTGCTATAGTTCTCGAAGTATTCCATATTTTCAGCTATTATCCCTCTCTTACAAAGAGCCCACTTAATAATGTTCATTCTAACAACCTCATTTATTTTCCAGAAAATTAACTCAGTTTCAACCCTGATTAATGATTTCATCTAAATGAATCAAATTAAAAATTGAAAATTATATTTCAAAAGCCAAAGAAAAAAAAATTGACCATTTCCAGTTAACAAATGATCCTTTCAAATATTAAAAGATGACCATGAAGAGTGCGTGCTAGTAATGAAATCTAGCTCGGGCCTGCTGCTTATCTAGAGTTCATGGAATAAGAGGGGGAAAAAAAGGAACCCTATGCATTTTTAACATTGAAATCTCTTGGGATAATAAACTGGCTTCCACTTAGTCGTTGCCTGTAATCAGTGTACCAAAATAATATGAGAATTTCTCTGTTAATTAAAGCTGGTAAGATTCGAGATGCACCACAGCCGAAGGGGGATTAGGAAAGCATACATACACTAATCGCCTCTGTTAACAAAACCTAAACCGTGAAAGAATGCACTATGCCAAGATCTATTCTCTGCAAGTCGAAGGCATTATAGAAGGAAATGCAGCAACTAATTAGGGAGAAACTTCTGGCTAAATATATTATCATTTTGAAATTGTTACTCCTTTTTCCCAAGGAATGTAGTATATTTGTGATTTATATGCATAATAAAAACTCATAACCATAGAACCGAGTAACTTATTTATCTGACGGATTTTAGTCTTTAACTCACATCTTTATACAGTTTATGTACATTAGGAGTAACTGTCAGTAAAAAGGAGTGGAATTAAGTCTTTGATTACATGCTTAAAAAAAAAAAGACATGTCTCACAAAATATAACTGTGGCATTGTCATATATTAGTCATAAGTTGTACCCTGTTTCATACAAATCCTTTCTCCTTCTAGGCACAAAGTACAAAAAAAGATGTTTGAAAATGGAGGAGAGAGAATGGGACGGTGCAAGGTAGGTGTATGGAGGGTCAGGGGAAATTTGCCTCTGCATATCTCCCAAATTATTTCCTTGAATCTGACTAGGTAGTGCAGAGGCATCTGTTTCTGGGACAGAACAAAGAAAGATTCTTATTGCCATCTCAAATTCAGGTTCATCCATATCCCCCCAGGTGGCAATGGACAAATAGGGTAGAGGTTTGCAAGGATAAAAAAAGGCATCTGTTAAGTGAAGATGAGTTCAACCAGGGGACCACATAAAAACTTACTCCTTTACCCTACAGGTAGAGAACAGGGCTTACTTGTATCAACAGTCACTTCACTGAGTTAGAAATATGGAAAGCACGTGGTGAAGCAGCAGGGAGTTTCCCAGAAAACATAAACTCATTCATAGTAAATGATATAGTTTTAAGATGAACTTTTGGTATGAAAGCCAGTTTCTACTAATATTACTTACAAAGATTTTAATAACAACTGCTACGCTTGGCGGATAAAGTAGAAACCTAATTGAAGGTGAAAAGACAAGAATATATCTTAGGGTGATTTTACAGATATGAAGTAGCATACTGAGGCTGTCTGAGGATCTTCCTTATTTCTTTCTCTTAAGAAAATTAATTGACAAAGTCTCCTGTAACAGTCTATCTTTTCTATGAGTTTCCCTGTTCTCCCGCCCACCTACTTAATCTTTTATAGAGTAAATGGAACAATTCCTGGGTTCACTGTGTCATTAACCATCACAGAAATGCTGAAGAGATCTGGGATGCCAATGAGGACATGCAGCCAACCCAGAGCCAAGAGACAGATGGGAAGCCATCATCTTAAGAGGAAATGGAAATATCAGAAGTTACTAGAACTAAGAGAGAAAACTGAATATCATAGTGGCTCCTGGTCCCTGGTATCATGTGACAATTTACAGGTGTCTGAATTAATCTTGGCCCTTAATTTTAATCATGATATTGTAATGAAATTAATTTACATGCGACGGTAACAATTTATCAAAAAGTAGGACAACTCTTTATTCAGACTAACGGTAGGGATTTTGAGAACTGACCATAGCCATAAGAGATGTTTATAGAAACCATGAGTGCAGGTGATAAGGTCAATGGACTATAATTCCTTTCTCACAACCAAGAAATATTCAATAGTACATAGCTGCCAGCTTATTTGTAGGATGAAAGGATAGTTTGGTTACAGTAGGTATAACTAAGCCTTCTGAGTTACAATACTAGAGAGCAATTAAACTAATTTTGTGTTTGAGAAGACAGCATTTACAAAATATTCTTGTGCATTTTAAAACAAATAAGGTAAGGCAGAAAAAACAAGACTAGTCTGTCTCTCTCTATATATATGTATATAGTTCAATGTTCTACCAAGCCTTCTAGCATTACATATAATCAGTACAGTGACATGGAACATTTTTTTTACCAAAACAACACAACCTGAATTTTCACTGTAGTGTAAAATAGGATCACAAAGATTCTGAAAATTGAGTATCATCCTGCTCGCACACATTGTGTCAGTAAGGCAAAATGGGCTCCTTAGAATGGGCTCCTTAGCACTTCAGGAGTTTGGCTTTTGTTTACTATGAGTGAAAGTACTTTCAGCTGTTAAGTGCTAAGTCCCAGGCTTACCCTGTGTGGGTGTAGATTAATAACTTAAGAGGGGCCAACTTGGGAACCAATGGTCTCTGGTCATTGAGGCGGGGCTTGAGGACACCAGAGGCTCGGCTGGGAGGAGAGGCAAGCTAAGAGACAACTATAGCTGAAGCTGAAAAAAAAAA
>CM053626.1:242005120-242049112 GCA_028646595.1 Phalanger gymnotis | reverse complement strand
CATACACGCATACGCACATACACAGTGATTTAAACAACTTTGCTGTACTTCGTTCATGTCACACTTTTGTTCAGTCTTTCAACTCAGAGCTCACCTATTCCAGGAAGTTTTTCCCAACTAGGATATCCCTGTACCCTACATATTCTACCACATGCAGAAAATTCTGAAGGCATTTTCTCTCAATAATCTATATTGACATGTAAATGGCTTCATTAACTCTTTTCTAGATGGGTCTAACCTATTAGATTACAAGCACTTAGCTAATATAATGTATCTATGATATGAACACCCAGTATACCTAGGTCTCGGAATAAAAAAGTACTCAAAAGTAGCATAGGGTCTATAGCTGCAGAACTTAAGACATCATTAATCCAATAATCACATTTTGCAGAGGAAAAAACTGAGAACCAAAAAGGAGCCTTGCCCACTACCATAAAAGTGTAAAAGGGGGAACTAACGGGATTATCACTACACATTCTGTGCTCCTTCCACTAGAACCAGGTGCCCCAGCAACGAAAAGCTGTTCCCCCGAGCTCAATACCTTCAGACTATTCCATGGAACAAGGGAGTCCAAAAATGAAACTCCTAACAGTTGGGGGAAAATGGTCAATACTTCCCTGGACCCTAACATTGGAGAAATGCCATCAGGTTAAAAAATCACTTCCTAAATTCATTATGAGATGAGAACGTTCTGTGAAAAAGAATAAAACAAAAATGGTTCTAGTACTCTAGGTGATTAGAACAACTCAGTTTGTTACAAGATACCAGAGAGCAGAGATAAGATTACTTTAACCAGCAAAGAACTACATATACAAAAAGATCTTTACTTTTTCTGTTGGGGGGTTTTGCTGATACATGGTTAGAACAGGAAATAATAAATCAAAAAGCATTTATTAAGCACCCGATAGGTAAGGAAGACTGTTTGGGGTGCTGGGGAGGCAAAGACAAAGAACGAAATAATCCTGACTCGAGGACATTGACCTTTTTCAAGATGCTGACAAGTTGTGCAAGGAATTAAAAAAAAAGTGAGAAATATCCAACTAGATGTCTTCTATCCACTCACTCGGCACATTTCCATGCAGAAAAAATTCATGTTCCTTCTAAAAAAGAAGTGATGAGTTGCTGTGGAAGCATAAAACCAAAAACATGGATACTGTATTACTTAAGTATGTAATAGTCTTACCCAGAGTAAAGGCTTTTGATTTTTAGATGAGGGCATTTTAATTGCAAATTAGAACAGCAAAACAATTGTTTATGAGAGTAAACTCACACTTTATTGGTTGACACTGGTCACTTGTTTTTAAGGCCTCGACACTATTGGAAAGCATAGAACTAGGGGGATAGGGAAAGAGAACAAGAAAATTCTTGCATTTTTATGTAACTTCTTTTCCCCATTTTGTTTTATGGCGTCATCAAAACTTGTTGTAAAACAAAAAAGTAAGTTGAGCTTGTTATATGCTATTATATACACATCCACAAAAGTATTTTTAAATGAAATTTTGAAGTCATTAAAAACAAACTGCCATATAGCTCAAAATTTAGCCACCTTAATTTAGGTATAAAAGTATCAGATTCCAAAAATAAGGTTGGCCAATCAACACTATCAGACAGAACCGGGGGGGGGGGGGGGGGGGGGGGGGGGGAGGGCAGGATTTGGAATCATATTTATAGGCCAGTGAAGGGCAGGCTTTGCTATTCCCACCCTATCATTTGTCACTTTTATGTGAACTGTAAAAAGACACATGGCTAGGCACAAAAACTTAGCCAGAAAACAGAATTGGAGATTGAACTGCAGGTTTTTATTCTTAATTTTTGCTTCTAAGGGTATTGGTCAGATCCTTAATGTTATTTGAACACAGTTTTACGGCACGCAGTCCAATTTACTAAACAAATACCAGCTGTAGTAAAACATCTGTTGGGGAAACAGGAAAAATAAACTCATAAAAGCAAATGAAGGTATTTCCTAGCTGTATTTTCACATATATGTAAATACTAGGCATATGGGGGAGTTCTCAAAAGAAATAAATCACTCCATTAGAAACCAAGTATAAAATTCGTAAATGAGTTGAATCTATGTTGCAGAATGGCTTATAATGGAAGATGGTTTTAGAGGAACAGAATACATATGTGTATATATATATATATATATATATATATATATATATATATACACACACACCAAAAGAGAGATATAGATACAGACACACATACTTCCAGTAAAGGAGACTAGGGAGAAATAAATGATTATCTGTTAGGTGAAAACGGCAGTTTTCAAAATATGAAAAAATTGTGTTTGTGTGTATAATTATGTCTATTCACCCAAATGAACATGTAAAATTCTATGAGACCTTGGGAAAGACAACCTACGTATTCAATAGAGGCCATCCTTCTAGATTAGTAGTGTCCAAGTGATTGGAAAATGATGGGTGACCTAAAGGAATCTAATGAACACTTCACTACAATTTTTAAGGGAAGTATATGACTCAAAGGGTAGAAAACTAAATGGTGCAGTGGGTAGAGGGTCAGGCCTAGAACCATAGAGACTCATCTTCTTGAGTTCAAATCTGACCTCAGACACTTGCTAGCTGTGTTACCTTGGACAAGTCATTTAACCCTGTTTGCCTCAGTTTCCTCACCTGTGAAATAAGCTAGAAAAGAACATGGTATGCCGCTCCAGTATCTTTGCCAAGAAAACTCCAAATGAGATCATGAAGAGTTTGGACATGACAGAAACAACTGAACAACAAACGACTTAAAAAGAAACCTAGGAATCTAATCAAAGTATACATATTATATGAAAAGAAAAACCCATTGAATGTGTTTACTTTTTTTTAAGGATCTGAAGAAACTATTTCTAACTTTGTAGTAAAATGAAAATATTCTTTTGTCCTGATGATTTAGGTTATGTTCTCTCTCCTATATGCTCTCTCTTTCCACTTTTGAGATACAGAGTTTAGGTTAAAATGAAAGATATAATGCACATAAAACCAAATTCACATCGGTAGTATAAAACAAATCAGGGAGTGGTAATAAATGTCAGAGTTGTAACAGCAAAGGCAAGCAGCTAGCGTGTTCTCTAAAAAAAAAAAAAATTTTATCATACTTAAAAGTGAAATACCTAGCTGTTATCTTGGTGCCTGCAGAACCTCCCCATTGTAGATTCAATAATACAAGAGGGTTCTTATCAGCAGCGAGGGTGACTGATTGGAGCTGTGATATGTTTAGACAATGCACTGTATTTAACTGAATTTACAGATGCCCCAACTCAGATGTGGTAGTAAACGCCAGGGACTAATAGGAAATTAAACATGTACAATGGACTAACTCCATTTGCTCTCACACACTGTAATGTGTTTAGTTAACTTACTCATAGTCACACTTTATCTTTTTCTCCACGGATTCTCTGGGATATGTTTCAAATTGGAGATAGATTAATCTTCTTTTCAATTTTTTCCCCCCACAATTTTATTGCTACTTTTCCTTATTATTGGCTACTCTTTCTCTTGCAGAGATAAGCTAAGCGAGATGACCCCTGGTACTCCCACCCAACCCAATTATCAGATAGTCAGCAAGTAAAGCAAGGGTGCAGAAGATTCCATGATATTAATATTAATATAACATGAGAGGAACAAAAATCAGTCACTTATTTGAAAGCAATGGTGTATTTAGCTCATTTGAAATTTAAATGTGAATTTTAATGTACCTGGTAAGTAACACATACACAGATAGAGCTAGAGAAAGGAGAGTGTGAATAGGTCAGTTCAAGAATTATTTTAACTGCTTGTTGTTTAGTATATTTGCTAGCAAAAACAGCTGTTAATAGGCATGTGTGTACAGAAATAAGCAGTACAAATATGGTAGTGGAGGGGGGGGTGGGGAGGAAGAAAGATAGATGTCAGGGTACACCAGAATTTTCATCTAGGTAACAGAGAAAGGTAATTTATTGTTAGATAAATTCAGATTGATTTCTAGATCTTCTAGGAATTGTTTGAAAAGGGCCATCCACAGAAGAGACTCTCACTATATCATAAAAGCACGGAATCCATAATGGTTTTATTGTCCTTATAAAAATGTAAAGGGCTGCTATTGTTTTGAATGCAGGTAAACTAGGCAGTGCATAAACAACTGCAATCTGCCCTTATCACAGACAGATACATTTCCCAAAGGCCTAAGAGCTTAACTGTTGTGGAATTAAAGCCTAAAAATGAAAAGAAAAATACTGATTGAGATGTATGGGTATTGCATAAAACAATAGATGCTATGGGTCAGGATGATAAAGTATGAGCATAATTATTCCTGCTTTTCTTGTCAACATGTTTTATGTGGAAAAAAAAGGGAGAGAATATGTCTTTGGCTGATTAACTTATAAACTATTCAAATAATAAAATCGATACTAAGTACAGCGGTGAGAGGAGTCAAAGCAAGAGTGGTTTTTTTTTTTTTCGTTATATCCTCCCAAAATGACTAAGATGTAACTGAAATGCTTACTAATGTGGTAGATGAAAATCTGTCTTCAGCATTAAGTGAGCACAGAAAAAGGAAAAGAGACAATTTAAATAAGGTTACCTATAGGGTCTGAACTATGATCTTGATATAAGAATAAATAACATAAACAATTCTAAAACACTAGTCTGACGTCACACATATCAGACTAGAGTTACAGAAATTTATTATTAAGTTCATTAGAGTGTTAAGAATTTTATGATAATTTGGACCATTACAAAAGCGTAATCCTAAACTTAGCTGATTATGAGATCACCCAGTCCACAAGGAAAGTTTGAATCTAATCGTGCATCACAGTGTCTTACTTCACAAACAGAGTCAGAGGGGTAGAAGGGAGAGAGCACTGGACTTGGAATCAAGAAGGCCTGGATTAAAACAATACTTCAGACATTGACTAATCCAATCAAGTCTCAGTTTTCTCTTCAGTTTCCTCAATGCCATGTAAGGTCCTTCCCAAGTTCTAAATTAATGATCTAGTGATGATCCCATAATCAGTGTGCATAATCACAATCATCTTAATCATCATATGCATTTTTCAAAAGCATGTTTATTTTTTTTATTTCAGTACAAAGATCATAGTCATGTATAAATTTGACGTAGTCCCCTCAGCAAAAAAAAAAAAAAAAACCCACAAAACAATTCACATTTTAATTTCTCCCTAATACATTTTTACCAAGTTAGAAGATGGCATAGAATGCTATCATAGCAGGTGGTAAAAAAGATAATGCTGTATTAAAATCCAGTCATAATAAAATATCCATTACCCAGTGAAATGGACTTCATATTAATCAAGCTCTTCTACAACAGTGTAGTCCAATAAATGTTACTTCTCTCAATCAGTTCTGATTGGTATTTGTTATATGAGACATAGACATATCTTTGACCAATCTTTAATGAGTATCACTGATGAAATATTTATTCTTTTAATTTGAATTTGGAAAACCAAAGAAGCCATGTTTGCATCTTTTATCAACTAAAATATTATCTTTTTTATTGCTTAAAAAGAAAGCCAAGCAGATTTTTAAAAAATCTTCCTGTGAAGACAAAAAAAGAAATGCACCTTTGATATATCCATAGTTGCCCAGGGTCTATTTCAGTGTGTGCAAATATTTAATATAGACATTCAAGTCATAAACCAATTTCAGTCTTCTTTCCAGGAAGGATAACACTCAGATTTCCTCTGTCTAAAGAGAAAGGGAAGATAGTTTTAAATATCATAAGACCTGCCTAAGATTCACCAAAGCGCCGAGTTCTTTTGGTGTACTAACTCTAGTACAGTACAGTTGTTTACAGGGCATCCCAATACTCACCGATAATCTGTCATCTAGTACCAAAACCATTTTCCTAACTGGAAAGACCATATTTTTTAAGCACCAATTTATAAATGTTTCAAGATCCTTTGCAAAATTCATTAACAGAAATGACCAAAGAACATTACAATAACCGAATAATTAAATTCAATTTCATAAAGCTTTACAGAAACATGATATTAAGTGGCTACTGCCTATAATGAATGAAGCAGAAAAAATTTATTTTAGTTCACCAATTGAACAAGAAAAAAAATGGGGAAATATCCATAGGTACTGAAGACAAATGTCTGCCCTTTCTTTATAACCAAAGAACTCCAAGTTAGGTACAGATTCTCGTATCTACATGGCCTAGCACATTTTCTCTTCACTTCTCTTCTTCAGATCTCAGTAAATCACTGACTGAATAATTCTACACAGCAAATAATGAACTACTTTCTTTGGTGTCTGTAGAACAAAATGTGGAAAGACCTAACCTTCAATCCCCTTAAAGTTGCTACGTACATAATGAACTTGAACACACCACTGGTAGGAGTAGGGAGAGTGGGGCAGTTATAATACTGATGTTCACACTTTAAAATAATTTTTCACATTGTCTTCATGAAATTACAATGCTGTAATCATCTTTCTTTCAGAAGATGCCTTGAAATGGTCACACCTTGAACTAATCTACAGATAGTGTCTATTTTCAGTCATAGATCCTGAGAAGCAACAATAGATAACAATCTTACAATACTGCTTCTTGTCGATTTAAAAAAGGGCAGGAATGGACACTGGATAAGTTATTTATTGCTGTGTCTTGTATCATAAAAGAATGTAAAGAAGCATCCCAGATTTCTTAACCACCACAGAAATGACCATACTCTATTAATAGGACTGGAAATCCTGGGGACAGACGCTGATTCTAAGTAGATATGATTTTAAAAAAATCTTATAGAGGGAAAAAAAAGGGGGAAAGCATCAATCCTGGCATTATGTATAGTAGCAATTCTTACTATTTAAAATAAAAGTTGAAGAAGGAGGAGGAATTAAGTAAAAAATATATACAAAGCTAATAGTGTCTGTCAGTTTGTATTTATATGTTTTATTTTTTATTTAAATGTAGTTTTCAAATTTATTCATCACTTATTAGGCATAATTTGTGACAATGCTCCTGAAGATAAGTTTCAAAACATCCAAGCCTTAACAAGTTTGCCCCCTAGATTTTCATGAAGTGCTTACTAAGCATATAAAACAATTTTACCAGTCACAGAAGGAGACGACAAAAGTAACTGAGGTAAGGACAGGACTCTCAAAAAACTGTAACTTTAACATTGATTTACACATTAATTATCACTGATTTATTTACATATTTATTTACAAACTAATGAAATGTTCAAATTTACTTTCCTTCAGGTTCAAAGATAATGGACATTTGGATAACAATTCAAGGTGGGACAAAAGTCTTTACGTAGGAGATCTCATTTCAACTTCACAACCAGTTTTTGAGGCATATACTGTAACAACTCTGATCCACATCATACAGAGGAATAAAACTGAGGCTCAGAAGGGTTTGGTCATGGTCAAACAGCAGATGAATATCAGAAAAAGGATTTGAACACACATCTTTCTTACTCCATGTCCAGTGCTGTTTCCATTTTTTTAAAAAGTGATACTATAATTTACAAGGATGGTATTCTGTTGGCAGAATCGACCTTTGGTTCTAAGATGATGGTGGCTTGGTTTATTACCAATGACCTACTTTTTCCTCTGCTTACGACGTTCATCACCTATCTGTTAGAGACTCTGCCAAAACAGCTCTAACTGGATTAAACTGGTACAGTTAGAAAATCTCCAAAGGAATAATTTATGAACAAGTCCTCCAGGGGCAAGGGCAACCCTGTCTGTCTCTTTAATGGCCATTATAAGGCTTTATATTTAGTATGTGGCCAAAAAATCCTGTTGACTTATCTATTTCCTCTAAAAAAATCTCGAAGAACTTCCTCAATTTCTAAAACAAACTCCTGACAGAAAGAGAATAGTTGTGAAATCTTTTAATATTTTGTGAACCAGTATCAAGCCAGCCAGCAAAAAAGTGTACCTCCTTCTATGATAAGGCAGCATCAATCTTTCATGAGAGCTATCTATATATAGCAGGAGAAGCCAACCTCTAACTTGACCAAGTTTGGCATTAGGTCAGAAGGAAATCTAAGATTTCTGAGGCTTCTTTGGACTGAATCAAAATATAACAAATGGGAAAAAACATCAGAGGATTTTAAGTTGTGAATACAAATGCTATAAGAAAATCAAATTACTTCTTATTGTCTATAAATTAATCAGGCACCAACACTGAAGGGGCCTCCAATAAACAAACAATACTAGATTATATATGGAATTACAAGGGATCTATATAGACACATTCTTTGTCCCGAAGTAGCTTACTATCAAAAGAAACATGAAGAACTTCATCTTTGGTTCTACATCTCTCCTTGGTACCAGGAAATTAAGATAAAGAAAATAAGTCTTAACCAAAATAGGCAATGAAAGATAAGAATGAAAACCAAATGACAAATGATGTCATTAGTGGTGTCAGTTCGACCCTTCTCAAGATGGATTCGGTATTTTCCTTTCCCCTCCCTACTTTCCTCCCATTATTTCAATTTATGCTTTCCATTTCTTGTTTTTATCTCCTCCTCCCCCCACTCCCCTTACCCCCTTTCTGATGCCTTATGCCTAAACTCAGTTACTATTTGTCCCTACTGATGGCAATGAGGCCTAAGAATATTGCTCCATTCCATAAAGAGTATAGAAATTGTATATGTAGGCTGAGAGGGGTTGTGGTATCATGGATACTAAGCTGGCTTATGAAGCAGAATGACCTGGGTTCAAGTTCCTACCTAACATGTGCTCATTGTGGGACCTTGTGCATCAGTGCAACACGAAAATTCAAAGTTTTAGAAGCTGCCAATTTGCAGGGGTGGCAGGGTTCCCCCCTACATCAGTAAAATCATAGGTCTGGTCTTATCCCTGAAGGTGAACTTAAAGCATACATATCTTGTGTCAAAATCACTGACTTTATTTATACTTTTGTCTCTGGCCAAGGTTAGATCCTTCTATGATGCTCAATCGAATCAAGCAGGTCTGTGCAGATTATTTAACTTAAAGGCTCATAGGTGTTTGCTTGTGAGGTTATTGCAGCACAGCGGAATGAGCTAATAAATGGAAAGGGCTGTGGCACCTTTATGATTCCTATGCAAATACTTCTTAAGAAAGCCATTAATGGGAATTATAGAAGAGAAAAGCCAACTAAAACCCTGGGCCAAGAATAAACAGCAGGATTCAACTGGTCTTTGGGGGCCTTCTATTCTGTTTATGACTTTATTAGTACTAGTGCCCATGTAGAATTATTTTGGCTTCTGAAAGTAAAACCTAAATTGTTTCTTTTTTTTATTGTATCCTAAATGTCTATCTTCTTTGGGGGACGTTAAGGGTTACACAAGTTGCTAAGATTTTTGTAAGAATTATTGAAATGATTTCCCCAGGGACTAGGGGAACTTTTGAAATTTCTAAAAGTTATAGGGCTAAGGGGGATTTTCTTAAGATCATTTATTCTGTCTTTTTAATCTCCAACTTTAAGATATTAAGATGTTTATAATAAAATATAGAAAATATACCTCCAAATGATCTCATTATATAGATAAAAAAAATTAGGGTGAGTAATAAAGAAACAAGATATTTCCAAAAACATTAATGAAGTGTCACTTCATATTCCTTTAAACTATTATTCATGAAATCAAAACAGAATTCATTTTTGAAAATCCTAAACAACATAATATATTCTGGCATAAAATCACTTTTGGATGTAATCGGATCTGGACTGTATATTCACAAAATGATGGTGCAAAGAAACTTCTGAAAAAGATATGTTAAAAATATTCACAAATACTCCTTTGGTAACATCTTAACTATATACAATGCTTACATTATTCACTTTATTCAGATTTGATATCACTGGGTGTGCATATCATTCAATATATTCCCTTTACATTTCACTTAAGGATCCTCTAACAATGTTAATTCCTCAAAATAGTGACATAAAATAATCTCTTCAAAAGTTCTATAAACTATTTGCCATATATTTAGTCAAAACCCAGGAGTCAATAACAAGAGGCTTTCCGCTCCCTTGTAATAAAACATTTATTAGAGCAAGCAAAAAGGAATGCACATCTGAAAGAAACCTTCATAGATGTCATAAGATCTGGTAGTTCTGGATACTTTGATAAACAAGATGAAAACAAATCATTTTAGCAAAAAGATGATTGTGGAAAAAGTAAAAAAAAAAAGGTAATATACAAAGAAATCAGATTTTTAAAACTGCTGAGGTTTATTTTTAATTAAGAAACATCTTAGACCCAGGGAATGATTTCCAGGATATTTCCTAATCACTGTAGCTCTGAGCACAGCTTGTCATGGAGACCTTCCCGCTCTCTCCCATGTATCTGAAGGTTCCTGGCTGAGAAGCCAAACTTCCACTTCCCAAATGATCTATTTAATGTGTAGGCCTGCAACCATGTCAGAAACTTAGGAGGTTATACCTGCCTGCCACCATTTGTAGAATCCAAAACTCAGTGCTGACAGCAGGCCCACCTCACACTAACCCTTACCTGGCCACCCATGAAGAGAAAAAAATCAGTGAGGAGTTCAAAACAAAACAAAACAACAAACAAACAAATAAACAAAAAACTAGTTAGCTTTCAGGACAACCTGGACTAGTTCTTCCATGCCTCAGTAGGATCTTAGGAGCAGATTTATGGCTGCCTAGCTGCTCTTAAATCTCTTAGAACATACCAGAAGCTCTTCCTGTGGCTAGAATCCTGCTGAAACGTGAAGATTCAACACACAATGAGGACCAAAGGAGCTTCAAGGGAAATTTAAGAAAAATTATTCTAAAGAAGGGGGTCTTATTTCTAGGCCCTGGCTAATGATGTGCCTTAGAAGCTGAGAATCTTTGCATCTCACACTTATGGGCCCCAATTTATCCCCCAGGACACAGTCATTTATGAAGAAGAAATCCTTTAAAAAGAAAGCACACTCTACCATTCTGTGCCATGCTTTTGCACACACCCTCTAACTGTCCCATGGACTCTACTTGCGTTTGCGTGGCTCAAAACAGCAAAGCCATCTGCTTTCTTGTCTGTCTTCAAGTCTGTCTTGCTCTCATGGCCACAAGGCTCTTTCCTCCTCTCTCCATTCTGATCATCACTCTTAACCCGGCTTTCCCCATGTCAATCGCTGCTCCCATGTCTGCTCTCTCTATACCAGAGACCACCTCCATGCCAACCACTGCCTTCTGGATGGCGGTATCTCTCACCATGATGGCCATCTCCATGAGGTGGACCATTACCTTGGCTACTGCAATCATTACCTTGATTCTCTGGGTATTGCTCTCTATTCCTAATACCACTGCCACCACCAATTCCTTCTTGGCTGTTGTTTCTAGAGGCTATGTTGTTGAGATGCTGGGTTCCAGTGGTTGAATACCTTCCTGGAAAACTGCTATGGTTCCCAGCACTGGCAAAGCATGGGATACTCCTGGCAGCTGTGGCAATGTTAGAATTGGCATAGCCCTGTTGGGCTGAAATTACTTGGGTCAGAATTCAAGCTACCTGCACTCGTCTACCCATTTGTCCCAGCAGCAGAGGTCCCAGCTTTCTGGCTGCTTCTTGCTGCAACAAAATGGCTCTTGTATGGGTGACTAGAAAACTGCTTTCCCTGTAGTCAGGTGGTCTCTCATGGCATCCTGTGGAGGGCTTGTAGGATTCATAGTTACTCATTGCATTTCAGTTGTTTCCACAGTCTGTGTTCTCAGAGCCTATAGCAGGTCTTTCTTTGGAGCTAAAGCCTCCACCACCAACGTTCAGCTTTATTCCCTTCCCTCCAAAACTGCCCTCCTTGAGGAGTCAAGAGAGCATATGCCACACCTGTCTCGCCTGCTCCACCTGTCTGGGCCAATTTTATGTGTATGGTTGTCCATGTCCTGAGCCATCTCGTAGCTGATGACAGTCTTTAATTGAAAGAATGTCCAAATTACAGGCTGCAACATCTGGGGCAACAAGAACCAGGTTGCCCGTTTTCTTAAAATCTGAAATGACCTTATTCCTTTCTCTGATTCACGTACCAATGGAGCAGCCCCAGAGTGTGTCCTCCCTGCCTGAGGTTGTTGCCTGAGCTCTCCAGCATTGACATTCCTAGATATAAACAAGAGGACACATCCTGAAGAGGTGAATTCCAGCAGACGCTGAGTGAGCCAGTTCCATTTACTGGGTCTGGAGTGAAGAATTTCTACCAGCTGGGTCATATCTCCATTTGCCTCTCTCATGTCTCCCTGCACCACTCAGATAGGGTCAATCAGGATGTCTCAGGCCAGTTTTTCAATCTTTTTCTATAAAGTTGTACTGAATAAAAGAGTCTTTCTATCAGGACAGACACGACTGTCTATGGATCATGCCTGATACTCGTAAACCATGTCAAACATTCAAACAGCTTCATCAAATACAAGGTAAGAGACTCTTTGGATATTTGTAGCTTTGTTCTTCACGTGATCAATAAGCCAGGCTGGCATACAAATGACAATCAGCCCCTTCTTGAAGGGCTTTAGCCTGCTCCTACATTCTTCCTCCTCCATACATGGCCACTGTACACTTTCCCAAACCACTTGCATTCTTCATAGATCTGCTGACAAAGCTTCCTGGTAGGGCACACAATCGCTGCAAAGGGCCCATATGACCCAGATCCAATTCCTTCTGAGCCATGATGTGAAATCAACATGGGTCAGATAAAGGCTGCAGTTTTCCCACTGCCTGTTTTGGCAATTCCTATCATTTCTCTCCCATTAAGTGCCACTGGAACACTCTGACACTGGATGAGAGTAGGCTCAGATTTCCAAATCTGATGCGTAAGTTGCTTATCAAATCCAAAGTGAGCAAAACTATTCCCTGGTCTGGGTGGAGCAGCACCAGAGACTCGAAGATTGAGTTTATGTTGAAGATCTACCACCTCCTCTGGGATGAAGCTGGTTATCTCTTCATGCTCATTGCAGAAATTTTTTTTTTCAAATGGTAGATAGTCAATCTCTGGATGATCAGTAGAAGGAAGGGGATCAATGACTTTTATGGAGGGTGCAATGGAATTTCCATCCCTGTCATACTCAAAGTTACCTTCTTCCTCTTCCTACCTACTTCCTGAACAAAACCAGCAGTAGGGTTTTCTGCCATCCATCCAAAGTAAGCTCTTCGGTCATCTTCCTCTTCAATGTTATCTTGAATACCCTTCACATTTTTTTCTTTCTTTCCTTGTCCTTTTCTTCAAGGCTCTTCACTTCTCAAGGTACTTCATTCTCTACTTCGGCCATGAATGTTTCCAGGGGGTCACCATCACTATCAGAGTCTGCTGACTTGGAACGGAATTGCTGGTAAGTCAATCTTCAGTAGGAACATAAGGCAAATTGACATCACTAGAGTCTTCTTCCTCATCTTCAAAATAAGCATTTTCTTTATCAATATTTGCTCACTTAGATCTAATTTTATAGAAGGAAAGGCACTGTGGTGAAGCTGACTTCCCAAACCCTGTAGAAGATTTGGTTGCCCCAAAGGCACCATGACACTGTTGCGAAAGCTTTGGTTCTTCCTTTTTTCCAGCAGAAATGGCCAATCCACCAAACCCAAATCGCCTCTTGATGCCAGGGCCACCTTTGTTCCAATACACAGTGTAGATGACTCACCAAGCTGTTGCAGTCACAGACAAATCCCACCGCTACAGATTACATGCGCTCAGTCTCCATTTCCCCATCGCAGTGGGTGCTCATTTTCTGCCTCCAGTCACAGGCACTACATGAATCACAGCAGCCGCTTATCTGGTTGCTGAGAGGCACAAGAAGCTTTGATAAAAGACAGGACATAGTAATTTGCAATCCCTTTTCAGCTTTCTTTAGTTGCCAAGAAGGTATGTTATTGATCAAGATGAAAAACGTAAAGTTACTAATTTTTTATTATATGCCTTGTATACATTATCACCTTAACTCTCCTCTCATTCCAAAGAGTAGTTCACATCAAGGTATTGGAGAGAATAACTCATTGCTTTACAACTATACCAAAACATTGGTTTGGAGTCTTTACAAGCCTACGTTGTACAGGGTACACTAAATTGAGAATCTGATCTCCCTGATTCCACACCCTGCTTTGCAAAAACACACCATTTGCAGATCAAAGGGAAACAATTTATGCTTTCATCCCAGCTGACGGACGATTAAATTAAAACAGATCAGCAGTGCAGTGCATGGGCAGGTGGCACTCGAAGCCACAGTCGGCCTCAGAGCGATTAAATTGCGGCGGAGATGGAGGGCCTTCCGCTCCCATTCCTGCACTTACAGATCAAACGGTGACAAATGAGATGTTACTGCTCTTGTAAAGCAAGGCTACAATCTGTCAAAATCCAACATAATTTGTGACCCTCTGTGACATCCTCTTTCTCTTTTTTTTGACATTTGAATACAGTGATTGTACTAGAGTCAAGTCCATTTAAGTGAATATAGTCAATTCTATCTAAAGGAATAGAGCCTGTTAGCTCCAACATGGTAGCTGAATATATATCTGGTGAGTACTCCAGCGACCCTTTGTGTTAAGTGCATACCATTAACAATGAATTCTGATTTTTTCCAAGTTATATAATTTGATATCTTGACAGCCCAGACACTTAAAGCACTACTATTTGTTTTAAATGGCTTTATTTTATTGTTTAAATGTCAGTATCAAAATAAAGTAATGCATATAGTCTTGTCAGTTCCAGTACAGGGGGAAGTGTTCCTGTTGAGAAGAGTATTGAAAGAGTTTGCTCTAAAAATGGACTCAAAAGTCAATTATAATGTCTCTTGGCTGAATCCTTAAATGACTCATGAAACGTATTTATACTGCATTTTCTGTTTAACTGGTGAATTTAATAAGGTACTGAAGCGTAAACAGCCAAGGGAACAGAACATCTTAGTTTAAAGAAGTTGAAACTATTGCCAACTAAAATGTAAAACTGTGACATCATTAACGAAAGAGAACTGAGAAAGAGTGGAATGAACCCTGGCAAAGGTGAATTATCATTGATGATTATAAGTTTAGATTTTCAGAAAAGACAAAAATGTATAAAAATCAATCCATGAAGGTAGGTTGGTGATTACAGAGAAGAAAACAAATAGATATAAGGGAAGATTTTAGAAGATATTCAAATGTGCAAGGAGAAATGGCTCTTTTCTACCTAACACTTAATTTTTTTTTAGTATTTTAGAATGGGAATTTTAGCTTTTTACTTCAAAAAGGGTAAAGACTTTCCCCAAAGACTTCTGTCCATCAGAGGCCTTTAAACCTGATATTGACAATATACGGGGAGGAAAATCATTTAACAATTACCTTAGTAATATCACAAGTAAAATGAGAACAAAAAATGCATAAAAGTTTTTATAATATTTTGTACATTTTTTGTTCTCATTCAACTTGCTTTTCTACCTAACCTTATAACAAAGCATATACTGTGTAACATATATATATATATGTATGTATATAATCTTTTCATTTAAAATGATTTTCCCCATTTAATGAATGGAATGTTACTGATTTGTTTACAGAAACACAACAGTCTGCCAATCAGTTTCCAAGTCTAATCTTTCAGAAGAGTCCACTGTGAACATGAAAGCTTCCTCCATACTTGGCAAATCGTACTGTGATGTACACTAATCCACCCTTATCATCATAGACTTTATATCCTGTCCAAGCTTCATGACCTGTCATCACCCCATTGTTACCCATAGTAAAAAAAAAAAAAATAAGGAAAACATGACCAACAGGCTCCAGAGTACCCTCTCATTGCCTATTAAAGGCAGGGACTCAGCAGTTGCCTTGTATGTCATGAAGGTCACGTATTTGGCTTATGAAGGCACTTCACCCCTACAAGAAGGAGGCAAAACCCTGGGGTCATTAGGTCTCTTCTGTCAGCAGCACATGTGAGGTGTCTGCTACTGCCGATGATTAAAGAAGTCCAAACTTTGGTCCTACTCTTAACCCCACTAGTTCTTTTCATCTTCAAAGTATCACATGAACTTGTAAAATATTGGCGATATTTGTAATCATTGAAAATATGGTGTGGTGATGAAACTGTCAAACTTATGGTCTTAACTAAGCAACTAAAAGTTTCAGAAGGAATACTGCCATTTTCTATTTTTCTTATTTTTTTTGGGGCGGGGGGGGGGGGAGGATGAAATCCAAGGTACTCAGGTTTCTCTACTCTTATCAATGAGCTAATCTACCCAAGGAAAAAAGAGACAGGTAATTCCTCAATTTTGGTTTCTTATTTTCTCTTCCCATTGTATAAAAATGTAAATTTGTTAGAAACTACTTATGGATCTGTTCCTCTGGGGCCTTATTTTAAAGACAAACAGTCACTCAGGAGTCCAACTGGCCCATGTTTTAAATAGATTACTTTTTTTTAAGGAGTTCTATATGGCTACATTTTTGGGGCAAAGGCTTTTTTTTTTTCCTGATATTATATGTTGGCACAACCACTGAACTGATAAATAAATCTTTTTCCTTCTGCCTCCCTTCATCTCAATTCTCTACAAGAAATATGAAATATCAGGTAGGTTTTCACCTTTGACTGTAAGCATAGAGAGGAAAAGAGTAAGGTCCAGCAGTACTATTAACATCTTTCCTCTGTTTCTAAGATGAGAATAAACTGCGCCCTGAAGATTACCTGACACAACAGAAACAGCTCATCTTCCATAAGGAGTTTTGTCACCTCAAATTTTTGCCTGTTTTTTTTTAAAGGAGTACAATAGATTCCAGTTCATGGACAACCTTTCCTAACTATTTTATTGTACCTGCCAAATGAAGTTCTTTGTCACAATACAAAACTATCAAATCAAATTCTTTTCTGTTTGCCATGTGATATCAATTAATCCTTTACTTCCTTCACCCTAACAATTTGTCAGAATCACATTAAAGGTGCTAGTTATAAGTTATATTACCCATTTAACTTCCCAAGAGATGTAACGTAAGTAAATATGAGTGAATGGTGTCAATCAAATCAACTTCAATTTAAGAATACCATTAGCAGAAGAAAAAAGCTTTGGATTATGGACCAGTGTAATTATTTATGAAACATAAAATGCCTTGTGAGGTGTAACATAAAATTTAAGTAGATGCATTGTTCAAAATAACAACAACAACAACAAAACAAACCTATCCATTTTCTTAATATGGATGGAAATAGAACCATGGCACAAATACTGTGAATGTTCCTCCTAACCTTACGTTAATCACAGTAAAATAGATAAGATACCTATAATTCCAGCCCTTCCCTATTAAAAATGGGGAAAGGAATAATGAAATAGAACAGGATATCACACAGTAAACTGAAAATGAATTCAAGTTAGGTTTAATGTCCAGTAATGAACACATACTGCCTGACTCATAACCAACAATATTTCAATTTCAAGAATGTTAAGTTTCTGGCCTTAGTCACAGCTATCACTTGTTGCTGCTCCAGGATGAATGTTATCTCCATATTTAAGTAGCCCACATATACGTCTATAATTAGACTAAAGAACACAACAGCCTGGGGTGGAAAAACTTCTTTTGAGTAACTGTGATTCTGAAAGTCACTTGGGCTAAATTTGAGTAGTTAATGAATAGGAAAATTCTGAGACATAAAAATAATTGCAAAATTTAAAAATGCTTTAAAGGACATTGCTCTTATATAGCTTATAAGCTTTCCAAAAGCAAAATTAGACTAAAATGCTTAGATCTGTGGGTTAAAGATGAAGCATATTTGTAAAAATAAATATATAGTAATATCACTTTTCCTGTCAGCCAGAGGGTGCATTTAGAACTACATGTATATACCCTACAGAGCATCAATAATGACAAAAATATTTTACTGTCACATTTCCATATCATAACTTCCATTTTATCATCATATATGAACCCTGTAAATGCTACTGGACTACAAAATGATACTTTTTTGAAGTTACTGTTATATCAGAAAAGGTGTAATTAAAATCTCATGACTAATTAAGGTAAAATAATTAAAAAGGCAAACAATAGGCAATGTCATATTAATACCTTACAAGAAGCTCTACAAGAAGCCAGGGTATGGGGCAATCGTAGTAAGTAGGGCATTCAGATGCTGAAGCTGCAACTTTTAGCTTAAATTAACACATATTATATGCTAATCAGTCACCAGACAACAAAAACATTAGTAATCTTCCTCTACTTTATATTTTCAGAGCAGACAATTTTCCATTCCTTAAACACTTCCATTTTTAGTACAGACTGAATTACTTAAAAAAAAAAATCTTCAAACCAGTTTTCTTACATAGCATACAAATTGATTTTTTGAAAAAAGAAGTTAAAGGTACTAGTGGGTTTTCCCCTTTACAAAGACTAAGGAGTTCACAAATGAAGTGAATAGAAAGAACCCAGAAACATTTAGAGGAACTCCAAAAAGGAAGCGGGGCCTGGAGTGGACATCAATCTTTAATGACTCCCCTGCTGACGAAAGGTCAATTTGTCTAACTTGAAGGGTGACTTAGTTAAGGCCTACAGACAGCCTACTAACCTATAAGACTCAAAGCCTCATCAAATTAGAGTAATGAACTCTACAAAATTATATAAGTTGCAAATCAAAGAGACGTGCTGGGTGGTATGTTTTATCAAGTTTCTATCCATTCAATATAAGTAGACTGCTAAACATCACAAAAATAGAAAAAAGGAAAAAAATATGTTAAATAAGGAATGTGCAGGGTAAATTTCTATAAGTTTCTCAGTTATAGAAGATCAAAACAGAGATGGCTTTCAACAAATTATCTTCAAGGGTCTCCATAAGTGAATGATAAGAAGTTTAAGAAATAGCCTCAGATTTTCTGAGATTTGTTTTTTTCATTCCTAACTGACTTCACAGAAATGGGAATTAGGCTTAAACACAGACATCTTCATGGCAAAAGAGGAATATATACATTTTGACTAAGAATATATTTGAAAAAAAGAATTTGTGAGTGCCCTGCACTGTGCAGAGCTCCAGGGATGACTTGTCCCTAACTAGGAACTACCCAGAAAAACTCAAGACACTACCAAGTAACATGAATGACTATAAGAAACTAAATACAGAGTCACTGATGTCTAGATCGGAATGTACCATATGCCTTGTTCTAAAATAAATTTATCCTCTGAATCATGTCTAAGACTTATTACAAATAATAACTTGATAATATTGATTCGATAAGATACAGTGAGAGCTGAAGAGTGTGGAAACCAGGGCTGAGATTCTTGATTTGCCATGGATAAATCATAACAGTCATATAATTATAACTGAAATTGAATTGTAAATAGACCAATAGTAAAAATACCAAGGAAAGGAGGAAGAAAACTAGGGTCAATTGGATGTATACTTATGAAGCATCAAAAGAATAAGATGGGCTTTTATAGAAGGTTTTCTGTAAAAGCCCATTCTTCTCACATTTCTTACTAAACCAAGAAAAATGAGAAGTAATCTTCAAGCCTTGGGTTGCTTCCCACCTACAGGATTTTGAATGCAACAGAGACTTTCTTAATATAAATAACCATTTTAATTATCCAATCAGATCAAAAACAATAAGACTTCCCCAGGATCATAAATGGTCTTTGGTTTTTATATTTTCTTGGAGGAAAGATAAAAGGGCATTATTCAGAATGTTTCAAGTAGCTCTATTTTAAAAACTCAATCTTACTAAAATCTAGCTTAATAATTAATTTTATTATTAATGTTTTTGAAATTAAGATAGTATGATGAAATACTAAGAGTCAGTGAGGTGTAACAAGCTGGCCTAGGACCCCAAAAGACCACTGTTCTGGCCTTTGAAAGACACAGCTGTGTTACCTTGTGTAAGTCATCAGAAGTATCTGTGTTCCAAGAGGCAGAAAAGCAGCTGACCTTCACTAGCATAGGGTTAAATACCTAATATAACTCCTTGTAAGTTTATTCATCCAACAATGATAGAAGCTAAGCAATTGGGTAACAGTGTTTAATAACAAGAGGCAATTTAGGGCTCTTATTATAGATACCCTAGAAACCCCCTTCAAGTTCCCAGAGGCAAGAAACAATGACCTAAACCAGACTGGTCAAGACACTAGGATCAAAATGCTGACTCTGGAAAAAGTATCATGGAACCTGAAGACAGGTGATCAGGACTACAATTTAAAAGTTTTTCTGAAAGAGACAAGTTTATTCGCAGGAGTAACTTCTAAGGCTAAAAGAAAAAGCAAAAAATTTCATTCTCAATTTAACATACACTGCAGACTACAGATGCCATCTTTGAGATGATGCAGAGGTCAAAGGTCTGGTCACCCAATGTCTCACCCATGTTTCCCGTCTGTATTTCAAACTGCCTATAATCTATTTCCCCTTGGGTGTGCCAACGTTATCACAAATTCAGTGCTTCTAAAACTAAAAGTAACTTCCAAATTAAAGTCACACTTCTTCCAAATTCTCTATACATGATGATCCCATGACTGTGTCTTGCAGGTCATACAACCATGAATTCAAATTCATTCCTTCTCTTTGACTCAATACATCAAATGCTTATTATTTCTTTCTTCGCTTCATGCCCATTCTTTCCTATTCCCATGGCTATCTAAGATCCCAGCCCTCATTATTATATGACTAAATGCTGTCACTTATACCTGAAATACTCTCTTTGCTCATAATTCTTCCTCATTCTTGCAGAGCATCTTTGTACAGCATTACATAATAATTAGAGCCTATCCTTCTCTAGTAGCTTCTACTCTGATTCACATATAATGTTTTCACTCCTCAAACCTGTGATTTCATTGGTATAAGGTACTCCTAAAGAAGAATTTAATTTAAAGCTTTGAGTTGCTTATAATAGCATAATCTATACCTTTATTACATAAAATTTTATTATTTACCTGCAAAACATAGCATTGTCTTAAGATGGTGTATATATGTTGAATATAATCTGGACTCAAATAATCAGCTAACTTCAGAATTATGTGGTAGGAAGAGACTAGGTTGGATAATATGTGGTCTTCAAATGATCCTAATTTTCTTGCCTCTATAAAAGTCCACCCCCCCCATCTCTCTCTCTCTCTCTTTCATAATGTTATACAAATGTGTATAATGGAACACTTCAACCATAATGAAAGAATCAAATGACTAGTAACCTAAAGGGTAATGGAAAGACACAATGAGTAACCTATTACGAATGCTGACACTACAGAAGTATTGTAAAAGATATCAATGTAAGCATGTATGACCAGGAAAAAAACTGAGATAAATACATGTACAAAAGTGAGATATTAAAACAGAGGCAGACCTTCAAACAAGCAGGTGACGTCTTCTCTGAAAGTCCTAGATAAAAAGGCCTACAGGCAGCAGTTAGCACAATCAGCAGAACAGGACACACCCACCACATTAAGACCACAAATGTATCAAAGCATCATGCCAATCTATAATGCTGAATTCACACTAAAGTATTGCTCCGAAGCCTTATCAAAACAAGTGATTCTGGGTTTCTGAAGGATATACTACAGGAAGGTGTGTTAGGAAAGACTTTTATTGAATTGTATTTGAAGGACCAGGTATCTTGCTTTCAAAGGACCGGTATAGGTGAGTGCTGAAAAATTCAGAAACACTGGGCTACAAAGTGAGGATTTTTTCTTTATTGACAGCAATGTAAAAACTGTGGAGAAAGCATTAATTTAAGGACTGAGTAATCACACCAAAGAATGTACTAATCTTTCTAATTATGGTGAAACCCAGGACAAGCAATTCATATCAGGCCTCAGACTCTTAGTGGATGTGTGACCCTGGGCAAGTCACTTAACCCTGGCTGTCTCCTTCCTCACCTCCCCCCCCCCCAAAAGAAAAGGAAAAAAGAAAAATCTAAGGACAACACCATATCTGAATCATGTACTCAACAGATCCAAAAGAGAACTTGTTATTTTCTTCCCCAAGCATTTATCTTTCTTCACAACTCCCCTATTACTGTAAAGGGCACCACATTCTTCCAGGCACCCAGGTTCACAGCACCATCTTTGATATCTCACTCTCACTATATATAAAATCAGGAGCCAGGTCCGATTGGTTTCACTGTGAAAACATGTCTTTCTATTCACACAACCACCATTTAATTTAAGGTTACCACCTTTTTTCCAGTATTATTTCCACAGGCACCTAATAAATCTCCTTCCCATAAGTCTTTACTCACTGTAATCCATTCTCCCCATAGGTACAAAAGTTATTGTGGTAAAGTACACATCTGATCACATCAGCCCCTTCTGCCTAAACTCTGGTGTCATATAATTATTTCTAAGATCAAATATAAATTTGTCAGCGTCAGCATCTGAAATTCTTCATAATCTGACCACTCGCTGTCTTTCCAATCTTCTTTCATATGAAAGTCTTCCATGAATTCTACAGTGAAGCAGGACTGGCCAGTTTGTAACTGTTCATCATACATGAGGATTCAGAATACCTATCCATCCATTCCTGTGCACTAGCGGTCCCTCATGCCAGGAATGACCTCCTTCTTCAACTCCCCTTAGAATCCCTGGCTTCTTTTACGACTGAGTTTCACTAACACCTTATAAAAGAGACCTTTCCTCCAAGCTCCAACAATCTCCACCTCAAAGTTATGCTATAGAAAACGTATTTCCATTTATTTATGAATATGCTTTTTCCTCTATTAAAATGTAAACTCCTTGGGTAAGGGAGACAATTTTCTTGAGAAAAGAAAAAGAGAAAGTAGTCAGAACAGGGGTAGTAGCCTAGGAAAGTACCAAGGAGTCTCAAGGAATTACGGGCTACAGTAGGGACTAAGAATAGGAATAGAAAGCACCTAGCAGAGAGCCTTGCATATAATAGGCATTTAAAAAAATTAATGCTTGTTGCATTTAATTAAATTGAAAAAAGATGTGGATCAGGGAGACCATATGGATCATATCAAATAAGCGTCCCTTCTCCCACACCACCCATTTCTGATAGGGTACCCAGGATGACCTCATGCAGCAAATGTAGTAAATTTGGATTTTAAAGACTTTGACAAAATTTCCCATTTTATCCTTGTAGACAAGGTAGAGAAAGTGGACCTGATGATATTTAACAAGGTGACATCATAACTGGTTGAGCAAGAATAACGAGTGCGAGTATCTGTATGTATTGCAGTCAGACTAGGACAAGCTGGAAATATACCACAGGGGTCAATATTTTGCATTCCTTTAAGCTACTCCACTGAAATATTTTTGCCACGACTCTGAATGAAGTCAGAGGGGAAAAAATACACTTACTCTCACTCTCTGTCTCTCTCGGTCTGTGTCTCTCTCTCTCTCTCTCTCTCTCTCTCTCTCTCTCTCTCTCTCTCTCTCTCTCATGACAGGATGACAGTAATGGGACAGACCGCTAATTCACTGGCTTAAAAAAATGGACGAATTTCAAAATAATGTGAAAATATAGAAGACAACATGATGGGTGAAAATGTAGATTGAAAGCAATTCAAGTGAAAAAGATACGGGCATTTAACTGATCACATCTTCAAGTTTTGCTAAGATTGAGGTAAAGTCTTCCAGCCAAGCAAGACCAATTTTTGGAAGCCATTAATAGAATATGACACAGGGAGGGAGCATGGTGTCATAGAGAAAAAGCTGGTCTTTGGGTCAGGCACACATGAATTTAAGCCCTGCCTCTGATAATTTTATAAGCTATGGGACCATAAACCAAGCTCTTAACTTTTTATTTCACAGGTAATTGTCTATATGACTTTCAAGGTGCAGACAAGTTGACTAGCTGTATTGATAAAAGAAATTTCTACAAGAGGAGTTGCCTACACTGAATCAGACCAACAATTTATGTATATTATGCTTTGTCTACTTTTAAAATTAAGGGAGATAATAGTACCATTGTAGTCTGTATTAGTCGGAACACATCTGGAATAATTTATTCAACTCTAGGAACTGACAAACCAAGTATTTTCGAGGGTGGCAAAAGGTATGGAAACCATGTTATTTAATGGAATTCAATTACATACCTGTACTATTTTACTTACAACTGAGGCTACCTATCTTTCCTACTACATCTTTAGCTTCTTTAGTATTCATTCATAGTATTCATTCTTTAGTTCACTTCATCACATCATCCGGAGAGTAAGACCTCAATAAATGGTTATTAAACTGAATTACAGTTATCTGGAATATAAAACAGAAAAGTAAGGGAGTGCTGGTGGCATGATAGTTGTATGCAAACATCTAAATTGATGGAAGACTTCTATGTTTTTGCACAGGATAAATTTTTCTATATTGCATCACTGAACAGAAGTCACAGGAAGGCAGGTTTGGGTTTATTACAAAGAAAAAACTTGATAACAAATCGAACTTGCAAAACTGAGCTCTATATGATTGGATGTATTTAAGGTGAATTTTTATGATCATTTATCAGGAAATGTCACAAGAATTAGACTGGACCCAAGAAACGTATTTAGGTTTAGTTTCTGATCCCCAATTAGTTGTATGACAACGAATGTCTTCACTTAACATGCTGGTCCTCAGTTTCCTTATTCTTGAAATGAGGAAGCTAAAGGGTTTTCATGCTCATAATCTCTAGTGGGTATAAAATGGACTAGATGACCCCTCTAAAGAGGGTTTGTGGTTGTTGTTCAGTCATTTCTGACTGTTTCTGACCCAATTTGAGGTTTTCTTGTCAAAAATATTGGAGTAGTTTACCATTTCCTTCCTGATCATTTTACAGATGAAGAAACTGAGGCAAAAAGGGTTAGTTAAGCAACTTGACCAGGGTTACACAAGTGTCAAAAGCCAGATCTGACTGAGGAAGATGAGACTTTTTGACTTCAGATCAGGTCATCCACTCTGCCAACTAGCTACCCCTCTAAAGTGTATCAACTATGAAATTAACGACCAATAATAAGGTACCTATATTTTTTCAGGAAAATAATTAACTATTAGCTGTAGTGATTTAAGATAGCTAGAATTTAGAAGAAGGGAGGGAATTCAGCATGAAAGTAAAGCTAGCAATACACAAATGTGCAACTCCTTATATATTTGACTCAAAACATTTCACAGTGTATGAAAAAACTGTTATCAAAGCAAGTAAATAATAACACATTTCCCGTAAATAAAGAATAAATCACAAAATGCAAACCCGTTGAAAAGACAAAACAGAACAAATATCAGAGCTAAAAGCACCAGGTGAAGCTTATCGGCAGTGCTTTGGCAAAGGAAAGTTTGAAAAGGAGAGAGGATCCATGAAGACATGTTTATGTTGGCCAGAAGGGGCACCACAGAATCCCTTCTGACCCCACTGAATTGCTTATGCTAAAGAGACCTGTTCCTGGTCTGACCATCTTAGTGCTTTATCACCATGTTGTTTTTCCTACTCCTCTTCTAACTGTTGGCAAAAGACCATAAAACTGGATTTGATTCCTATCTTAATTCTGTTCCTTTCCTGGTACAACCATTGATACATAATACTTATCCTTGGTATGTCCCTGACAAACACATCATTTAAACAGAATTCCTAGCCAGAATATGACTTGGACACCCAACATTACATGCTCTGAGCCCAGCTGAGATGTTGGGTAGGCTTTCATTCCTACTTTACGTCTCTTTACACTCATTTCCTTAACTTAGAATGGATATATCACATGTGCTAGCTCCCACTGATCGGCCAAAAAATTCCTGAGCTTTTAAGTTTAAAAAAAAAAACTTTTATGTCTCAAAACAGTATTCTAATTTGTTGAATGTGTTTCCAATTAAAAGCAAGTTTCTGGAATTGGCCAATGGCAGAATTCATTTAAAACTGAGAAAAAACATTCATAGAGTATTAGGCAATGCTCAGTGGAAAAGATAAAGTTAATAAAGATAAATGATAGGAAACATTTTTAACTGGAAAAAGTCCATGATGGGTAAGTACCATGCTGTGGGCAAATCTATACACTCTGGCTTTTTAGCAGCTGAAGAAGAGCCATGTAACATAAAACATAATTTCTCTTTTTTGCTAATAAAATACAATACTATGCAGGAAAAGGGGAATAATATGAAACTCAAGCATGGAATGTTTAACAAGGCAAACAAGTGTTTTCCTTTGTGAAACTGTAAGTGAGCAATTATTATTGGCCTGGTGGCTAAGCTGCCAGGAAACCCCAAATTCTGGATACCCAAGCCAGAATTAAGCATAGACCCAAGGAGCTTTAAGATTCCAAGAAAAGGTTCAAAGTAAGTTTTTAACTACAGTTATACTAATAACATTTACACAGCACTTTAAGGAACTTACGTAGTTAGTAGTTGAAGTATGATCACTTCACTGTAAGATGAGGCAAAGAGCTTAAAGGTTAAATGACTTGCCCAAGAACACAATGTCAACAAGTTCCAGAACCAAGAGTTGAGTAGAGGCTTACTAGTACCAAATCCATTGCTGCCTGCCTCTAATAGAATGTAGAGAGAGAATCAAAATTATATTCAGTAATGATAAAAGTAGAATATTATATTGTAGTTAGGTATTTATTTATTTAAATTTGGTGCTACATGTTTTGTCACTTTATTCCATATGCCTCCACAGTTTCCTCAAATTTCCTAAACTCTTAATTCCTCTATCTCCTCAAATTCCATGACCTTATTCTTCACTCCACCTCTGTCATATTTAGGAACAGACATGCTTTGGATCTCACCATCACCCGTAAGTATTCGTCCTTAAATTCAACTAATGACATTCTATCATTCCAACGCTTCCTTCTTAAGACTTCTTCACTCTTATTCTGACATTCAATCCCTCTATCTCTCACTTCCTTTTCAGGAATTACCCTTGCTCTCACTTCACTTCCCATGCTTCCTAATCTTGACTACAGAATTAAACAAGTCACCTCCATACAGTCTTTAACTCTCAAATCCCTCTGCCAATTGTCCTGTTGGCAAACATCCCTTGCAAAACTCCATCCTGGGATTACTGCCACCATGCACCTCCATCGCTTCTAGGCACCACCGCTAAATGGAAGACATTGTGCAGACTAGTTATACTCTACATTCAAATGATCTAACTTCTGCTTCAATTTCTACCTAATCACTTCTCTAACTCACCACTACCTTTTCCAAAATTTCTCTTTCGTCGAGCTTTTGACACCTTGCCTTCGCCCCACCCTCTTGGCTCACTTCCCTCTTCTGCCCTCATCTTTACTGCAAACAGCTCATTGGCATCATCTGCCACTCACTTCTTCCTATCTGTTCTCAGTCTCCAGTCTCCAAGATTGTCCACTGGCCGTTCCTCATTCTTGAACTGGACTCCTTCCTCATCTCTGTCTCATAGAAACACTATTCCTTCAGAACGTAGCTCAAGCATTACCTTCTATGAGAAGCTCCTATCTGCTAATGTTCTACATACTGACTATTTTGTATATAACTACTTTGTGCTGGACTCATATTTATTCAGCATATACTTATATTTACAACTGCTGCCTCCCTGTCAAGAATATAAGCTCCCTGAGAGGATACAAATTGTTTTATTCGTTGTATTTGAGTATTTTGTTTTGTCTTGTATAGTCAACATGTATAGTCAACAGGCTGCACAATACCTAACATAATAAATGCTGATTAATATATGGATTCACTGGTTAGTGATTAACATTTGTGTCCTTGCTATTTCCTTAAATTATTTTAATAAATAAAAGTACTACTAGATACACCATCTCTCTTAGCTGTCTATATATGAAGAAGGATCAAGTAACTGGATCCACTTAGCCAAAATCCAGGGCACCTAGTGTTCATTTGGAAGTAGTTAATGAATATCTGCAGCATCCTATTTTGGGGAAAAATTGTTCATGTTAAATAACTACATAAATAAAAAGATATTAAATGATAACAACTTAAATTATTACCATTTATTATTGCTATTAGTATTGTGCAATGGATAGAATACTGGCCCTGGAGTCAGATGGACAAAACTTCAAATTCAGCCTCACATATTTACTAGCTGTGTGACACTGATCAAGTCATTTAACCACTATTTGCCTCATCTTCCTCATCTATAAAATCGAGATGATAATAACAGACCCCACCTCACAGGACTGTTGCAGAGCTCAAATGCAGTAACAACTGCAAAGCACTTAGCACAGTGCGGCACATAGCAGGTGCTATATAAATGTTATTCAGTTTTACATGCGCATAATAGGTATGGTATCCATTTCTAGAAAATCAATGTAAACATACAAATTGATAAGAAATGGCTGTACTCTTATGGACAGCTATATGCCACTTTCCAAATAAGTAACGTTTCCAAATGATGACCTTTTGAAAATAAGAATATTCTCCCAGTGCCCTTTTGTAATCAGAAATATACATGTTGCATATGTTTATTTTGTAAAAGTCAATATGAAAAGACAGGAAAATATGAATGTGAAAAAGTAAGTGAAAAGCCTAAGCAATTCCTTTTTTGGGGTTTTAAAAGGTAATTGAAGAGTAGAATCATGGAAAAATCTGAACCAGATTAGTTTGGCATTTCCAAATTGCCGCATACACAAAAATGAAGGTGAAATTTAATGGAGAAAGCAAATGGTAGCTCAGCTGTCCAGTCATTAATTACCTACTGACAACTTCACAAATAAAAAGCAAGACTTTGCCTTCTGAGCACGCCATTTTTATTTCTCATAAAACATCCTATTCACTGTGTAGTCTTGTTTTTAAGGAAGTCCTCTACTATTTCCTTCAAGCAATAACTTAAAAAAAGTTCTAAAGTATTAATAACTCTAGGAAGAGGTAGAGTGGATTATTTTAAAAGTATATTATACTCAGGGACAATAGGACTAGGACTTTTCTTATCGGTTTTGTAACCAATAACAGGCTGAAATTTAGAACTTTCCAATACATTTTCATAATATTTTTACATAAACACTTGTAGAAATTATTTTTGTATAAATAAAGACTTGGAAGCTTATGTCAGAGTCACTAAATGGGGAATGGCTGAACAAATTATGGTGTCTCAATGCTATGGAGTAGAAATGTAAATGATAAAAGAGATGTTTTCAGAAAACCTGGGAAAAATTGTATGAACTGATGCTGAATGAGCAGAATTAGAACAATTTATATAGTAATAACATTGTAAAAACAAACACTCTTGAAAACTTAAAAATTTTTATGAATGCAATGACAACAATTCAGAGAACCAATGATGAAGCATGCTACTTATCTCCTGATGGAGAAGATGGACTCAAGGCGAAGAAAGAAAAATGTTTTGAACATGGTCAAAGTAGAAACTGGATTTGCCTGATTATACGTATTTGTTACAAAAGTTTTGTTTTCCTTTTTTCCAATGGGGAGGAGGTAGGAAGCATCAATTAAAAAAAAAACAGATTTTGTAAAACAAAACAAAATTTAAAAATCTTTAAAGGAAGAAATAAGCAGTTTCTTTGTTTTTTTTTTGTAATTCTAAGCAGAAATAAATTTTAAATGGTAGAACTCCCTTAAGAGTAAGGCAACCTACTGAAGTCTGGAAACATCATTAACTGTTTCATTCTCTCAATAACCATCTTAAAAGCATTGGAGTTTATTTATACAACTTGATTTGATACAGAAATATGAGAGCCTCTCATTATGAAATGAAAGAAATAGAAAATGCTGCACCCAAATAATTTAATATTCTCTTTTTCATAAGTTTTGATTTAGATGTCTTACCACTTTTGCTTTATTCTCAAGCACTGTTTTGTTTTTCTTAGCCTATATATGGTTTTTACCCTCTTAAATGCCAGCCTTGTTTGTCAACACATGTAGTTCAGGCTTAGTTCTTCCGCTTCTACTCTACTCCATCTAGTGGAATATTGATTTTTTTAGTGCACACCACCTAAACAAAATTCAGCTCTGCTATGCAGGAGCAAAGATTAAAATATAGGAAGCTCACAAGTGGGTTTTGGCTGTATACTTGTATAAAGGTAAGTTACATACCTCAGCACTTAGATTGGACTAAAATAATCTGGCAGTGTATTTATTTCAAATGAATAAAAAATGCTATTATTTAATTATAGTTTTCACATTAAACCAAATAAGGGGAAGTAACTAATTGACAGGTGGTAATTCCAGTTCTTCTCCTGATAAAGACAGACTTTCCTAGGTCAGATCTATTAAAAAAAATTACCATTTTGATAATATTGAGATACCCTCTTTACATCAAAACCTAATTATTAGGCAGTTTTCTTCTTGTTCTTTGTAAAATATAGGTTGAAAACACTGAAAAAAGAGAAAGAAATGTGGGGTTTTTAAAACCAGGTTCTGTTGATGCCATGTTGACTAAATTCTTACTCTTAATGCCTTACTGTGGCTTAGGAGAGGGCAACCCCAGGGTCCTGAAAGCTAAAATGACAAAACACAAATGCTTGTAAGTTTGACCAAGATGAGAAGGTTTCAAATATGTATTCAGTGACTCAGTGTACGTCTGGGGTTCACAGTACATACTAACAATATTTGGAAAGGTCACCACTAGGTTATTCATAGGTTTTGGTCACAACAATTGTATTAATTTAAAAAGGTTGTGATCTACCTTAGTGGAAAGTGAAATTAGAAGACATAAAATTAGAGACATTTGAAGTACAGTATAAGCAGGTAGGTGGCTTAGCTGATAGAATGCTGGGTCTGGAGCCAGGAAGACCTGAGTTCAAATCCAGCCTGAAATACTTACTAGCTGTCTGATCCTGGGCAAGACACTTCATCTCCGTTTGCCTTAATCAACTGGAGCAGAAAATGGCAAACCACTCCTCTATCTTTGCCAAGAAAAGCCTATGGACAGCATGGCTTATGGAGTCATGAAGTTGGACACGACTAACTGAACAACAAAGTATGAAATATCCTAGATTTCACTTGCAATCACTGAAATTGACTTTTTCCACAAATGAGATATGTAAATTCACAGGGAAACAAATATGGTAATTCATTACATAAAAATTTATTTTATTACTTTCCTTGGAAAGTATGTAGGTACATCATATAGAAGCTATATCTGGATTTTGCCCACTCTGATATAATTTCGCACAATTAACAGTTATGAGACACACATCAATATAACTATGAAGATATCAAAGGCTGTGGTAAATTTCATGAGAAAAATAAATTGCTTTGGTAGTGGGTATGGACAAAAGAGATGACAGATTCAACTTGAAAACCGATAAGGTAGTAAGTTTCACCTCAACTGAGTGATGGTCTTTCCCACGATTTTTTTGAAGTTAAAAAAAAAATCATTGATGTGGGGATGAGACAGAGATGGAGTACAATCCAACAGTAATAATGGCACCGAAGTTCTTTGTTAATGTGATGTGCTAAAAAGGCAAATGAAAATTCTAGCTGCATTGGGCCCTTCCCATGGCAGTTGAACATAAGCAATGGGGATCAATGGAGTAAGAGGTCACTCACTCTCTTACACATAGGAGTAAAAGTCTATATAATAATTTGTTTACTAAATGTATATGGGGCAGGTATAGAAATCTATCTTGCCCTACAAGAAAGTAAGGGGAGAGGGGATGGGGAAAAGTTGGGTGACAGAAGGGAGGGCGGACTGGGGAAGGGGGCAATCAGAATATATACCATCTTGGAGTGGGGGGAGGGTAGAAATGGGGAAAAAATTTATAACTCAAAATCTTGTGGAAATCAATGTTGAAAACCAAAAATATTAAATAATAAGAAAAAAAAAAGGAGAAATCAGAAAAATCTAAATCTGAAAAAAAAATTATATATGGAGCATATATAAAAATATTATATATATATGTATATATAATATATGATAAATATATAAAAATATATATGGGGCATAAGATACTGTAGAACAAACCTAAATAAATGAGAAGAAATGAATGAAGTTAATTGTGTTACTCTTGCCACATGGACTCAATTACTTCCACAGAGAATAATATGGGCATTGGCAGTAAGAGCTCGTCAATTGATAGCACATCAGAAGAAAATGGAAGTGAAGACTTTAAGAGCAGAGAGGTGACAGGAAGCAATAACGATGTAAAAGAAATTTTTAAGAGTTTTGAAATATCAAAAAAAATTAAATATAAAGAATAATTTGCAGAAGTGAAGGAAGAGGAGGGGGTCCACTACTGTGGAAGACTGCATAATATTTTTCAAAGTGTTGAGTAGTTTTGCTGTTTCTTTTTTTCATATCTTCTTACCTCCTTTTCTTTTTATATTTGAAAAAAAAAATACTTGTAAGAGATGCCACTCTGGGATGAGGCCCGGGGAGGGAATGACATACAAGGCAAATCTAAGTCACTCAAAAATAAGACGTATCAATAAAAGAATAATGCAGACAAGAGTGATAGAAGGTGGAGAACAAAAGTACACAAGGTAGTTATTGAAGTAAAGTGTTAAAAATTAATATAGGCTTTAAAAATGAATTGAAAACAGTAGCTCAGTTTCACATGCAATCCTCTTTCTCTTCTTTGTATACTGAAATGTTCATATTTGTTGGTGTATTAAATTTATAATAAAAAAGAAACATGAGACACTAAAGAGTATCTGTAACCCATGGCCACCATGTGGACAACGAGCACAGTTAAAATGAATGTAGGGAAGTGACATTACTCTTTGTCTAGTTCGATGCTCTACTATTTCTTGTAGCCTTGTAACCTGACCCTAGACCATGCATCTTATTACTGCCCCTCTCTCAGACCCTATCATAACTGAGTTTTGATCCTATTTTCATTTCAGATACTGAGCCTCCCACCCTCTGGCATTTTCAGACCCATGACCACTCTATCTTGGTTCCTTCAAAACAAAATTATGTTCTTTTAACCACTAAAGATCTTCTGAGCTCTAGGTTCATGAAACACTCATGCACGTGCACCCTGCCTGCCCCACACACACACCTAGAGAGGAGACACTACTACTGATGTAAGAAAGGAGAGATATCAACCCTATTCTCTTCAGTATTTAAGGCACTTCCTTTATCTATGTCAGGTAGGAACTAACTCTTTTTGGCCATGATACGCTATAATTGCTATAAATACTATAATGTTTTAATTCATAAATGCTATAATTTACTAAATGTCACACATGAGTCACTTGTTTCATCTGACTTTTTATCTGTAAAATACTGATAAGAAAACGAGAGAATAGAGCTTGCTTTTTTTTAATGATGCAAAACTTGGGGAAAAAACTAAAAAGTTCTGATCAAAATATGGCACACAGTTTCTGTTGCAGAGAAAAATAAATCTTGCTTTTAAGACTCCTAGGTGGGGCTGAGACTTAGGTGATGAACTGAATCCTGGATGGTCATTTTGTTGAGGACCAGAATCTGCAAAGTGAAAAG
This sequence comes from Phalanger gymnotis, assembly GCA_028646595.1. Classification (NCBI taxonomy): domain Eukaryota; kingdom Metazoa; phylum Chordata; class Mammalia; order Diprotodontia; family Phalangeridae; genus Phalanger; species Phalanger gymnotis. Next base: position 242,015,942 of record CM053626.1, on the reverse strand, counting down.
ACGTTGGTGGATTCCAAATACTTTCTGATACTGGTTTGCACTGAGTTCATTTTCTTTATTACTCACAACTATCACAACTAAAATTCTTGCGCTATCACAGATCACGTTGAGGTGACATCTTAAATAAATATATACTTCACTCCCACTTTCAAAACCATGAGGAAAGAACACTTTTGGATCACATAAGTCAATATTGAAAATGCTGGTTTGTTTTTTTTTAAAGTATCTATTGTGGTTCATGATCAGCTGCTTCCTAAATTGTGGTCTCTTAAAATACTGGATACTCTCATTTTCTGCATTCAATCCATACTTTCATACTTGTGGACAGAGAATATATAAGGCACTAATTTGATGGCAGGCACTATCAGCTTTAAATTCTTTCCTCTGTTTACAGAGAATTATTATTGATTAAATTAAGGCCCTAAACCTCCATACTTACCTAACAAACCTTATTTTGGTATTTTTTCTTTTGCTCTTGTATTACTAATGCTAACACAGATGCACATACACACATTAAGTCTTATAAGAAGAGGACTTTTACCCCTGCCAAATTTCAGCTGGGAACAATTTTTATGGCCAGCTAATAAACCTGCTGAAAACAGAGGTTGATAATGGAAACCCTCACGAGTCCTTAACTACAGTGTGCTCTGCTATAATAAAAAGAATTAATGCAGTCAATTTGTACCACTGTTCTCTGAACAAAAAACCCTATTCCAACCACAGTCTTTTCAACAGCTGATTGGCAGCCCTGTCCATTTCTCCTCCACAGTGTTGTCAGTAGTCTTCAACATGATAATGAGCCTGTCACCATATTCAAATAGCCCTGTGACAGCACGTTTTGTGAGCATGACGTCCACTGCAAAGGGTCTGTCAAAAAGCACCTTTCAGAAAAATGAAAAGAGAATGCTTTTCTGATGATAAACCTAATTTCTCCACAGATAAAAGAGAGAGATTTTCATCTGATTTTGTCAGTGTTGTGTTGCATTTATCTCTTCAAATGTTCCTGTTTTCTTTTTCTTAAGTCACATAAATTTAAATTTGTCAGTGAAGCAAAAAAAAAAAAAATTAATAACGATACAACACATTTTGTGTGCTAGGAGAGCTGAGTCCATTTTAGCCTAAAATGTACAAAAAGGTTGGTGGGGGGGGCATTGTTGGCTTTTCTCTCAAATTAAAACTAGAAAGACAAGAGTGGAGATTTGCTTGTTACCAATAGCTTACTAAACTTGAAAGTGGAGATCTCAGATACTGCACACTTAATCCGCTGGAGGCAGTTCCTTACTCAAATGCAGGAAGTTTACATGCCAAGGGACTACAGAGAAAACCTAAGATGGCACACACAATTATCAAAATGAAAATGAAGGAAGTATCCATAAATACAGTTATATACAACCTGACAGAATGGTGAAAATCATGAGATGATGTGTCATAGGTCAAGAGGTCATTGTACAGGACTGGGAATTTGGGTGTCACCAAATGGGTACTATGTCAAGGAATGTCTGCTGGCTAGCTAATATATGTTGGCACAAGCAAAAAATGGAAAATTTGGCCTGTTATGATGTTGAGAAATATTTTGAACTCTCCTTTATATTATCCCCAGCATCAAGTCTCAATGCCAGTAAAGAAAAACAAAGGCGCATTGAATTAAAACGGAAAATTCTGTTGCTGTTGTGACGAATGCGGGGAAAGCATGGAAAAACTAGGGTGTTTTGGGTCATAATTATCCAGAAAGCCTATGCATCAACTTCAACAGTTACCTTCTTGGCCCTACACTTTTTTTTAACCAGTAGAAAAAGAGTTGCAGCAGTTTATATCAAAAAGAAAGCAAATGCAGAAGACCGATAGTAGTTTTCTATTGTTTGCTTTGTATGAGTACTATTTTGTTTTGACCCACCTATAATTCGTAATTATGAGGAATCTCTGTTGTATAAACTCCAGCAATTCATTTGTAACCTAAAGTCTTAAAGAATTATGCCAACCACTTAGGGTTTAAGTAATCTGTCTATCACTACATAACTAGGATACATCAGAGACAGTACTTGAACACAGTTCTTCCTGATTCATAGGCTGGTAGCCTATTCACTTTGCTACACTGCCTCATGTGAACTTCAGCTCCCTTAAAATGTTGATAAAATTCTATACACCAATACCTTCATGACTTTTGCTAAAATGTTTTCTTTGATATAAGGGAAGGGTCACTACAAGTAAACCACAATGGAATGACTGTGATATGAAGTGGGGGGAAAGCATTGATTTAAGAAAGAGAGAAAGGAAGGAAGGAAGGAAGGAAGGAAGGAAGGAAGGAAGGAAGGAAGGAAGGAAGGAAGGAAGGAAGGAAGGGGATGAGGGGGAGAGAGAGAGAGAGAAGAGAAGGAAAGAAAGTAAAAAAAAGAAAGAAAGAAAAAGAAACTATGTCCCCAAATCAATATTATGTTTTTCATTTTATTGTCCTGGGTTCCACTCAGCCCTTAACCTGGAAAATACTTTCAGTGGTACTCTATAAATTGGTTTATTTCTCACCAGCAATATCATTGGATTAAAAAAGAAAAAACACTTTAAAAACCAAAGGGGCTAGGTCCTAGAAACTGATAAATATGTATATGGAGATGGGAAGGTGAGAAGGATATGTGTTAAATCTAGCTCTACTAGGTGGAAATCATATTTTGGGAAACATGTATTTTGTATAATTTGATAATGTACACGTCAGTGACAACTAATATTTTATTATCTACAATAGTTTTCCTCTATCCTTTCTATTAATAGTAATTTAGGTCAGAATAGTGATCCTAACATGATCTTATACTTTTCTGAGTTTGTGAAATCCACAAGTTTCAGAGACAGTTCTCAAAAGGGAAATTATCTTATTTGTCCACTTAATCCAAAAGGCCTTGATATATAGAAAATTATCCTGGTTTGAAATTCTACACTCATTTTTAAAAAAAACTGGTCTGAATCCTGAATAGCAAGAGACCAGTCCTGACAGTCCCATTTTCTACAGCTGTGGTGTAAAGTCAAATAGAAATGGGGCCACAAAATTCTATGTAAAAACCCCTATGAGCCGTATATTGCCTTAGAAAAATACATATTAATGTTATCTCTGTTTTATTGTATTTTTATTTTTTTTTAAAAAATATTTCCCAATTACATTTTAATCTGGTTTGGGCTACACTCAGGAGTGTTGAGGGCCGTATGAGGCCAGGCCTGGTATTTGACACTGGCTCCAGAGAATAAGGAATAGTGTTGTACAACAAATAGGTCTCTTTTCATTTTCAAAAATATAACTCATCTCAATTACTGAAGATAAAAGTAACCAGATTAAATTGGAAAGGCTGCAGTTTTTAAGCAAAGGCAAAAAAAATAGACTATGAAATTCTTTTGAAGTTACTTAATTTAAAATACTTAATTTAATTTTTTTAAAGTAATTCAGCTGGAGGGAACTATCATAAGGTCAATAAACAAAGCTGGTTGCACGTTTAAAAAAAATCATTCTTTACCTAAGTGTGCAAATCATTAATTATCTAAGATTTTTGAAAAATCCTGAAATCTTCAATCTAGGCCAAATAAACAAAAACACAAGGCAAATTTCTAAATCTCGGAGACTTTCATTGTCTCCAAAAGTCATTGTCACCACCCTGATTTCCTCATTAAAGCTAAAGAAATGCTGGAATGGCATTAAAATGAATGCAAACCATTTGCAGCAATCTTCTGCTCCTACCACCTCCAAATGAAGGCAGGCACATTGCATAATCCAGGCAGCAAGAGCTCCTGACAGGTGGATGATTTATGCTCATAGTCAGAAGAATTGGAGAGCCTGCGGAGGAGACAGCATGAGCAAGGTGGTGGCGAGACAGATGCTCTCAGTGGGCTTGCAGGGGCTGGCAGGCTCCAGCTAGTTCAGGTGCATCCTGAACACTTCAGTACTGAACTCCACTTGCCTAGATTCCAGCACACGAAGATGCTGTTTACAGTCTCCTATGGAACATACACCACATCAAACCTAGGCAAAATGTATACAGATATTTGTGGGAGGAAGGGCACAGTTCTCTTCATGACTTCAAGAAAGGCATTTTGCCACCTGATCGTGCTTATATAATTCACATGCAAATAGGAGTAGCTCAGAAATATTTTACAAGGTGCTAAAAGGTGGTGTCATCCATCCTGAATTGCGGAGAAAGACATGACTTCTTACAATGTGAATCAATAATAAAAACTGAAAAGTGAGATTAGTAGAAATCGGCCTTATCAGGGAAAAATGCATTCTGGTCAATAATATTAATTACCATTCACAGGCAAAACATGGTTCCACGTCATCTGACTTTGTTGATATGACTATACTCCTATTACTTGACATTATATAGAACATTATTTTAAAAGATTTCACAAATGCCTTCTTTTTTCTAACTTAATTAAGCACTAAAACTTAAAGGTCTTTTGTAGAAACTGGAAACTCAGATTCAATGATGAAACTGCTCGAAAAAAATGCTCATCTGACTGATAAAGCCAATACACAGTCATATCCAGACTCCTGTAAGGTGGCACTGTAAAAAGGTGGCACTGGTTTGCCAACATTCTGGTAAAAAAAATTCCCTAAGAAGCACCTCTTCTCTTTTAATAGTCACAAAAAAAAAAAAAAATGGTCAAGGCTATAGTATTGGTTAAGAGGCTGGATGAGGGTAATTACAGATATTGATGACAAATTACTACTACACTGGTCTCTTAAAAGACATGTGCTGCCTGGTCAGCAGTAAATGACCAACAGAAAGCATAGACCATATTTTTATGCTTAATCAGGGATCTGCTCATTATTAAGCTTTGAGTGTCAGGGAAAGGGTTAACACACACAAATACCTAGGCCTCGGGTTACCTAGGCTGAATCTGAGACTTTGCTGACTTTCAACTCCTTTGCACTTTAACAGATAAGGTCAAAGGTGGGACTGCAGATGAGAATTAAAGACACATACAGGCCTTTAATCAGATAACAGCATTCAAAGACTTGCAAATTCCCAAGAAGGCACTCTGCTGGCACTCATCACAATCTCCCCCCCCCCCCCCCAAGGAAACAAAGCAATGAGAGAAAAGCAGATAATTCCAGCAGACCAGCCGAAAAAGACCATGCAAAGTTTTAAATAAAAAAATGAAAACAGAAACAAAATGAAATAAATACTGGGCAATTCAAAATAATTCAAGACTTATACCCTACCCTAGAGAATACCTTTCACATTTTTGAAGTCTTTAAAAACTGCTTTTCTTTTTCAAATTTCGTTAAACTTTGTGGCTTAAAACAGTTTGAAATACTGAATTATCTAGGCAGACTAATTACTTAAAGAAGAGTTCTCAAAGTACTGAAAACAAAACAAAAATCAGTGTTTTATACAAGAGGAAAATGTTTTACCTTTTTTTTTTCCAAAAAAATATTAGAGGATGGCATTAGCACCAGTCCAGCCTCATCAGCATTCAGTTCTGTTACCATGGTAGGAGAAGAAAAAAGAATATAAAGGCACAAGAATGAAAGAAAAGGAGAAATACTAAGTCATATCCCCTGCGAAAACATCAATTTAAAATTCTGCTTCCTCTCCTCTTCTTCAGTGTTATTCTCACTACTTTTTCTATCTCTGCCCTTTGGGGATTAAATAAATGCTGGTGGCAGGAAATCTACTGTTTAGGGAAACTGTCAGCAGCGCTGATTATGGCTGTCTAGAGCAAGCAGCTGAGAAAATATAAATGAGAAAACCTGTGATGCAATGGATAGAGCCATAGGAACTGGAGTCAGGATGACTTGAGTTCAAATTCAGCCTGAGATTCTTACTTAGCTATGCCACCCTGGGCAAATCACTTAAGCTCTGTTTGCCTCAGTTTCTTATTTTATAAGATGAGGATAATAATCCACCACAAAAGGTGGGAATAAAAATGAGGTAATATTTATAAAGCACTTTGCACACCCTAAAAGCACTATGTAAATGCTACTTATTATTATAATTATATAGGTTTTCGAGATGGTCAGATCTACTTCATTTAGAGTACAATAAGCATGGGGTGGGGAAGTAGAAGCCAAGAGATATACTAGAGAAATTCCCATAAATGAATAATTTGTTATCTGCTCCCATGATAAACTAGATGCTGACTATGAGGGGAAAACTAAGAAGGTTAATAAAAAGTTAGAAATCTAACTTAAAACTCCAATTGCATAGACACAAAAAAGTGGGGTGTTTTTTTTGTTGTTTTGTTTTTTTAAAGCACAACATAGCTGTTAAGATATTTAAACTAAAGTAAATTTGTTTTTCTTAGTTTGGACTATAATTATAAGAAGGAGTAAAGAATGAGGGAACTGGTTTTTGTGATCTTAAACTCAACTAAACTATACTTTTGAAAATTACAGCAGTGGTGACTTAAGTAGGAGGGAGAGAGATTTAAGGGAGGAGGCTGCTGACGGACTTTGGAACTTTCTTGATATGATATCCCTATTATACACACAGGTGATTGGCTATAATTTTGGCAGCTTCTGTTGACCCCATCTGTCACCTTCAGATCTCTTGCATCTGGGCAGTGGCTTGGGGCTGGAGTCACACAGAGAATTATGGGTCACCTCTGACCTAAGCAAGTCATGGAGAGCCAGAAATTTGAGCATGAATCAGGTAAGAACACAGGCCTACTAAAAACACATTGTATATTTTGGGCACACATGCACACCAATATAGGAAAAAAAGGTATAGGACATTTGAAATCCAGCAGAGCTTACTATTGGACTGAAGACAGAAACTGAGAAAGAAGAAAGAAAGCTAATTGGGTCCAAGAAGAATTAGGAAAATTAGGAATTAGGAAATTAGGAAAATTAAGGGAAAAATGGCAGCACAAAATTATTAGATAACTAAAGCCTCAGGTAGATTTCAAATAGAAAATAAGCATAAATAACCATATGAAAAAAGCTCAGAATCACTAACGACAAAAGACACAATTAAAATAACTTGTACTATTTACATTATAATAAACAGATTGCCAAGTTGACAAAAATGAAAATGCCAATTACTGCAGGGAATTTGAGGGTGGAGTTATCAAGTGGTCCAACCATTCTCAAAAGCCATCTGAAGTTATATATACTGAGACATGTATGCTCTTTGAACCAGCTACATCGCTAATAGGCATATAATCATAAGAAATCAAAGACAGAGGAAAAAGTACATGCATGTACAAAAATATTTACAGTAGTACATGTCGCAAAATGATCAAAGACAAAAGGAAAGGATCCATATGTGCAAAAAGAGTTTAGAGCAGCACTTTTTTGTTAAGAAATGGAAAGAAAGTGGGATCATATCAACTGGAGAATGGCTGAACAAATTATGGAGTACTGAAATAACAGCATATATTCAGAGAAACCTGGAAAGGCTTACATGAACTGTACATTGATACACAGTGAAGTGAGCAGAACTAGGAAAACAATTCATACCTTTACTAGAATAAGTTTGGAAAAAAAAGAACTTAGAAACAATTAAGAACTACGACCAATGCGCAACCAATCATGATTTGAGAAGCCTAACCATGATTCATCCTTTCCACATTTTTGCAGAGAAGTGACAGACATGAGGCTCAGAATGTGACATTTTAGACCTATCCAATGTATGAATATTTTGCTTCCTCTGCACTTACTTATTTTAAAGGAAGACTTTTATTTGTAGGAAAGGGGAGTTGGTAGATATGATGCCAAAACAAAGGGAAAAAGTATTACTAAGTATTTTAAAATACTTATAAAAGAATTTAGAAGTAGGCAGAGACAATCAGGAAAGTTTTGCTACCACTGCGTGCTAAATTTAATACACATGTTTTAAAAAAACATGTATTGGAATTTCACAGTTTCACAGATAATTCTGCTTTCTTGTTCTGTTTGTCAACATTTGTTATTAAGTTCATATTAAAAAATAAACAATACATACTGTAAATCCTCATTTACAAAGCCAGATTTCTTGTGTATAACTGTGAAAGTCTATTCATCCCTTCATTTTGTAATTTCTCACTAGCTATTAGAACTTCATTATGTGAATTAAAATAATATATCTATTAATAGCAACTTCATATGACTATTCTCTTCACCCTTCTCAAGGCTCAAAGCACATAAAAAATTCTCAGGTAAGCAAAGAAATTGGGAAAAAAAAAAAGGTGAGTAGGGGATATTAGATTTTGCCAATGTTATGTTTCAAAACATTTATTTATTAAATTCAAATCTATAATCTTCCTGCCTCCACAGGGAATCTTAGACAACTTACAGAGTTAAAATCCCAAAAGGTAGAAAAATAGGAAATAAAAATAAAATCTTTCCAAAAACAGTTAAAAGTAATTATTTAACCATTTATCAATGACTTCTCTTAATATGATGAGAAGAACCTGGTAGAAATACCTGAACTAACCACTACTTCTAATGCCCCATTAGCTGTTTTCCAATGTGCAAATGATTTTGGTCTCAGAGGACTGTTTAGGAGTTCGGCTGACTGCAGCACTGCCTTCTTTCAGGTTTATGGTTAAATCAATGTATTTACTGAAGCTGCTACTTGGAGCCTGCAACTGCAAGTAGAAAGAGAACGGACAGGACAAGGAAGCCAAGTGGGAAATTTTTCTCAAGGTCAAGAACTTCTTGACTTGCCTGTCTCAGGTAGCCCACAATAAGAAACAATCAGTATCAATGTTCTTGTTTTTTCTTCCCTACCTTAGCAGAAATTTTGATAGGTTTTTCTAAGGTAGGATGCCAAAACAAATCTTAAAGGATTTATGATGTTAACAAAAAGTTCTTACCTTTTCTAAACATTTCGAATTTAATTTTTGTTCCTTTTACCTTAGTATTCTTCATGAGTAAAGCTTTACTTTTCTAAAACTAGCTCTTCGAGATAGTAATTAATGGACTTGGTGGAAACTAACAAACCTATTATCATGAATTTTGTTTATTCACTTTCTCTAGATTTAAGACTATTAAATCTAACTGACTGAAAAATCACATTATAAACTTGAAATGAAACCATCATCAGGCACCAGACAATGACCTGAAGAGTGACAAGGGCAGATGCTATATACAATAGGCAATATTTATGTAGATTAAATAAGGATACTGCTTGAAAATATGAGTGGAACAATCAAATGTTATTCGAACCCATTTGTAGAAAAAGACAGAAAGGATCTACATGGAACCTTTAAGGAAGGAATTGTGGGACACAATTAAAAGTAGTATTTGTATAGATCAAGAAGTGAACTGTTAGTGCAAAGTCCTTTTGCTTGCAATAGATGAAAAAGAGGTTCAATGAAAAAGAAAAATGTTTCTGCAACTTGCCAATGCTGTTCATAAATACAGCTTTTATCACAGAGAACAATGGAGTCTATGTAAGAAGATTAGCATTTCACTGATCAAAATATCTGGTAAGATTTACTATTTAAGCAAGTCAAATATCATTCCAGAATGCTAAGACAACCACAATTCAATCTGTAGAAGCACATACCCCAAAGTGATTAAAGTCAGGTTGGCAGACACCTTAGATCTTGTCAGGAAATCGAAGAGATATATTCAAAAAGGAGATAGACATAAAGGGTATGAATATTTTCCCTGCTTTTGAGGATGTTTTGGACTTTGAACAACAACTTTACTTTGATGAAATCAAAGTGTTTCCACAAAAAATACTGGAACCTCAACATAAAATCAAGGAATCTTAGAGGAAGTGACATAAAAGTGACATAATAAGACATACAGTCCAAAAAGGGGAAGCTAGGTGGCGCCATAGTGCACAGAGTACCAGGCCTGGAGTCAAGAAGACTCATATCCCAGAGTTCAAATCCCACCTCAGACACTACCTGTGTGCCCTGGGCAAGTCACTTAATCCTGTTGGCCATAGTTCTTCATATGTAAAACGACCAGGAGAACCAAATGGAAAAACCATTCCAGCCAAGAAAACTCCAACTGGGATCATGAAGAGTCCAACAGGACTGAACAGCAGCAATGCAAATACCTACTTGCCTGATTAATACCCTGCTATCTCCTTTACAATATCCTGGGGGAAGAAGGTGTCCAGCCTCCACGTGAACACTTCAAGGAATGGGAAAATAACTATCTCACACGAACTTGAACACCTCGTCGGAAAATTCTTCAGTATATTGAAATGAAATACGTAAGCCTCCCAACAAACGTCACTCACTGGTCCTAATTCAGACCCCTGCGTGAAAGCCCTACAGTTATCTCAAGATAATCATGCAACCCTCACACTAGCAAATCTTTGTTTTTGTCAGCTAAGATAGTTATACGATCTTTCAATTACTCCCTCAATCACATGATTAGAATTCCCTGGATCATCCTGATGAACTTCTTCTACCTGGGCTAGCTGACCAACTAGCACCTATTTGTCAATGTTTTCATTAAATTGAAGGGCCTAGATCTGGACACAAAATACTCTGGATGTGGTCTGTGCAAGGCAGAGTGAAACTAGACTATTATAACCGTCTGTAAAAGAGACATAACAAAACTAGTACCATGTAACTCACAAAGTTTTTTTGTTTTGCTTTGTTTTCTTTTGAAGATATGATGAGAGCTCTACAGAGAGGCATTTAAAAATAAGGAACTTGGGGGACGGAGCCAAGATGGCAACTGGAAAGCAGGGACTAGCGTGAGCTCCCCGCCAGGTCCCTCCAAAAACCAATGAAAAATGGCTCTGAACCAATTCTAGAACTGAAGAACCCACAAAATACCGTAGGGAAGCAGGGCTCTAGCCCAGGACAGCCTGGATGATCTCTGGGTAAGGTCTATCCCACATGCAGCTGGGTGTGGAGCCCAGCGTGGCCAGCGCGGACCAACCGGACC
>CM053626.1:241928158-242004620 GCA_028646595.1 Phalanger gymnotis | reverse complement strand
GTGAGAATGCTAGAACTTTTATTCTATTAAGAAAGAGCTTCAAAAACCTAGGGTGACTTCAATTGCAAAATGAATAGCAGCTGAGTCTGTTTCAGACTATGTCTGTTTCCTGAAGACCAACATAGCTAAGTTAAGGCTCTTCACCAGGGTGGCCATAGGATGATATATTTTCCCAGGATAGAAAACTGTCAAAGATCATAAACTGAGTTGTAGTGGGTTTATGATCTTTAATGGAAGAGAAAACATTTATACATCGACAAAATAATAACTGATTTAAATACTGAAGGATAGGAACGTGGATTCTGAAAAGATGCAAATGTCAAGGAGAAGTGGCTGATTCCTTGAGAAAGGTTATGAGGGAAACCTAAAGTGGGAAACTCTAAATCCTTGGTCATTATTATGCTAGGATGAAGTTATCTACAAAATTTAGATTTAAAGGAAAAAAAAAATCTACCAATAAGGTAATAATGATGATGAATAAAAAGAAGGCTTGAAAGACTTCTATGAACTGATATAAAGTCAAGCAGAACCAAGAAAATAATATACCCATTGACTTTAACATAGGAAATAAAAAAAAACAAAAACAAGGCAATGAGAGAAACAATGCTGCAAAATTACAATTAAAAAAAAAAAGCTTGATCACAAGGAAGAAAAACAAGATAAAGCGTTTCACTTCCTTGCAGAGGTGGAAGACCAGAAGAGCACTACATATGATGTCAGATCTTTCTTAGAATGGTGGTATTGTTTGGCAGAACTTTTATTTTTTTCTCCCTTTTAAAATCTCTTTATTATAAGAGAAGCGTGAATAAGGGATACAGTGGGAAATGAAGGTGATATAAAACATAAAGACAGCAATAACATTTATTTTTTAAAAATGTAATCAATGAAAAAGCTATACATCAGGGGAATTAAAGTTCAGAGGATTTGGCCCTAGGGCTGTGTGTCCAAGAAGAGGAAAGTTATGACGAGTTCTACGAGCAGAACAAAGAAATAACTTACTTCAGTAGCTGCAGAGGAAGAAGTTTTGAAAGGGGACTGACACATACACGTTGGGCCAGGACCAAAGAGATTGTACTTCACAAGAATCCAGGTTTGAACTGGGAATTTAAAACAATGTAAAAGTCTGACCTATTTAAGAACACATTCCAAGCTGAACTGAGCAACTGAACCCCAACATCCACAAATTAATTAATTTGTATACATCATATAAAACCTAAATTTCCCTCAATCTGCAATAAAATAGAAAGGGCATTCTGGGGTTAGTCCTGAGACTAAATTCAGCATGGACAGAAGTGAAAGAGGAGAAATTATGATTATCATTGAGCTCTTAAATAAGTGGTTAAGTTGGAACCTGATAAAAGTCTCTATAAAGTATCAGAAGGTTAACAGCTGCCATAAGTATTTCTATACTATTTGTCTCTGACATTCTAAGTAAATGATGAAAACTCTCCTAATCTATGTTAAGATGACCAAATTTGGGGAGGAAAAGTAGATGAGATGTAGAAATTTAGCTGTAGCACCTATAATATGTAATCTTAGGACAGTTACAGTTGTTCTTGAAGTGTGAAACATATCAGGTACAGAAAGCCAAGTCCCTGGTGAGTCTTTTCCAGCAGACACCAAAGCCATGTTCTCTCTCAATGCAGGACAATCTGCTATTCACTCAAATCTTTATTTTTTTTCCCAAGAAGCCAAAAGATGGACTCCACACCAGTGCCATCAGGCTCAGGGATTTGGCTAACACTGGGCACCGGAGGCTTCTGCCAGCTAGTTGGCTTTGGGGAAGCCGCTGACCTACTCTCCACGGTGTAACTTTTGTGAACTTGGAATCCAGCCTGCCTCTCTTCGTTGGTCAACCTTGGCCAAGCCAGCTGGCTTGTTCCTTTTCAGACAACTTGCCTTAGGGAAGCTAGGTGGTAGCTTCCCAACCTACTAAGCTAGAGAGCAAACAAGACTATAATATAATCTCTAAAGATATGTCTTATATTTATCTTACTCAAGCTTCAGGGGTAAACTGCCTAGTGTGATATTTGATGTTCTATAAGTACAATGGAATCCCCTTTAGCTAAAACCAGACACACATCTAAATAACAGAATTGGCAGAGAGTAAGCGAGGTGGGGGGGTGGGAGAGGAGGGGGTCGAGGTTAGATGGAAGGAATATAAAACTGATGAAGCACTTTACAAAATGGCCCTTATTCAAATGTAGAGCAGGACCCCTTTATATTAAATTCAAGCACTTTGCAACAAATAGTAGTGCCATGTTGATATATGTGCGCATGGGTGGCCAGGAACAGGGACAAAAGGCTGCTATTTGTCTGGGGGCTCATGGGAAAAAATGCCGTATCAAACACAGTCCTACATCTTTCAGGCCTGTCCCCATCTCCCTTGATCACTTACAAAGCTGTCACTGTACTTCCTGTGTACAAGCAAATGTGGAACCAGCTTTCTCAGTGCCTTAGCAGCAACCACCCTCTGCCCCCACCTCCTTGGGGCTAAATATATCAAGGAAAGAAACAAAGAGAACTAAAAACCAAATAATAATTTTGGGGAAATTGGAAATATGTTGGTACAGAGTGGGTAAATATTCTTCCAATAAAAAAAAAAGAATTATACTTTAAATGGTATTTCAAATAAATAAGAAGAAGGATCTTTTAAAAAAAACAGCAACAAATGTTATGGTTTCAAAATATTGGTTCTTTAAGAAACATATGAATAAAAAAAATTTAGGTCAAATAACGTATTGCTATGTTAGGCTACATTCAAAATGATACCATTTAATCCATTCCTAATATTACAATAATTTTAGTCTCAAAATGACATGTAAAACAAAAGTTAATTGCATGTCAAGAAAGCCACTGAAAACTGGACACTTTGAAGGACTTCCAAGACCCAACACTGATTACATATATAACTATTTCATCTGCTGTAATTCAGTTTCCCCATCAGAGAAATGAAGGTGATGATAACCTGCGCTACTTAGCAATGAGATAAGCGACTGAGTTGCTCAAAATGGAGGTTAATGTCCTCATCTGAAAAAAAGACAACTGGAATAGAGGATTAAGTTTATTTGCTACAAATCTTCTTAGATGGAATGAAGTACTTTTTGAAAGACAGGAAAATGTGCTTTCAGTGGAAAATGAAGGTAGCCGAGAAATCCAAGAAGTCTTGGAAAATCCAAACCTGGAGGGTAGAGTTCATAGAGAAAATCCAAACGAAGAAGGGAAGAACCAGTGAAGTGTTGGGGCTAGGTAACAGTTTTTGGCTAATTCTAGGAGTAATGAAGCACCATAGGTTTGACCAAGGCAGAAGTAACTTACAATTGGTCAGAGGAAGAAAAGATAAGGCCTAGAAATTGAAACACCCTACTGATTAAGAAGATTCTACAGAGATAGTTCAGGTAAAGATGAATGAGGCGGTCTCAATAACTAAATTCTAAATGAAAAAAAAAAAAAGGAATAATCCTAAACAAAAAATGCTTAAAAATAATTCCATTGCCTAAAATGACATGCAGAGAATATAAACTTACAGACATTGCAGATACATACAAACTAGTTGTATGGTCTTAGTAAAATAAAGTCAGGGATAGTAATGCTTAGAGTAGGCACCAGTTTTCCTTGACAATGAATAAACAACAACAAAAGCTCTTTTTTCTGATCCCTATCATAGACAAGAAGAAGATAAAGATGGTGTTTGGGGTTTACTTAACAATGACAACAGATGGCAGAGGAAAAACAAGAACCCTCATATTCTATTTTGTTTTCTCTACAAAGGGAGATGACCCTCATAATGTAACTTGTAAAATAAAATGGCAAATATTCATAAATTCTGTCGTGGCATACTGGGTTTGAGATGCCTAGGGAATGTCTACTTCAAAATGTGGAATAGAGACCTGACGATGTAGGACTGGAATAGGAAGGAGATAGACCAATCGATCAATCTATCGATAGACAGAAAGATAGCTAGATGGATATGTGTTATGTATACATGTGTAATACATGCATGTGTATGTGAGTATGTGTGTGCATATATGTGTATGTTTGTGTGTATGTATATATGCAAGTATGCCACTTTCATAGATGACTGACCCACGGAACAGAGGAGATCATAGGAGATGGTATAAAACACGGGCTTTTAACCTGGAGAAAAATTTCTGGGGATGCATAAACTTGGGATAGGAAAAAAATATACCCTTATTTCAACATAATTGGTGTGCTTTGTAACCCTTTGTATTTTATTTTATGCTTTTAAACATTACCCTGAGAAGGGGTACATAGGCTTTATCGAACTGCCAAAGGTATCCATCACATGCAAAAAACAAACAGAAAAAAAAGATTAAGAGGTTCTAGTGTAAACAAAGAGGAGGGACTGAGCAGAAAGCCCTTGAGAACATCAACAGATAAAAAAGTGCCAAATGTGGATTATAATCTAGCAAAGGAGATTGTGAAGGAAAGTCAAGTACCACAAGAACCAAGGCAGAGCAGGGTCCTGAAAACCAGGGAGTAACCAGAGGGTCTAGGAGGAGGCAGAAGGAAACTAGTCAAATGTCACACAAAGGTCAAGAAGGATGAGGACTGAGAAGACAAGCAGATTTCTCACTCATGAGAGTGGAGGTAACTGAGGAGGGAAGCAGTTTCACTTGAATGATGGGGTCGGGAGACAGGATTCAAGGGGCTGAGAAGGGAAAGAAGAGGTAATAGTTCCCCTAACAGGTATTCCCCATGGCTCACCATGCTATTTCACTTGCTCCTTCCCCAAACTGTGTACATCAAGCAGCATAATTATAATGATCTGGGATTGAAAATTAAGGAAAATGAAGCTGGGAGGATTTAAGCATATGAGAATTCTCAATGGATTCAGAATCAGAAAAGTTCCATTTCTGTTGCTGACTAAGAGACTTCACTGGCTCACTATTCATATAATGCCCCCAATCTATGGATGTACACGGAAGTTCGTTCCTGTGCCCCAGCCTTCCTTCCTTCCCTCTCTCTCTCTCTTCTCTCTCTCTCTCTCTCTCTCTCTCTCTCTCTCTCTCTCTCTCTCTCACACACACACACACACACACACACACACACACACACACACACACACACTTCATCAGTTCCCATGGATTTAAATATCATCTCTATTGAGATACTTCCATGGATTTAATCATGTCCTTTATGAACATGACTCTTAGATCTTCATCTTCAGGCCCTGTCTACCACAGAAATATCAATCCTACAATGTGTACTGGAAATTTCAAGCTCAATAACCCAAGAGACATCTTAAACTTCGAAACACAGCTTACTATTTTTTCATCAAATCCCACTGCTCTACCACATGTCCCTCTTGGTGTGGCAAGTAGAAGCATTTTTCTAGTCTGTCCTCTATGTCGTCTCAGCTCCAGGCTTCTGAGCTTGGCATCATACTGGACACTTCACTCTCCCTCTGCCCTCAGATTCCATCTGTTGCCAAATCGTTCCATTTCTCCTTCCCCAACACGTCTGAAATACAACCTTTTATACTAACATACCTATCACTTTAGCTCAGGCCTTCATCGCCTGTGACCTAGATTATTGTGACATCTTCCTAAGTGGTCTCCCTCCCTCAACTCTCTCTACCCAATCTCTATCTTCCACAGAAAGCAGGCCTAACTTATTTACGCTAAATGAGGACGTGACCACATCACTACCCTACTCAATAAACTCTAAGGGCTCCTTTCTTCCTCTTGTATTACGTATAAACTCCTCTGTTTGGCTTTGAAAGCCTTTCACAATCTATTTTTTCAGCCTTTATACATTATTCCCTTTTCCACACTACACAATCCAGACAAACTGGCCTTCTGTTATTCACAAGCAACATTCCACCCCCATATCTTATGCCCCATGCCTGGAATGTACTCCCTCCCCACATGTGCCTCAGAAAATCCCTGCTTTTTCTCAAGCACTACCTTCTGCACAGTTTTTCCTGATCCCCTCAAAGTTAATATTTTCCTATCCTAATTAACATATATTTATATTCTTTATTTTATTTTGGATGGATGGGGAGGGGGATAGGGAGAGAGAGAGAGAGAGAGAGAGAGAGAGAGAGAGAGAGAGAGAGAGAGAGAAGAGACAGACAGAAAAAGAGAGAGAGAGAAGATATATAACTACATAGATGGAGGCAGCTAGACTTATTGGATAAAGTATTGGGCCTGTTGTCAGCAGGACCAGAGTTCAAATATGACTTAAAACACTGACTAGCTATGTCACTTAACCTGTTTGCCTCATTTTCTTCATATGTAAAATGAAGATAACAGCACCAATCTTGTTGTGAGGCTTGTTGTGAGCATTTTTTAATAATTATAAAGTGGTTAGCACAATGCCGGCACATAGTAAGCGCTATAAAAATGTTAACAGTTACTGTTATTATTAGATAATTAGGTATAGATATGTGCTTGCTATTCCCCTTCTCCAATATAAGTTCCTTGAGAATACAGATTTTTATTCTCTGTATTTGTATGCCCAAGGCCAGCCTGAGACTTATTAAGTGCTTAATAAATGTTTTTTTGATTAACTGATTGAGGTGGAGTGCAAACTATCCCAAAGTATTAAAAGAACTTGTAGATATGATGACTGAGTGACAGTAAGGGGTCTCTGGACAATTATGGGAAAAGGCAGAGATGCCCTAAAGTAACAGATGAGCTATTCCAGGCTCAGTTTGCCCACACAGTCTAATGCTCTTTGTTTGAATTTCATGGCCAGGTCCAGATCACATTCAGAGATCTCGGTCACTCCAATTTCCCCAACTGAATGAGCTGGCTGCTGCCATTCTATCAACAGAAGTTTGGAGTGTCAAGCTAATGCAATACCTTCAGCACATAAAGAAAAAAATAGCACTGAAGAAGCTCGCCTAAGAAACCCCCAGGAAAGTTACAAGCCCCTTAAAAAGTGGACCTTCTAAAACTTTCTGGGGCAGACAGGTGCTAGAAAGCATTGCTCATTAAAAGACAAGGAATCTATCAGTGGGGGAAGAGCAAACCAAACCAATGTTCATGAACCGATACTGATTACTACCATTGCTGTAAGATGCAAATAAAGAATTTAGAGAATCACGAGAAACTTTCTATGAACTGATGCAGAGTGAAGTAAGCAGAGATGGGAAAAAAGACTATATGTAAAATGAAATAACAAAAGAATGAAAATTAACACTGTGTAATTATAATGACCAAGCTTGACCCAAGAGAAGAGAAAATACACTTCGTTCAGTCTTTTTGGCAGAGGTTGTAGATTATATTGTGGAACAAGACATATACTGTCAAACCTGGTATATCTATTGATTAGCTTTTCATTTTATCTTGTCTGTTAAAATTTTTGTGACAAGAAATGGCTGACTGGGTATGGTAAGAAGGGATATATTTGAAAGTGAAAGTTATTTTTAAAAAATCAATAATTTTTTTAAGCAGGAAAAAATATCATTTAGCTTTTACAGATGTCCTTTTCACTGTAACAGGTATAGTTTCATTTTCTGTAGTTTGAGAACTGTAGCCTACATAAATTGCTATCCAATAAGGCAGGACTTATACTTAAAATCAAAACTTTTTATGATACATTAAAGTACCCACCCTCACAGACAGTATAATGTCAAGAAGAACCTTTAATAGAAGATGCTCTGTGTTATCACTTGATAGTACAACATGGTAGCTTTGTTTAATACTCTGCATTAATGAAGGAGCTCCTTAAGGATAACATTACAATAGAGAGCACATGAAATACCACTGAGGTCAATGCAGCTCTATTAACTGTCATCCAGCACAGAAATATTTTCCTTGAATACCATTAAAGCTTTTCCCCTTTTGTTCTGCTTTTTGAAAGCAGTAGGAACCCAAACTTCCCTCACAATAATTTCTGTTTTCTACTTAGCAGCCTAATAATATCAAACTTGAAAAAGAAATTCACCTTCGCAATGTCTTACTCACAGATTTGTTTAAAATACTTGGTGAAGAATTCTACTAAGTGGGCTCATTTTTTTTTTTGCTTCAGTACATAGGTAATCACAGATCTGTTTATTAGAAAATGCCCAAGGTTCCTTAAAAGGCAGTTTAAAAAATATTTCATTAAATAATTTCACCCCCCCCCAAAACACTTTTAAGCTACATTATTAAAAAAGTACAAGGAGAGAAAAGGAGTCATTGACACAAAGACAGAAGGAAAAGGGAAATTAGCTCCAGACTGTCTGGGTAAATTCAGAGGACTCCCAGGGCTTCCAGCCCCATCTATTCTGCAAGCCTCAAAGAAAAAAAAATATTCAAGGGAAGGCATCCTTTAGACATAGAATACTGTTACTTGGCCACAAAAGCCTAGGCAACCTATTAGGAGAATTATGTGACAATGAAAAAAACAAGAATATCATTCCTCCTCAAAGTCTGGGAGGGGGAAAATATGATGTGGTATATTAGCTGAATAAATCAGGTATGTGAACAAGTAAGTAAATTGTCAAGTCTCTCACCCTGGAATGGATCTGGAGGGATAAGGCACCTGCTTGCCAGCCCTAGGTTATCACTGACTGAGAACACTAACATATCTTTGGAATCCCCAATTAAGTAATACGACCTTCCCTGTCGTCTTTATGTAGTCTAACCCCTTCTTTTCTGACTCCTCTTCCAACCGGTCTGTGCTCTGTCATGGAGCGGCAGTCCCATAATCACAGACAGTACATTAATTGTGAACACGAGATTCAAGACAACTGTTTACTGAAATGACTCTTCCTCTCCTGTAGCAAGCTTCCTCAACTTTATACTTCACAATGCACCCACCTGTGATAATACAATTCCACAATTTCCCAAGAGCACCTACTATTGCTTTTCAATACTGCCCATCACGATGCCGTTCATCTCTTGTCCACCAATAACCCATACTCAAAAACCATCCCATTCTTTATCCTAAAGCTCTATTCTGGATACTTATGGTAGCATAGCTAGCATTTATGAAGCACTTTTAAAGTTAAAGCGCTGAAGAATATCTTGTTTTATCCTCAAAACTACTCTGAAAGGTAGGTGTGATTATTCCTATTTTGTAAAGGAGAAAATTGACGTACACAAAGGTTATGTGATTTTCCCATTTACACAGTGAGCAAACACATGAGGGTAGTGAATTGAGGGCTTCCTGACTCGAGGTCCATCCTCTACCCACTACCAGCTAGATGCTTTTTATCATATGAACATATGATCATAGATTTAGACCAGGAAGAGGCTTTTTGAGCTTATCAAGACCAGTCCTCATATTTTGCAAGTGTAGAAACTGAGGCCCAGAGATTAAAAGTTACTTCCCCAGTGGCTACAAAGTGATTGAGTCAAGTCTCACGTCTCCGAGGACAATACTCTCTTCCTTATTGTCACTCAACGAGCATTTATTAAGCGTTTATTATGTAGCAGGCACTATGCTAAGCACTGGGGATATGAAGAAAGGCAAACACATAAGGCCTGCCCTGAAGACCTTGTATCCTATTAGATATTCTGGATCTCCCTACCACTATCTTTAATCAGGTATTTCCCATCACTGTTTCTGTAAGTCTTGTCCCTACCCTACTCCTGCTTAGGTAAGCTACCATTATCCCCAGAATGGAGCTGGAGAAGACCCTGATCTCACTGCCTGAGAACTAGGTGGATATGAAGAAAGAGGAGGATCTCATTCTAATACTAGAGGTACAGCAGGTGTTCCTGGCACCCTGTGTTGGATTTCAGAATGGGCTTTCCCATAGAAACTGTGTAATGTACAACAGCTAATGAAGCATTAGCAACATATGAACTAGATAGGTTCTTCTCAGATGACACAGGAACCAGACCCTGTTTTCTATAGAGAATATGTTACAGATTCCAAATGAACAATTTGCAAAACAAGCCCTTGGCAAAATCTCATTCATAAATCAGGGCTGCACTCTACACATAAAAAGAAGCAGTATGATTGGAGTAGCAATGATAAAATCTGTTAGATGAGAGTGCTATCTATAAGCATGTCACTTTTCGATGGTATTCTGAAATAAATGTGTGGATATGTGAGGATAAATGTTGGCCATGTGAGGAATATAGGTGGAAATTTAAAAAACTGAATTTTAATTAATATCCTTTAGAGCAGAAATAAAACTTGTAGTTTATACAAGTTGAAAAGATTTTATTTTCATTAATTAGGTGCAAAGTCAAATTTTATCAATAACAATACATAGCTGTGAGGCTGCTGTTATATCTGTGGGTTTGGGGGTTTCTTTCTTTTTCCCCCAAGTAAAATGATTAAAAACAAAATAAGCTTGTTTCTATCGCTTTACTGATGCTGCAAAGAAAAAAAAAAGACTTTTCTAAAAGGATCAAATATTGAGAATCTGAATGTTCATTGATTGACTAAGACAATGTTAGATAGCGCTGGAATGTATCTTTAGATCTTAAGAGATCATCCAGGTCGACCAACTGATACTTGAAGGAACCAAGGGCCAGGAATTTAAGTGACTTCTATGAAGCCACAAAATTAGTGAGAAGTGGAAGTAGGAGCCAGCTTTTCTGGTTATTAATTATGAGACGTCCCTATTATTCAATGCAATACACGCAACATGGTTTATTACAAAAATAACCCATTTGGAGACAGCACAACTAGATTTCAAATCTGGGCCTTGCCTTTGTGATTTTGGGCAACTCATGCTGTATCTCCAGGTTTCATAGTACCGTTCATCTTTTAAATGAAGTGTTTAGATTTTCTGAGCATATTTTTTTAAAAATCAAAACTAAATTTTATTGGTCTAGGGAGTTCCCATAGAGAAACATCCTCCATGAATTAAGACCAGTACCTTCTAAGGAAATTAGTAGCCCTACAGTTGACTGGAGTAGTAAGAGATTTGAATGTGTCAGACCTGAACCAGGACCTGAACCCAAATCTTCATATGAAGAATAATTCAGATGAATGGGAAAGAGAATTCACGTGCTGGCATGAAAAATTCATATCACGTGAAACACATCAGGATATGTGGCTGAGGTATACGGGAAAGGGCTTGTAAAAATTTTTAAATGAAATCTGTGAGGGGCAGAAATTTAATCATTATTTTCCCCATTCACTCAAATCATGATCATCTGCCATTAAGTATCTTTGAGGTATGAGGATAGATTTTTAAAAAGTGACTAAACAAATCACTGACCTAACCATCACAAAGTTTGACTACCAAGCAAGTAAGAGCCAATACACACATACATATGCATTAATACATAATAAATATATAACAATGAAAACCAGTGCTACTACAGAGTAAGAGCATAGGACAGTTTGGAAGAAAGCTCATTTCTCTCTATGAATACTGCACAATAGTGACTGAACAACACTCAAGGACACATTGACCTCTATTATAACAACTTCACAGAACTGCAGAATAGGAAGAGACCTTAGGCTATGGTTGGTAAACCTTAAAAAGTACTACATAAATATGAGTTGCTGTTATTATTAAAATTATCTATTGCGACCATCACCTATAGAGGAAAACCTTCTGCAACATGCACCCCAAATGATGACCCATTCAGGTTTTGTAGCTGACTTGGTCTTACAATCTAAGCCAGAAAAAAAAAAATTGAAATTACCTCTTTTTCATTTTGTGGATTAAAAAAACAAAAAGACTGGAGACCAGAAAGGTTAAATATCTTGCTCAAGATTACAAGGTTAACTAGTGTTAGACCCAAGATTAGACCTATGGTTTAATGGCTCCCAGTCTTTCCAAAAAACACAACTTAAAAGAAAAAAAGCAAAGGGAATATTTCATGTTTCTTCTTTTCTACTCACAATCAGATAAAATTACCATTGATGTATATGTGGTTGTGGTAAGCCTCAACTTTTAAATATATTTTTCTGATGGATTATAATACATTATACATATTATAATCACATCATTTCTTTGCCTCTATTCATTAAAAGTTCCCAGAGATGGATGGATAGATAGACAAAGAGAAAGAGAGACAGAGACAGACAGATAGGGAGAGGGAGAGGGAGAGGGAGAGGGAGAGAGAGAGAGAGAGAGAGAGAGAGAGAGAGAGAGAGAGAGAGAGAGAGAGAGAGAGAGAGATGAATATACATACATAGAGAAAATGGCAGCAATCTCATCTAAATATTTTCTTAAAATGATTTACATCTTTGAGTTCTTAAACTGAAGATTCTCCTTCCCTGCTTCCGCAAAGACAATGGATAGAAAACCACAGGACACTGGTAAATTCTGGAAGAATCACATTAGTGTATAAAACTCTAAGGAAACAGTTTTAAGAAACATTAAAATTAAGATTTCCATATTACATTGCCATAGGCTGAAACAATTTTCTGATGGATTTAGCTCAGTGTGGCAAATCAATCTATTTTGGGTTTGGGTGGGGTGTCTGTGACTGTATAGTCCAGGATTAGTATTTCAAACTTGCAAATTCATAATAAACTTGCTTCACCCTCACTTTCTCTTGGGAAGAGGGGCCTAAGTTAAAAATACAACTCTGGTACACAGTAGCTGATTCTGTTGCTCCACCTGAAGGAGTCAAAGAAAAGGTTCAGCTGCCAAAGGTCAGACCCACTAATGATAAAGTAAACAATTTATTCAAGAAACTTTCAAAATCCTTTTTATGAGAAAATAAAGCATTAATCATTGCTTTAATAAAATCTCCACCACTGCTCTTGACACAGAGACAAAATATTGATGGCCCCCTATGAATATATTTTTTAAAAACTGAAAATAAATCCAGACCAGATATATTGACTAACTTTGATTAAAATTTGAATTTCCCTTCAAATGAACAATACCTGGAAAATATGACATCAGATAGCTTATAATAGATGGGCCTTCAATGACATACATAATGGTATCATTACTTGTAAAGATCACCAGTATAGTGTTAACACATACAGTGAGACAGAAAGAAGGCCAAAAATCTTTTACATTCAGGCTTACATCTGCTCCAATGTTCTTCCTCCTAAAGAGCAATATTTGGGTATATTTTATACGTAAATGCTTCCATTCTATCTTTAGTATTATCTGTTGAAAATTTGCTTTAACTTTAAAACTACAAAGCTGTAATAAAAAATGTCCTGAAATAATTCAAGGACTAGTAAGAAGAGCAGCATGTGTTAGTAACTAAAAACTGTCACAAAATCACAACTGTATACTCAATCACACAAATCTTTCCCTCCCAATGGATGTATACATACATGCCATCTGAACATGTTCTATAAAATCCAGAGAAAAATTAAGCAAAGCTATTTTGATATTTTGAAATAGTGATAGAAAGTTTTACTTTTTCTCTTATAACAGATTAAATTACAGTTTATGACACACAGCCAATAAGTATAGTCAAGGAGGCCAAATCATTGTATCACCTATACCTACAGATCTTTTTTCAAATCTTCTAATTCATTACTTCGCAGACAATATACAGGAAGCCTTCTATGGGGAGGGACAGATTAGGAGAGTCAGTTTGGTAAGGGAAGAAATTGATACAAATAGGAAGAAAAGAAAGAACAAGAGATCAATGAAATATTTCAAAAAGACACAAAAATAAGCGAAAAACTCAAAAGGGACCAAAACAGGCCATTTTTATTGACACTTGGGTTAAATTTGATACACTAAATAAGCTATATAACAGAGGTTCAAGTTTTCATATGCAATTCTCTTTCTGTGTTCTTTTTTTGGTTGAAATGTCTGTTGATATTTGATAAGTTCAAAATGAAGAAGGAAACTTTTAAAATAAATCCTTTTTTTATGTTTGGCATAATCTTACCTAAAGATTACAAGCAGAATTGAATAAAAGTTATGAAAGAAAATCTTACCATTAATGCTATTGAAATCTGATTGTATTTCAGGGTCTGGAACTGATTTTGTTTGTTAGTAAAAATAGACTTTTGTCTGTCAATTTCTAGGCCTACTGTGCCATCAGCCTGTATGGACCACTGGTCAACGTGGGGGTTGTAGCAGCAAATTTTATTATATATTGGTAATGGAACTGAACAGGTTTACATTTGAATAGATTTACTGCATCATGATCTCTGACATACTGCATGGAATGGAAATCCCTCTCCATCCATAAAGTTATATTTAAGACAGAATCACTCTCTCCAGATACCAAAGGCAAGCTTAGTGACAAGGAGATGATCAAATACAATGCAGGATGCAACATAATATTTCTCTGACTTTTTTTGTATAAAAGCAAAGGAATACAAAATATTTTCCATATAATCAGTCCTACCCTATGATGTCTATTTTACCATTTAAATGCAGGCAAGATTTAAAGGGTATAAATTACTTGATTATGACAGAAGTGTCAATTAATTCCCTTTTTAAAAAGCAGAGCTACTCAAGGTTTGATAAAAGAAATTAAAGAGGAATGAGTTAAACACTTTTATTTGCTTTAAGCAAACACTTTAAGCAAAACCGTTCATAACTTCAATCACTCTTATCAAGCTTTTGAAAGTTTAGAAACAATGCTACAACATTCCAAAGGAGGAAGGATTGTTTAAAGGGGGGGAAGAATTTTATATTATTTATTATTTCTTTAATATCAGAAAAGGAAAAAAGATACTTTAGAGAAAGGAAATATATAATTAAATTAGTTGGTATTTTTCATACACACGCGCGCGCATACACACACACACACACACACACACACACACACACACACACACACACACACACACACACACACACACACACATACCCTTCTGAATATAATTGGAAGTACAATTTTTCCTTAAAATGTTCTTAGTACTGAAAATTCCACAAATGAATTACAGCCTTTCAGTTTAATAAATTTAAAGAATGCCTACTTAAGTAAACAAGCATATTTAAGAAAATACACTTTCATTAGTTGGTTAGAATTTATTCATTAATTATAACTGCCTCCTTTCCAATTAAAAAAAAAATCTGAAAAACAATCCCCAAAACTCCTCTAAAAATCCAGCATCTAATGTCC
Source organism: Phalanger gymnotis (assembly GCA_028646595.1). Classification (NCBI taxonomy): domain Eukaryota; kingdom Metazoa; phylum Chordata; class Mammalia; order Diprotodontia; family Phalangeridae; genus Phalanger; species Phalanger gymnotis. The sequence continues at coordinate 241,989,693 of CM053626.1, read as the reverse complement.
TAAATTGGAGACAAGTTTTATCCCTACTTCCTTTATGAGGAAAAACCATACTAAAAGGAAAGTAGAATGAAGCACATTTTGTGCAACACATGGTTTGATGACTTGGGAGGTTTCATTTTCAAAAACTGACAATGCAAAAGCTTCCTGTGGAACAACACAAAAACAAACAAAAAGCTTACTTGCAAGAAATGGTGCTATGTTGGCATTCTCATGACTCAAAGAGAGAATGTCACATCTCAAGGGGAGCCTTGGTGGATTAAGTTTGATACTGAAGAGCTAGGCTTCCTAAGCATAAAGTTTGAGCATTTAAGATGACTTTTTACTTTCAATTTGACAAAAGTCAGCACTCTAAAATATTAACCCTAGCTAACAAGTCTCTCAGAAAGAGTTTAATTCTTTTTTTCTTCCTAATTCAGATACTGACAAATTGATTGCCTTTTCCTATTAATAGAAACAACTCTTGTACTTATGAGTATTAATATTATGTTGTAAGGGTAGGGTGAGGGTGAAGTTGAATGAGATCTTCTGCTTGTTTGGTGTTTGGTTTGTATTTGGGGAAGGCAGAAGGCAAAAAGAGTCAAGAGGATTCATAGTTATTACTGAAACGAAAGTGAAAATGAAAAGGTACATTTTGTTCCTACACAATAAATAGCTTCATGAGCTTAATTTGAAAAAGTGAGGGGCAATAAAAAATAAAAATAAAGGCTTGTTTATTTGAACAACCAGGCAGAACTTGAACACTGGTATCTTACATGAAGGTTACTTACTCTAAGAAATTTTTTTACATACCTGATATTACAAAATCCCTTTTATGATACAGAACAGCAATTAATCTGCAACTGACAGACTTAGATGATTAGTTGCCTGTTACATTGTGGAGCTAAGTGCTTTGTCCAGGATTACACAATGAGCTTGTTGCAGTACCTGGACTAGAACCCAAGTTGGTCAGAAGACAAGGCCTATTCTCTATTGGTTATATGACCTTGACTCATAATCTTAGACTAAATGTTAAGAATTAAAACCAGAAACTAATAGATTTTTGTTTTCGTAAGACCACAGAGGCAGCTAGTCATAATAGAAGGTTCACCCCAAACCTCTAGCCTGTATTAGTTTTGTGGCCATGGACAAACCATTTAACCACTCAGTAGCCACGATAACTTTCTAACTGGACAATTGAACAAGTCAAGTGCTGTCCTGCATCTGAAAAAAAGAGATTCCTAATTGGGTGTCCTTTAACTTAAGGAAATCTCAGATCAGATCACGTATATCTCCTCACTCCTCACTCCCCCCAGTCACATAATCAAAGTTCTATTGGATTTAGGAGAGAAAGTTAAGTTTTAGCTAGTAAATGAGGAAACTCTAAGGGTATCAAAGTCAGTGAAATCCCAGGACAGGTCTAGGGAAGAAGGTTTATTCCTAGTAGATAAGACAGGGTAGTAACCATCTAAGTATGAAATGTGTCTAATTTTCCTACCTAGTTCCATTACTAGAGTTTCATTCTTGCTCTTCCTGAAACTGGTGAATGTATTTATTTAAAACTTTTCTCCAGGATCCAAATATACTGAGGTGATTTTATATTTTACTTAGAATGCGCTGATGACAACAGTACAATCGAAATGTAATGTATAAAATACATATAAAAAAACACCCACACACATAGATGATAATCAAGTTATGTCAGGACTTCAAAATTCCAGGATGAATATCTTTATTACCTCAGATGAGATGGCTTCATTAAAAAAAATTCTTTCCTTGATTTATCACAGATCAAAGATCTTGTGTTTCCAAAAAAGTTGTAAGGGGAAATTTGAGAGCAGGAGAAAAGAATAAAGATGAGGATTTTCCCAGATCATTTAGCTTTTTCTCAAGCTCTTTTTAATCAGAAATCAATTCAAAGAATGTTGGTGGGTGAGGGGGGAGTTGGCCAACAGCAAGGGAAAGCCAAGATCAAAATATGCATTTTCATGCAAATCAACACAAAGTAATAAAAGGAGAAAAGGCTTGATGACATTGTCACTGGTGCAAAAATAGCTCCTTTTCTGAATTTAACCTTTTGCCTGCTGGAAATCATCAATCGAAGATGATTAGAATCAATAAAGCATACCTGGTGGTATCCTGGAATCTTCCTTGAGAGGTAAAACACTTTAGCTGCATACTGCCAGAATATTCAAAAGGAAAGGAGCAGGTTTTATTTCTTTTTCCCCCCGCTATCACATTTATACTTACCGCTGCATGGTTTCTTCAGATTTTCATGAAAACTGTGATGTTGTAAACCATGCCACACTTACCAGTTTGAGTAAAAATGCAGAGCTGTGGAATGAGAAGAGTCTTACCTTCCTTCAGCATGCCAACTTTTAGACACTTCATGAAACGGCAAGCCTGGCAGGATTTGCGTCTGCGCTTTGTGATTTCACATTCATTTGTGGCCGGGCAGCTGTATTCTATATTACCTGCAACACAATGATGAGAGAAAAGAAGCCATGAGTCTAAATTTTGTGGGTGAAAAAAACCCATATCCAGAGGAAATGCCAAACAAAACAAAACAAAAAAGCAAACCCTAAAACAAAGCCAACCCTAAAGCCACCAAGAATTCACAAAGAAGTGTCATAAGAGGAAAAAAGAAATGACACAGGAAAGACTAAGATTCATGTTGGGTCTGAAATCTTAAATCAAATGTAGGGTGGGGAAGATATGAGTTTAAGCTTTAAAAATGAAGTTTGATGATATCTATTTAAAATCAATATTTTCACTATATCCATACAAAGTCACCTTAGCCCCAACCCATCCAAAATTTTGAAGTAGGTAATTTACATGATTAATTGCATGTACATTCCTATTATATAATTATTGCTTTGGTTTAAATTTAGATTTCTGTCATTATTGACAATAGATGAAGCATTCTTATAATGCTGGTGAGATTATCACAGGCTTTTTAAAACATAGTAAGTAAAAAAGACTGTTTAGAAATTAAGAAGATTCTTAAGACCAGAGGCACAATTATGCTTTTTGATAGAGATAGTTGAATAAGATGTCCTGTGGTATCCCTTTTCCAAATCTACATTCATACCTATGGATTTTGAACTTTTAAATAAATCTAGCCAAAACTCCCCTAATTCCTGAAAAGTTTATGCATAAGAGCAAAAGGTTAAGAACTAACATTTTCCACTATTTGTATTTTTTTACTGTTATCTATTTAATAATATGGTTCCATATGAAATTTTTAATTTTAGATGAATTATCTGTGCATTGAACATTAAAAGCCTCTTCACTCAAATCTTAAACAGATTTATTGATAGTGTGTTCTATAGTTCAATATTCTGGTACTTGCTCCCTCAATTCAATGGAAGCTTTTTTAGGAAGGGACAATGTAAATAGCAATTGTTTCTTCTTTGGCCAGAAACCCTGAGGATCTTCCTCTCCCAGACTGATTTCTTTTTTAACTAGGTAAAAGGGGCCATTCTTTCCTTCATCTCTTACTAGCCTTGATCAGTGAATGGACTGAGACCTGGGAAAGACCTTAGCTTAAAAAGGCCAACATGTCCCACTGCATCCAGGGCCATCACTAGTCGTGCTGACCTATATTTCACCACTGGACCCAGATGGCTCCTGAGGAGTGAGTGAGGCTGGTGACTTTATGCAGCCCTCCCTCACTTAAATCCAATTCACTCGCATGTCATGGCATCGCCTCCCTGATGTCATGGTCCTCTTAGAGAATGAAGGACAAACAACAGCAACAAAACTTATCGAAACTCTTTTTTCATCCCTTGGAGATCAATAAATTCTTTTGTTGTTATTCATATAACTTATCCTTTCAATGGCTAGCAGAGAACTCTGAATACAGTAGGCATTCAATAAATATTTGTTCAATTGTTGTTGAAAAGAGATACATTTAATTACTAACAATGCTGTTCAACAGGACAGTTTTCGGTTGCCTACAGTTTTGTAAAGAAACTGCCTTTAAAATAAAGCATCTCACCCTATCAGCTCTGTCACATACAGCTTTAAAGGTCTCTTCTTTTTCCCTAACCCTTTCCCCCCGTTATTAAGTACATTAGTATCTTAATGAAAATGCATTCTGTTTATTGTCCTCTTGGGAAGGAGGAGGTCATCACACCAAATGCATAAATTGTCATCAGAGACAGTCCGAGCATAATTGCAATTTTGCTGCTCCCGTGTTTGCAGCACTCGGGGTCCGTCAAAGTCCCCTGAAACATGCGCAGATTCGAGTAATTAGCATAGAGTCTGCCTGGGACCACAGCATTGATGAAATATTTCAGAGTTAATCACACTTTGTAAACACTGATTTATATTGACTACCTTTCTCCAGACTGATGTCTCCTCATTAAATATCACATTAGCGGATTGCAGGCCTGCACAAAGACTCAAAATGCTTAGCAGCTACTAATTCAACAGGAAGTAATACTTAAACCACTTACACCTATTGAAAATTGGTTAAATATTCATGATAAAGAGCCTTGTACAATATAACCTGAGATAAACCCATCAAAAAATCTTTTACTAAATTAGCACTCTAACTCAAAGCATCTCAACAATAAAAACCAACCAGCTTTTAAAATAATACCTGACTTTTTTTAAGTGATACTAATAACAACCACTGTAATAAACAAAAACATGAGGTTTTACACCATGAGTATAACAATAATAGTCTTCTTGGAAAATCAGGTGAAATGCAAAGGTTTCTTTCTCCTCCTGCTTTCATTCAGTTGACATGGTTTGGGGGGAGGCGGGGGCGGTTACAGAGAAATGGAAAGGTTTATTTTGTTTTGTTTTTTCCTCAGTCATTTTGCAGTTATGTCTAACTCTTTGTGATCCCATTTAGGGTTTTCTTGGCATAGATACTAGAGTGGTTTGCCATTTTCTCCTCCAGCTCATTTTATAGATAAAGAACTGAAGCTAACAGGGTTAAGTGACTTGCCCAGGGTCACACAGTCAGTAAGCGTCTAAGGCCAGATTTGCACTCGTGAAGATGTCTTCATGATTCCAAACCCGGTGCTCTATCCAACGCACCACCTAACTGCCTCAGGAGGTGAGTTGAGTTATACCAACAAAACACACAAGTCACACAAGTCGTACATTATCTGAAAGAAAAAAATGGTATGTGAGGTACAAAATGTAATTGGTAGCTGTTAGAATCTGGTCATCAATAGAACCACTAAAACAGAGAACATTCCGTTAAGAGGCTGATACCCGAAAAGTCAGAATGAACAAGCATGAAAGTATTTTTTCATTTCTTCATGTACAAGCTCCAGTCTTACTTTTTTTAATATATGTTGGATACTTCCAATTGGCTATTCCATCCTTACCTCCAACTCAGTACAACTAAAACCAGACTTATTACACCTTTAGGGCCATGACTCTTAACCCAACTTCCCTGACATCAACAAATCCTTAAAATATTTAACACCAGCATTCTAAAACAAGTATTTATTATTTTATAGAATGACAAACTTTCCTCACTAAGACAGAGTTAGTGAAACCAAGAATAGAACGCATGTCTCTTGATACCTGGTAAAGTCTTACCATCAGTAGATGCTTTCCTCCTGCATACTTGGCATAAAGATTGCCAATATGAAATGTGCCAACAAGTAAATTTTCCAACTGACAACTGATCCTTGCTTTAAACAAAAACTTCTAAAAACCCTCTCATCATTACTGAAGGAATATTTTCTAAAATGAATCACATTTTAGTGAGGTGGGGTAGTTAAATGGACAGAAGATGAGGTGGATCTCAGAGTAAAGACCTGGCTTCAATCTTGCCAGCGATTCATAGACTGACTAGCTGTACTAGGAAAGTCCCTTAATCTTAATTTCTCAATACACACAAATAATTTTCTAATTATAGATAAATTGCCATGGAAGGAGTTTCTACTCCAGGAACTCCCTACACCTAGGAAATAGAACCTAGGCTCACCCTAAACATACATACACCCTCTCAAACCCCCCAAATTTGTCCTTATTATCTTAAACTCAGAATATAGACTACAATTCAACAATTTCAGAAGTGGAAGTCATTCTTGTGAACATCAGTTAACAAGGGTAAAATAATGCCTTCTAGCAGCTAATGAGGAGTACAAAACTATGAGCTCCTACATTAAGGGCTCCAGGCTAAGTTTTTATAAAGGAGACACATTAATTTGTACAAGCAGAAGTATTAAGGTTAAGAACTGAGATCTAGACCCTGACCTAGCAACACTGTTCTATGTTTTCCAAACTTGGGCAAGTCATTTAACTTTTCCAGGTCTCAGTCTCCTCAAATTAGGGGCTATATCTTAATAGTTGTGTATCTATTTTTTAAAATCCTTGAGTAGCCTTTAAGATGTCTGCTGTTTCTTATTACAAGTCTAGCTAAGCTACTAATTGAGTTGGTTCTAATCTATTACAAGCTGGGGAAAACATATGACCAGAACGTGGTACAACTTTCTATAGAATAAAGACAGTGATTTGTGCTGAGTAAAGTACATGAGCTCTGTAGCAGAGATTTCAGTTGTTAGCAGAGGTTAGAGTTTTTTCTTTCTTTCTTTCTTTCTTTTTAACTGCTTTTCCTTACTTATGGATTCACGGCTATGTTCTGAATGGATGAAACTACCAGAAGGCTAACCTTCAGATAATTGAATAGTTACTGAAAGAAAAAAAGAAAAATGCAGGAAGAGTTGGATATTCCTTTATGAATCAGTACTGAAGATATGAGGAATGATCATTTCAAAACCATGAGAAAAAAAGATATGGAAACTTGGATAACAGAGAACTCTACAAAAATACTTTGAACACAAATTTAAGGTGGACACAAAGGCAAGGACAAACTACCAAGAGAGTCTAAAAGGGAAATTAAAAAACAAAAATAAATAAATATCAGCAAAACATTTCTAAGGTTAAGATAGAAAAAGTAACAAGAAACAAAACAAATTGTGGTTTGTGGGTATAAAAGAATATTACTGCACTGTGAGAAATGAAGTTTATGAGGAATACAGAGAAACATGGAAAAATCTAAATGAACTTATATATAGTAAAATAAGTAGAGCCAAGAAAACAAGCTACACAGTGACTACACCAATGTAAGGGGAAAATACAACAACAATCCAAAAAATCAAAAGTAAATATAACAAAAATATATAGACCAAGCATGATTCAAATGAAGAGATATGAGAAAACACCCTCAACACATTCCTTTCACAAAAATGGGAGGACTATGGGTGTTACACATTGCACATTTTTTGGATTTTTTCAGCGTATTGATCAATTGGGCTGATTTTTCCCCTTTTTTTTTGTCTTAAAAGTATTACATTATTATTTAGGAAGGCTCTTTCAGTGGGAGATGGGGAGGGATCCTGATAACTATGATGATGTAAAAAACACAAGACAATAAAAACTTATTTTTAAGAAAGGCAACAAAGAAATTATATTACTATTGAAATTAATTCAATTGGAAAAAAAGGTTTAAAAGAAAATACATACTGAAAATGAATAAAAATGATAATAAAGAAAAAGAGAGAGATAATTAATGTTCTCTATCATTAGAGTCAAACTGGAGTATGCTGAGATAGTGGTTAGAGCTAAAGAAGTAATAGCTAAGTATGGGCCAATAATGGTAGTTGTATCATAGGGCTCATACGAAGGATACTTAAAAATCATTACATCCTTTCAATCCTTACAACAACCCTTTGACTTGGTTATAAGCATTACCTCCACTTTACAAATAAGGAGAGTTAGGTGCAGAGACAGCTCCAAACTGACATATACAGGTCTTGAACAAGGCTCTCACAATTACTAATATCTAATGCTTGCAAATCCAATAAGAAATGAGTCTACCAAGAAAGGAGAAGCAGATTCATATTTGGAAATTGAAATCATCCTCTAACTTAAATAATTTGCTTATACAAAAGGAAGTCTAATTCACTACTCCTCACACTGAATTATCGAGTTCATTTCTGGTTGGCTAAAAGACAGTTACCCAATGGGTTCTTTGGATGATATCTGGGTCCATGAAATTTTGTCCTTGAAAAATCTTCCCTGGTGCTTTTTTTCCTGTTCAACAAGAAAGTGAATTATACTAAAAATGTGCTGTCCCAAGCATCCGTATAACATTGTTATATTTACTGTGGTAACAGTTCAAATGTATTATACCCAGTGGATTGCAAGATCTCTGGAGTCCACTTGCTTTTCTTGAATGCACTAAAAACTGGAGAACAGACAAAAACATTTCCAGGACCAAATGTGGACACCCGAGTTATTAACACTGGACAGTCATTATTCTGAGAGATGTGCAGGGTTATTGTTCATACAAGAGGCTGTCAATTTCAGCCACAGGGTTTTCTTGGATTATAGCTTGCTGTTTTCCGGGATAAATTTGTTTGATGACGCTAGGGACTGAATTGGGCAGCTACTAATGACATGATTGGAGTTTACCCAGTTTTGTCAATAAATAGCTATTGAAGTTAGCTATGCTGCAGAGGGAACCAGATCAACATGGAAGCTCTGGTTTTGGTTTTTGTTTTTTACCCAGGCTGACAGGAGTGATAGAGCAATTTATAATATCTCCTGGCTGCTTTTCAGAAAGGACCAGACTCTGATTACTTATTTCAGAGTCTTTTGTACAATTAGTTTGCAGGCAATATAATTTTCTCACTTACTGCTTAATAGAATCTTGCAGCTAGCTGGCGGACAGAATAACAGGGTATATGTTAAACTCCTGCCTGAAGTGCCAGTGGATAATTTGTATATTCCTTTCAGTCACTTAATGGACTTTTACAGTTTGGCAGTGAACGGACTGAATGATGTGAATTAGCATGGCTTCTCAAAATAAAAATATATATCAAATCTTTATTCCCTATTCACATCACTCCTACATTGAAATAATGCATACATATGGACATCTTAATTTTAAAGCCTATTTGAAAGCATTTGTATATTTCCGCCAATTGTTTTAATTTTATTAATAGGACCAAATGGCTTGAAATGACCCATGGGGCACTCCAAGTAGGGTTTATCCAATTGTTTTTCAAACATTAAGTGATTTACAAATGATGGCATTTACTTGAGTGAACAATTATGGGTCATTAAAAACATATGGGCAATAATCTGTAGTATTTGTTTCAAATGCCCTGGAACATTAAAAAAAAAATCTCTCTGAAGTGGTTGACTTTGCATTCTTTTCTCCTTAGAAGGGTAGCCTCTAAAACTGTCATTAGAGAAAAAGAATTTCAATTTTCAAAATGCTTGGGTATTGGGATCTTCACCCATGCCCCCCAACAGTGAACACAACAGTAAGGACAACAGAAACAACAGGAGGAAAACCAATGGTAGCCATAATAATGTGATCTCAAGTCTGGGTAAGACCTTGTAGGAGATAGTACTACAAAAAAAATTTTTTTTAAGCGACATGAAAGAGAACATATAAATGCAATGGGGTCAACATAAAAAGCGATATTAATCTAATGACATTGCAATTTCTAAGAATATTTTGGAAATCTTACTTTGAAATGACCTTCAGGGAAGCCAACTAAAAACTTCACCATGAGTATTTATGTCAAATAAATCTCTTCATGGCCAAAACAACAATCCTACCCCCTCCCCTTTCAAAAAAAAAATCCACTTCCTTCTTTTCATCTTAGTTATTAAATTCTTCAAAACCTTAAGATCACAGATTGAAAGGGATTTCAAAGGCCATATAGTAGGAATGAGAAAAGTGGGAATTGGGGGAGGGAGAAGAAGATTCAATTAAAGGCTCGTGTACAGGGTTCCATTTGAGCTGAGTTAAGGATCAGAGGTACAGGGAAAAGGGAAAACATTCCTGGGTTGGGGAATAGCCTGTGCTGGGAGATGGAAGGTGATGTAAGAATTGACAGTAAGATCAGTTTGGCGAGACTATGAAGTTCACGATAGGGAGGGATGTTGCTGTTGCTGGTCCTTTGTTTCTGAAGAGCAATGACATCACAATGTTTTGGTGAAATAGTGGGTGATTGGTGATGTCTTGACTTATGTATGAATTGGATTTCAGGGAAGCATATTTGCACAAAGTCATCAGCCTCGCTCTCTCTTCCAGAGTGAGAGGAGTCCAGTAGCAAAACAAAAGTCTGGATAACTGGCAATGGCTGGGATGCAGTAGATGACCTTGGCATCTCTGATGGCTGATCAAACTCTAAGTGCTCCACAGTACCTGCTTCAGTTGCCTTCCTGGGTCTTTGGAAAAAAATGTTCAAACCTTCCCATTCTGGGAAGTCTTCATATACATGGGATAGAAAACCCCCAAATCCACCAATCGGTTTGAGGTATGTCACCAGTGGTTCCAAGAAGCTGTAGCATGCACAGAAGCCACACTCTAGTAAAACTGTCTTGGCAGATGCGGAGAGATATGAGTGCCCTTTCAGAAATTTCATTTTGGACAGTATGGCAAGGATGGAATGGAGAAGGCAGTGAAATTAGTCCAAGCAAGAGATAAAGCGAGTACTGGAGTCTCTCTGGTATGAATGGTTAGAAGGAGACTCCAAGATTCCTTCTAGCTCAAGTACGGGATGGATGCCAGTGATCTTGGAGAAGTAGACTCAGGAAATGATGGGATATATGAGGAGAAAAAGAGAGAGGGGTTGAGTATAACATTGATAGTATCTTTGACAGAAACAAGAAAGTTCTGTAGTGGGGTGCACTTTGGGGAAGAAATAAAAAGTTAAGTTTCAGATATACTGAGTTTGAACTTCATTGGTGATATCTATTTTAAAATGTACAATAGGCAATTAGTAATGAGGGATGATAATTCAGGAAAGAACACGAGGGGAACCAAAAGAATGTAGGTGCCTTCAAAAGCAATAGGGCTATTATATTCAGGGTTCCAAACTCATGGTCTTTCACCTCTGCAAAAAGGCACAGGAAGTTCTTTTCTTGTATCTTTTCTTTGGAGCCAAACTTGGTCATTACGCTTTTGCAATATTCAGCTCAGGTTGTTCTTATTCTTTGTATTTATGGTGTTGCATTTGATGTCATTTGGTTCTCCTGAAAATATTTTTACTTCCTCTTAGTATTTCTTTATTGTGAAGGATTACTCTTTGAGAAGGGGTAAGAAGATAATGGGAAATATAGGTGATGTAAAACAATACCCATAAAATTTATTTTAAAAACACAAATAAGGAATTGTTATTCCTCATCAGCTAACTGATTAATTTTAAAGGCACCACCACGCCTCCAGTAAATCACATATAGCTCTTACTTTTCCTTTCCTACATACTGCAAAAATACTTTTCCATTAAAAGCAATATCGGTGTGGAGATCATTTCCAGTCTGGCCAGAAGCAAAAAAATCTAAGCATATAATTTTGGGGTGGGGGGAGGGTTAAAAAGTATTTTAGATATCATCTAATCAAATGCCTTTTTAAAAAAAACACAAACATAATGAGAAATTAAGTGCCAGAGAATAAACTGACCAAAGTTACACAGGGAATAAATGACATCTCTTGGACACCTGGTCCCCTGACTTCCAGGCTAATGCTCTTTCCAGATGATAATGGAATACTAGTATTTTTCTGAAAATAACTACTCCCTTGAAAAAGGGATGGGAGGGTATAAATAATCTTTAATGGGATTTTTGGATATAATCCCCTCAAACTTCAAAATCCTACAACAGAAAAAAGATGAAATTAGGAAGGATGGGAGAAACTGGCAACTGTCAAAGGCTATTAGAATATGAAAGCTCTTTGAGAACAGGGAATAATGGTTCTTTTTCTTTCTATCACCTCACCTAGTACAGGGCTTGACATATAGCAAGGACTTAAATGCTTCACTGACCAACATTTTTTTTAAATCAATATGAAGCCCCGCCCCCCCTCCAAATAAAAAGAGATAAGAGAAAGTAAGAATAAAATGATTGACATTGGAGACTGAGTATAATACTGGTGATCAGGATAAGCACACCCAGAATTAACGAAAAGTTATGTAAGGCATTTCTGAGGTCAAGAATTCTAGCATGCTCCTGGCTGGATTACTCTTCCAGTATTTATAAAGAGAGAAGTTTCAGCCTGAAGTTCTAGGAGAAATCCATATATTTGGGCTTCTTGCAAAATTCTCTGCTTTTCTAGGAAACTGGAAAGATGAGAAATACAGATAATAAGCCTGATGGTATTAGTAGGAAGGACTAACAACCTGACCAGGGGTTAAAAGAAAATGGAACCATCAAATATAATCACCATCGCCACCTTATATTTAATTAGCAATTTACGCTTTTTTGGAGTACTTGTACATACATCCATATGTATGTAATCGCCTAACATCCCTTGTTGGGAATTTCAGAAGATAAAAGCAAAGGGGCAATGAATACAATATAAATGCAAAAGTGTAACATGTTACTCTAGGAATGATGTTGAAAATGCTAAAGCTCAGAGCAAACTGAATTTGGTGCGGAAAAAACTAAAGACAGTGAAAAGCTGTATCTGAAGACTAAAAAAGAAGACAAGAGAATTGATAACAACCTGATCCCTGCGTCAGTGTGGATGAGATAATAACTAATTAGGAAAAGACTATAAATGTTGCCCGATTCTTATTTCTGTTTTCGCTCAGAAATGGAGGAAAAAAATGACAAAAAAGGGAACAACAAAAGCAACTAAGAGAAATGGATACCCCAAAATAGGTAAGAAAACATAATCACATAGTTGCCTCTTCGTGAGTTTAAGTCATATGAACCAAAAGGATTTTGAAAGGCTGGAATGCTGGTGGGGATCTAATAGGAAATAAGGATAAAAATACTCTCACATTTGGGTTCAAAACACCAACTTCATTGGTACAAGATAAGTGAGGCATAATTAGATATCGGTTTACCTGAAAAAAGTGGGGGTCCTAGTGAACTGCAACTTGTGTAAGTCAGTATGGCGACTGAAAAAGTGACTGGGATCTCTTGGGAAGAGTTTACCTTAGTCCATCTGTTCTCTACTCTGGTCAGCAACAGATCTGGAGTTCATGTTCAGTTCTGGGCATCACTATGACAAAATGGAAGAAGTCCAGAGGAACTTGAATTCTACAATACAAGGTCTCAAGTACATGCCATACGAAGATCGATCAAAGTATAGCCTGGAGGAAACACAGCTCGGGGAAAACCATGCTGTCTCCAAGTACCTGAAAGGCTGTCGGTGAATAGGCTTGTACCACTAAGCCCCAGCAAACCATGAGCAAAACACGGAAGCTGTAAAGAGGCAAATGTAAATTTGATGAACTTCCTAAGAATCGGACCTCTCCAGAAATGGAATGGACTGCCACAGGAAATGATGGGCTCCCCAGTGACTGAAGAACTGTGATATTTAAGCAAAGGCTGGGTTGGCCACTTGACAGATGTGTTATAGCAGGAATTCTATTTCACTTAATGATTAGAATAGATGGCTACTAGAGTTCAGATTCTTTATTATTGTTTTTATTATTATTATTTAGATTCCATGATTCTGTGAGTTGTTTTGAAAGTATTACTATTTGTACTTAACACATTAGGGAACTGAAATGCACAGAGCTTTAGGGACATCCACAGTGTCCTACAGCAAATAACGAAAGAGTTGGGTCTAGAATTCAGAAATCCTACCTCCTCATCTAGTAGAGCATTTCCATTCTACCACATAGAAGCACAAAAGTTGGGGGGAGGATAGAAGTTAAGAATGAGTGCTCTCACCTATTCCCAATGAACAGGAAAAACTATCACAGCTTAACTAATCAGAATGGCTTTTATTTCAAGACTCTTCCCATTAAAAAATTATTATTGACAAGCTGATAATAAATAAGGAATCATTGAGGGGAAAAAGAGTATCAGGTATTTAAATGATGTTTCTCTCTATTGTGGATTTGTGGATGCATACATGAAGGATTGTTAAATGGGGTGCATTCCTTATGAATGGCTAGAATATATGCAACCTGACAGCAATTAATTATGAAAGGAAAGGTTAGTTATTTCCCCCCCTCCTAATAAATTAAAAAAGCATAATGGGAATGTGTATGTGGGGGGAATTTAGAATAACATTGAGATAGTCTTTCTCTGGGCCAAAATTATGGTTCTTAGTAAATTATTACTGAAATTTTTATTATCACCTAGATTTCACACTGCATTGTTCCCTCTTCCTCTTCACAGAGTGCCATCCATCAAACAAAAAGTTTAAGGGAAGAAAAAAAGAAGAAGAGAAAAAATTCGGGCAAAATCTATCAATAACACACACACACACCCACCCACACACACACACACACCCACACACACACCCCACACAAACATTTGACATTCTATTGCACATGCTGTACCTCTACAAAGGTGGGAGGAGGTATCTTCTCATGTATTTTCTTTGGGGTCCCACTTATTCTTCATATTTCTGCAACATTCAGTTTTGTTTTGTGGCTGTTATTTTTTTTTTCCATTTATACTCTTGTAGTCATTGTTTTCCTGGCTTTGCTCATTTCACTTCGGATAATTTCTTGTAAATTTTCCTGTTTTTCTCTGTATTCATCATATTCACCTCTGCTTCTAACACAGTGATATTCTATTACATTCATACAGCATAATTTGTTTAACCTAAACTGATACACATCTGCTTGCTTTGTTTCTTAGTTCTCTGCTACTACAAAAAGAGTTACTATAAATATTTTGATGTTTATGGAACCTTACTTTTTGTCAATGACAAATGAACTGTAGGCAGTTGGGTTAAATCTGGGTCAAATACTATAGGCATTTTAGCGACTTTGTGTGCAAAATTCCAAATTGCTTTCCAGAATGGTTATACTAGTGCATAGCTCTACCCAACAAAACATAAGGAGGACTCCTAAGTTTTTAATGGATAGCATGGAAGGCAAAGCATGAAGTTAGTGTAATACTGTTTTCCCCATGTCTAAGTTCCAAAGTCCAGTCCTGTCTCTATTCCAGAATGGACAGTATGAATCTCAGGGATTGTCCCAACAACGAAACCCTATTCCTAGAGATAGTGGCCATGCAAAGTTATTCAGAGAAGGCGCAAGAGAAGCTTGAGCATGCCGAGTAGAACTTTTAACTCTGTTCTCATTTTCTACACGGAAATTAACAAAATACCTAGGAAATTGAGACCCAATAATAGAATATGAAAAACAAAGAAAATTATATTTTGAAAGTACTTGTTGCTTTTAAAATATAATTTTCCTTGTTTTTCATACTTATATTAATATAAAAGGATTGACTGGGAAGAGTCTTATGCTGACAGAGTGCATGTTTATATCTATCTGTCTGTCTAGAGATTGATGGAAAAATAACTATACGTGAAATCCTAACAAAACCAGCAATGTGGGCAGGATTGTAATCATTACAATGTGTGATTAATTACTTGATGTTTTAATTTTACTTCACATACTACTTTTTGTTTATTTGGTTCTTTATCTGTTGCTTTGGAATTTGCAATGGAAGTAAAAAGCTTCATCAAAATTTGCAAATATAAAGGATTAGAAGGAACCTTGGAAACAAGCACAAATCCCAAAATCATAACAGGAGAAAACTACTTTCTTCTCCATCACGTATCATTACTCTTTGAATTCCTAAGTAGAATAGATAATTTTGGGATGGTCTCAATGCGCTTTTGGAAACTAACAGAGTTATAAACAGGTATTATAGACTTGAGAAAAATTTCAACTTCATTAAAGTAGATTCAGTTTAGGAAGTATGTTCTTAGGAAAGTCATTTAAGATACGATGGTATGACTGATTAGATGGATAAATTATTGGAAACCGATCATTTCTTTTTGAATATCTATGAAAATGTCTTTCTTTTCTATTTGGAAACTTAGGCTCCAGAAATTAATCTCCACAGGGAAAATATCTATGAAATATTTTGAGCAGATAAGGATATCATCTTATTCTGCAAATATGTGCATATTTGTCTGTGATCTTCCTAAAAGGAAAACTATGCGCATGGAATTCTAAAAAAGGGAAAAATATTTATAGGTAGGACAACAAAAATTCAGGTTGACTCTAAATATAGGTAGGATCTTCACTTTAAATATTAAATTTTTCAAAGTCTTAGGAACATCAGGTTTTTTTTTGGTTTATCCAATAATTGCAAATATGTTGAAAAACAAAATATATTGAAAAGAAATTCCCTTCTGATTAATTTTCCCCAATCAAAAAATAACTTTTTAAAGAGATGGATAATTTGGATAATCAAGAAATATTTTTTTCTTCTCCACTAAATAGCCGTTATCATGTCCTACTCCCCCACCCCAGTACTTGTCTTTGAGATAATATTGTAGCATCCCCAAAATTAATGCATGGGGAGAGGGGGCAATGCTCCTCCAATATGTTGAAAACAGTAGCAAAGAGATGTGCCTTACATAAAATATCTTAAGGCCTATAAATCCAGAAAAACAAAATTCACTAAGTTATCTTACTGTATATCACAAATAAGTATGCAGGTATTTTAGGGACAATTCCTCAAATAAAACTCTCAGGGTAAGTAGATAAAGAATATCTACAGATACAAGTCACAGGGAATGATACCATCCAGCAAAAGGAGCAGAACAAAGTTTGAAAGATATTTCAAAAGGTTTGCTGAATCTTCACAATTTCAAGGAATGCTCAGAAACTGAACCAAATATAAGAATAAAGGGCATTCATGAGTCACTGCTGACTAAACTCCTTCCAGACAAGCTTTAATACTATTCTAAATGTAATAATACTATTCTAAATGTAATTTTTTTATCTTATTTAACCCACAGTTATAGAATCATCTCATAGATAACTTTCATCTTACTAATTAATAGTATTTTAAAGCACTTAATTTCATAATACTATACTCTTTCCTTTATTTTAGGTAAAAGGTTATTTCATACTATTAACTTGTGTCAAATTTTGGAAACCATAAAACATTCAACTGGAATAAGGTAAATTTATTTTTTCTCCTCAAAAAAATTATCATAAACTTCAGACAAATTCCATTCAACAAGCATTCAAGAGTTACTGTTAGAAGTCAACTAGTATTCTACTGAGATCCAGTCTGAGTCATAACCTTGAATGTCTTGAGATCTTCTAAGAGGCAGTTTGGTGCCATAGAAAGTAAGGGATTAGAGTCAAAGAAACATAAGGGAGTTGGACAAGAAAACCTCTAAGATCTCCGCTAAACCTTACTCTATGGGTCCATTTCTTTTAACATAAGGTATTCTTGTCTCAGCAGAATGTTAAGCTTCTTGAGGAAAGGGGCTATGTTGTTTTTGTCTTTCTATATACACCCAGCATCTATCCCACTGCCCGGGAGATAGTACTTTTTTAATAAAGGCTTGATGAACTGAAGTAAATTGTTTTTAAACACAAAAAGTACAAATCATCCTTTGGCTTTTCAAAAGCACTCAACAAATACTGACTTATGAAAAGTTGGTCATTTTAATTTTTTTATTGCTTCATTTTGATTGATGGACAACTAAGGGAAGAAATCCATTCTAAGTGATTTAAGATCTACACATTTTATTAGGACTATGGTAAAGGGGAAGAAGGGGTGAAGCTGTAGCTAATGGAAACTGTAAAAGACAGAAAATTCTTTATCAGTCTGAAAATGGATTGTATGTTTGTCACTCAAGTATTAGCCTAGAAAAATTCAGAGAAAAGTATCTCCAGGTTAGATGTGAGGTGATAACTTTTTTTTAGCCACAGCAGCTGTCAAAGATCATCTATTAAGTCTTACAGAGACTGGAGATTGTCTCAGTGGAGACATATTGTTAAAGGTATGTTGAAATCTCAAGCTGCAACTCTGAGACCATCTCTACCCACAAGCTATCACCTCAACTGTCTATCTACAAGTGAGGTACAGTAACGTGCCAAAAATAATTCATTACTAAGAGTATTAAGAGAAAGAAACAGAATTCTAATGCCATTTTTACTGCCATCTCTTCAGGCATGTAAAAAAAAAAAAAGCTTAGTAGCTTGAAAATATACTGTCCACTCAAAATTCCAAACGAACACACTTGAGAAAGTCAGCCCTGGTAAAGGGTGAGAAAGGAAGGGAAGAATGAAAACCTAGTAAAAGCTGTTTCTTCACCTGCTTCTCAATTACCCCAACATCCCACTCCTTTGCTTGAGTTATAAAGAAGCACTGTAATCCAGTGAAGATTGCGAATGTGCTAGGAGCTGGCCTGTTTGACAAGTTCAGAAGAAATAATAAACAGGCATTTATCATTTTTCCTTAAAAAAAATCTTAAGAAATGATGATGCTTGGACTTTCCTTTCCATAAAGAAAGATGAATGAGTGAAGCAAGTTATGAAGGATTTAATTGAAATTATATCAGTTTTATTTGATAGCTACCAAAGAGGAAGTAGAAAGAAAAAGAGAGAGACAGAAACAGAGAGAAAGACAGAAACAGAGACAGAAGCTGGTGTAAGAATTGTGCTTTTTGGAAATAAAAGATTTTTTTTAAAATAAAGAACAGAAATTAGAATATGGGAAAACAATCCATTAATCATGTATGAAAAAGTAAAGTTAAATATTGACACTGAAAGAATGCCTTTGTCCTTTCTGATAGTATAAGTCACATTTACTCATTCAATAAAAAAAAAAATGTTAGGTACTTTCTAATGTGAAATTGTATTTGGATCAATTGGGAATATATCTGCTTTATAAGAGATTACTATAAAATCCAATCAAAATAAGAACATGAGATTGGATAAAACAACAAAAGGAGTGTAAGACCATCATATAAAAAAAACTTTAAAATTAAATTTATTGAAGTAAAACTTATTCTGATTTTGGTAGCGGAGTTTGCTATGTTTTTTGTTTCTTTACTATTTCATATTATATTTTATTTAGGTTAGTATCAGGAATATTTTGCAACCAAAATATGGAAAAACCTAAGAGCCAAAGAGTTTACCAAAATGCATCCTATTTTAAATATGTTAAAAATTTTGGACTCCCTCAGGCCTAAGAGAACCTATACAAAAAATGTCTCCCTTCCCACCCCCTAAGGTAAATTAGCCTACTTCTCCCTCCCTTAGCATCAACAAAAAGATCAAAATGTAAAAGAAATGCTAAAAGCTTCTTCTATTTGCCTCTTCTTATACAAAGATCACATGCCAGTCAGCTGAGGAAAGGCAATCTAACCCTCCAAGCCAAGCAGATCTCCCACAACCTAGGGCCTACAGGCAACTTTATCTGCCATTCTAAAAGTCACTTTATCTTAATTTACACAGCTAGTTTTACTTTTCTGATTACCTAGGTAATTAAACAAAATATTTACTTCAAAGGGTTCATAGATTTGTAGATCAAATTGGCTAGCAATATATAAACAATGAACACAGAAAAATCTAATCATTAAAGGACTAAAATTAAAAAAAAAAACACCTGGGTCATTGCCCTCTCAATTTAAAGCTGTAAAATGCAAATTAAATGCTTGGTGAAATGCAAGGAAGATAAGTAATATTTAAAAACCTGAGAACTAAACTGGAGTAGAAAATGGGATTAATGGTTCAGTCTAGCCCCTTTATAAATACGAGATTAGTACATATAAGCTTGACAGCAGTGTCCATGTAGATGCCAATATCTGAACAGGCAGAGAAAATGGAAGGACTACTTATGAGTAATTCCAATTAGTCAAAGTTTTGAGATCTAGGATGTAGTTGCAAGAGTTATTTGGTGAGACAGCTATTAAAAACTTAATTTCTGTTCCATTGATTTAAGGTTTCTAGGACCAAATTTTATTTAAGGTTAAAACCTTAAAAAAACAGCCTAAATATAGAAGAGTGAAAGAATAGAAATAATATAGATAACAATACTTATGTTGCCAATTAGAAACATTAAAATTATGATAAATCATACTTCTGAAGTCCTTTTAATAAAAGAAGCAGGTGGCGGCTAGGTGGCGCAGTGAGTAGAGCACAGGCCCTGGAGTCAGGAGGACCTGAGTTCAAATGTGACTTCAGACACTTGACATACATACTAGCTGGGTGACCTTGGGCAAGTGGCTTAAGCCTAATTGCCCTGCCCTTCCCCCACCCCAAAATTATTTAAAAAAAAAAAAAAAAGAAGCAGCAAATTGGTATAGATCAAGATTATTGAAATTAGGTCCAAAAAGGCTCTTACAAATAGCACCATGTTTTCAATTACTGTTACATTGCCTGTTGTCATGGTTCCTTTACTACAATAAATTCCCTGTTAGTTTTGTTGTTTTTTTAATGCACACAGGTAGGCTTGGGTTTCCTCATCTGTCAAATGAGGGGCCTGACTACACTAGATGATTAGAGTAATAATTAAAATATTGTATTGTATTTCTACACTTTAAAGTTCACAAAATATTTCCTACAGAATAATCCGGAGAGAAAGTGAAACATAATGTTACCCATATCTTACAGAAAAGTTAGTGACTCAACCCGATCATGTAGCTGGAAACGGGGGTTATTCTAAGCTTGCCTTATGATATTCTGCAACTTTTTAAAGGCACCTTTCCTGCACTGACAATCTATGCATCTATTTTAAAAATCCATGTGTCTGGACTTTTTTGTATCTGTTTCTAGTTTTAACTCCATCTGTAAAAAAAAATTAAAAATTTATAACATTGCGTCTTAGACAGTAAAAAAATGTTTTCCTTCACTCAATATGATAAAGTAAAAAGGGTAGAGAGTCCATAACAATGGCTAATGCCTCATATGACGAATACATTTTATGATTTAAAAATCATACCAAGTGATGCTACTTCTCTTCTCTAATCAGTAACTAGGGAGTGCATTTCCTGGCCCTGTTTTTCAGGAAGATCCAAGTTCAAATCTTCCTGTCTCAGGCACTTACTAGCTTTGTAATCCTGGGCAAGTCATTTAATCTCTCTCTGCCTCAGTTTCCTCTCTTGTAAAATTGGGATAATAGCAACTACCTCACAGGGTGTTTGTGACAATACAATGAGATAATATTTGTAAAGTGCATAGCACAGTGCTTGACACATAGTAAATACTTAACAAATGCTTATTCTTTTTTTCCTTCCCCCTAATCATATGATTTGGGGTTTGTCAATTTTTCTGGTGGGAAAAAGGTAGTGCTAAGCCTTAAGGAGGAGTAATACCTTTGGCACAGATCAATGAGTAAATGTCCTAATTTTTAATGAGCCTCTTTTCTGAAAAGGTAAAAAATATGAAAATGACGCTGCCACGTGCGTGATCTACAAATGTGTTCTATATGATTACCTTGCCTCAACCTGAGTACCCGTATTTACTGAGCCAAAGACAAAATATCAGCAATAAAAAAATTTAGCTTCCAGTCAGCAAATAACATTTACTGTAGACCAACTGTATGCAAAGCAACAGGCTGCGAATGTTCACTGGATACAACAGGAACAAAAAAAGATGGTTTCTACTCTTAAGAACAGATGTGACTTGAGTGGTCAAGACTTACAGGGAGGGTGCCAAGGCGGTGACCTGAGGAAAGATTTATCCAAGCCCTTTCAGTGTTACAGCTGGGGCAATCGCCCCTCTGGAACCTGCCTAAATGATACACTAATTACAAAGGTAATCCAGTGGTGTTGCTAACTGCAACAAAATTTTCATTTATCTTCCTACTAAAATGAAGGTGGAGGTCCAGAAGGATAAGATCAGCATAAAGATGTGTAATTATAATAAAATCAAAAAGTGAAATAGCCATTGCTGGATATACAAAGACATACAGTTTAATTTTCATGATTCTTTGCCACAGATGTCATTCATTAAATGTGGAAATATCAAAGTTCTGTTTGGTCACAAAATCAGGGTGGGGAAGTAGAGTCCTAACCACTACACTTTCTTCTACCCGATGCTAAACGCTGATTGTGCAGTCCTTTATTTTGAACTGGAACAGGCCTTAGAGATAATCTAAACCAACCCAAACATTTTAAAAAAGAGGTTAGGTATAGTCGTGGTCACATAGAGACAAAGCTGAATAGCAAAGCTGAGATCTGAACTTGGGTACCCTGACTCCAAGGCTGGTGCTCCTTCCACTGAACCACATTACCTCTCTTTATGTTTAATCGATATTCTTAATATAGAACCAGAGATTTTATAAAGCTCTACTCATTTAGGGTTGAAGACAATTTTTAGGTAGAAATAACAAGGTAAAACAATTAAATATCTGAATGAGCAAAGAAAACAACAAATTAAATTGCTGTTGCAATTACGAACCAGTCCAGAGATACAGTATGTAGATATTAAGGTCATCTAAAAAGTTCTGCTCTATTGGTCAGCAAAAACCTGACTTTGACTTAACTTTATGTGCTGATCTATTAGAGCAGTATTCCAATAACATGGAAACATTCAATAAACAAAATACACTTTTTTAGGTTGACTTTCACTGAAATCTATGATTGTCTTTCAGAAATGAAAAACCACATTTAGTTTTTAAAGAACACTTCCCGTCCATATATGTTCTTTTGCCTTAAGGAGTAAGTGTTCTTTTGCAGGCCTGGAACCTCTTAAAAGATAAAATACTAAATAAAATGTCTGAAATAAGATAAAGATGAGAGAAGAACTCCATTCTCCAAAGGGAAATGCCTTTGGATGTATTTGTTGTCCAATGAAGTCAATGAAACTTACTTGGGTATCAAATAAGAGAACCAAGTCTTTCTTCACTTCTGACCCCTCCAAAAAAAAGAAAAAAGAAAAAAAGTCCGTGCTTACATAACTTCCTGGCTAAAAGGGTAAACAGATCCCAGAAAGGCTAGTTCTCAGGGGAAATTGCATAGTATCCGACCCCCAGAGAACTTGAAGAGGGTATATAGCTAGCTATCTGTCAGAAAAGTTTACTTGCTAGCAATGCTGCCTAAAGGTAGGAGAATAGACTCCATGGACTTCAGGGTCTAGCTAATTCTTTGATTCTATCACATCCCAACGTTTAAGGCACTTTTGACATTTCGGGCATTCTTATCACTTGTTATTGTCACTATTGTCACTGACAAGAAGAGGGGAATTTTATAATCTGCCTCATAATTACCATATTAATTATTGCATTCCTCTTTCACAATTTTAATCCCTTTATTTGCCTCATTGCATTTTTTTTGGCTCTCTGTGAACTACAGAGTGGTGCCTGCTGATGTAGCTAGCAGGATATCCTTAATAAAAGCTGCCCAGCTGTCAGTTCTAAGTCCAGCCAGTTGGGCAAGTCCAGAGAACTAATCTGGACAGTGACATCTCTGTCTTCAGGTGACTACAGTATGGTGTAAAACTGGACACTATGTGTCACTGAACTTAAGCTTTCATGGTGGTATTTCAACAAACCTGAGCAAATTATAGTCATCATACCAAAAAAACGTAACTGTTCTCTTTTACTGATTGTTGGTTAAATAAAGTGCCTATCTATGAACATGAACATATCACCTTAAGAAAAAAACTAACTACATTTTTAATCCTTAAAAAAAAAAATTGTGTCTAAACTGTTGATACAAACTGGACATTTCCAAAAAGCATTTAATCCTTTGATACAGAATGTTGCCATCATAACTCTTGTAATTTTTGTCTATCCAGAAGATTAAAATAAAGCTAAGAATATAATTAACACTGATGATTAGTTTAAAAAAAAAACAAACCTTTGTATCTGAAGTGTATACCCTCACATTTTGATTGCCAATAAACAACTCAGGTCTTTGGGTTTTAAGTTTGGATCTTTGGAATTCCTTAAAGAGTCAGCTAAATTACTGTATTAACTCTGTGGAAAAGTTTATTTGTGAATCCCTTGTATCTTATTCTTTCAGAAACAACTGGGTCTTGAAAGATGCCCCTCAGACCACTAACACTTGAAAGTAGATGGTCAACTTTCTGAAATGTGAGCATGTGTGTATGAGTCAGCAGGGATGAGGGGAAGTATGAGTTTTCTCATGTATAATTTTATTGCATTGCTTTTCTCCAATGAAATACTTGCCTGTCTCCTGAGAAAGTTTTCACCATAAGCCAGCAGGTAATAATTGTCAACAGAACAAACAAAATAGAAAGCACAGCATCTTAGAGCAAAACAAAAGGTTGCATAGCACAAATTTGACCATCTGGCTCATACTCACTCAATATCCAGGAAAAAAACCTGATGTTGGCCTTTTCATTTATTTGGGGGGGGGGGGGGGGGAATTTTGGACCAATGTAGTGTAAATAAACAAATCCTTTAGATAAGTAAAAATTTTAACTAGAAAGATGACTCAAGAAAAATATAAGACAAAATTTGAAGGAAGAGTTTTCAATTTTCACATACAATTGTCACTTGAAAAATAGGTGAGAATCCCAACCTTGCCATGAATCAGTACTAGTACAAAGCAAAAGTGATTTGTTGTTATTTTTGAACAATGATGAAAAACATCTGTGATGTTCTTGACATTCCCTTTAAAATATAAAATGGGGTTTGTAAGGCCTTGGGATCTAGAATATAAGTTTAAGTATTTGGGTCACAGCCTACATAGAGACTTTTGCCCATATCAATATGCACTTTTAAGTTCATACCAAAACGTATTTCATATTAGCTGGAGGAAAAAGAATGGAATAAACATTTATTAAGCACCCTCTATGTGGCCAGGCACTATACGGAGCATTTCACAAATACTATCTCATTTAATCATTGGATAGACAGGTCCAGAGGTAGGAAACACCTCAATTTAAAATCTAAACTACAAAAGCATTAGATTTTTACATAATCTGAATTAGCATTGATTAAATGCTATTTATTAGGATTTCTGGATTCTGTTAGAAATGTATTTATGGAAGGCAAATAAATCAGGCTACTAATTTGAACTGAGTACTTATTTAAAACTGCCTCAGATCTTTAGCACCTGAGAGTTAATTTTGAGTTTCTATAATATGTTTGGTTTAATTCAAGTTAGCCACCTTGAATAAATATACTAATTCTGTTTCTCATATGGAAAACAAAACCACTTCTGACTCAAATGTAAGTTCCTTGAGGGCAGGCAGTATTTATTTTTTGTCTATCTCCAGTGCCCAACACAATGTCATGCATAAAATTTTTACTGATTTTTATAAAATTTATAATATTTGATTAACAAATATTTATCAAATTACCTTGTCACCTTATTAGTACTGCTCAATCCTAGCAGTAAAAACTTAACCTAATGCTGACGTTTAAAGAGAGAATGAAAAATGGACAACTGATAATAAAAGTTAATTCAAAACAGATATTTATAGGAAAAATTATTTGACAATATTAATGTGTAAGATAAACATATGACAGACTAATATGGATTTCCTGATCATTAATTAAAACTGTTTCTCTGAGATTTATACTTAAGGGTTCACAGAACTAAATCAGACCCACACTATCTCAAACATTTGGGCACTGAACATAAAGTATTAGGAAAGTATTTACTAAAGTATTGAGAAAGCTATATAAAAAGCATTAGAAGTGGTAGAGTTCAAAGTTTTCTAGGTTACTTCCCATAGGACAGAATCTGACAGGTCTTTCCTGAATCTGGGTGAGACTAGGGTTGTATTATAGAAGGTTCTCAAAGGTCAAGGGCCAGTAACTAATGCACTGAAATGCATTAGGCACTTCGGCTTTATATTTTGCATTTTTAAAAATAGATTACCCTTCAGAAAAGAAAAAACTAGATTTACTTTGCAATGTAACAGTCACGGTTCTATCACTATAAGGAGAAAAAAAAGCTTTGCACACAATTTTCATTTTTATGCAATAAGTAAAAAAGAACATATTTGGGAAAACAGGAGACATAGAAGGTGGGATCAGGGATGAGCACAGAATTACACAGGTTCAGGTATCTATAATGTACAGCCAAGAAAAAGACTGGCACATAAATCTTGCGTTTGTTCAACTGCTACATGACACAGAACATTCATAACTTCTATGTCAGCTTCAGTCCCATGCAAAGTTTCCAATCCCTTTCTTATTATTTCTAAAAATGAAGGTTGAAATGGTAAAAAATGTTTCAGTACAAAGTTTTTCCTGTGCATCATTTCCCCCACCCCTAATTAGATTAAGCTAATTTCTATGGCATGGTCAAGATTGACTGATGGTCATGAAAACACAGAAGAAATGAAAAAATGTCAGGATAGGTGATGGGAGAACGGCCAATTCCCACCTGAGTGGGTAATATACTAACCTTGAATTGTCCTCTTGAAGAAGGCCTTGCAGGCTTCACATGAAGCTACCCCGTAGTGGTACCCAGATGCAATATCGCCACACACCAAACACAGTCTCTTGGGCATTGAGTTTAGCATGTATTCACACTTGGTCTGCGAATCTTCCGCAATGGTGCTGGAACAATCATCATACCGTTTCCTGACAGGCCCATTACCTCCAAGGACAGGGGCAGAAGGGTACAGAGGTGGTGAATCGAGTCCATTCTGATGGCCATTCATGGTTGAACTATAGCTCCCGCTGGCGTCTGAAGAGCCACCGGGGCTGTGGTGGTTGATGCTGTCCGTTAAGGAGGCAGGGCTTGAGGGTTCCGTCTTGATATATGACGAACAGCTAGAATCAATGTGTCGATCTTTGCTTGACATTCTGCAGAGAAGCCTGAAGTATAGGGGAAAGGAGAGAGAAGAGGGGGGAGAGAGAAAGAAAAGATAAAGATGAAGAGGAGAGACATGAATAGAGAAAGACAAAAGGAAAAGGGGGAGGACAGAAGAGACAGACATAGTAAAGAAAGGAGAAAAGAAAATTCACATATTAAACACATTGCTCTTTAAGGGTGCCTTCTAAGGGCTAAAACACACATCATTCATGCATTAGTCAATATCTCTTGTTCAACATGAAGGTGATCGGGGTAAGGCCATGACAGAGCTCTATCAAGGCTCCTGACAGGAAGAGTCATTCCCACCACTCGCCACCATTTAAAAAAGTTTCCCTCCTTCAAACCTGGTCAATTTCAAATCAACTTTCTGAATCTAAAACGGTTAAATGAGCAGCTGGGGATTTTCAAAGTCCATTTTATTTGCAGATTTTAATTTACAGCCATTGTATTTTCACTTTGCAGAATTTTTCAAGCCACAAATCGTGCAAACCATATGAACAGAATCAAGCTTTTGATGAGGGCTTGGTTTTGTGATTACTGTCGATAACTTGTATAATTATAACTTTGCCTTTTATTGACCTGATTGTGGGAATACATATTCAGAATATGTTTTCTTAATGAAAACAGCTTCATTTTATATACATATAAACCTATACACACACACACACCCACAGCCACACACCACATTTATACATACACATCTAATACTACAAGGATCAGGAAGACCTGAGTTTTTAGTAGGCCTCAGATGCTTACTTGCTGTGTGACCTTATAAAAGTCACTTAACCTCCATTTGCCTCAGTTTCCTCAACTGTAAAACAGGGGTAATAAATACCCTCTATCTAATAGGGTTGGTGTAAGGATCAGAGGAGTTAATATTTGCAAAGCATTTGGCACAGTGCCTGGCACGTGGTAGGCACTATATAAATGCTTACTCTCTTCCCCCTTACAACTAAATTTCTATAGCACCTGACATGTTACTTCCACAAAAAGGAAACTGATGAAGATCTGTCATGACTTTCCATACCTACCTGTCTTAAAAAAACAAAAAACAACCTACTAGGTGCAAAAGCAGGAAGGGAACAGCTGTTTTATCTAGGAAAAAACCCCAACTTTCTTGTCACCCCATCCCTATTCCCTGCTTGTCAGAAGATGGACCAGCACTACCTTCTTCTGCAGGAGCCACGAACCTTCCCATTACCAATCATTATTGTCTGCTGTCCAATTCCAACCAAGCACAGGACGGTCATTGTCAGCTGGATGGTGAGCCCCTCATTCACACCTATACTGGAGGCATCCCAGATGTACTCCACTGTGACCCCTGGACCTATTAATCTCTTGGTCAAGAACCATTTCTCGCCCAAGGTCCTCAGGGCCTTGCCATCTGCCCTATTTCTTTTTTCCCGCCAGAACCTAAGTATTACCTGGCCCTTCCATCTGCCATGAACTGAACAGGAACATGAGCGCTCCTTTATGTGTCGCCTCCCCTAATTAGAATGTGAGCTCTTTGAGAGTAGGAATAGTCTCAATTTTCTATTTTTATCCAAAGCATTTTGGCATAGTGCTTTGAACGTAGCAAGTGCATATGAATACATGCTGCTCGATTCCATTCTTTCTAATCCTCATAAGCCAATGAATGTCTAAAAAAGATCATCAGATAAAAAGGTTTAAGTACTTCCACTTTTCTCCTACTATGCCATAGTTCAAAACTTTCAGAGAAAACACTGAGGGTGAGAAATAGTGATAAGTCTAAAAAGAACTTACTTTCCAGAAGGCACCATTTGAAAACAGTCATACAACTTTGGGCAATCACTCACATGATAATTAGGAGAAAACAATTTATTCTTTAGCTAGAAAACTAAGATTCTGTCGGTTCACCGGTTTGTTCCTCTGCTACCTATCTCTCCATTTCCCACATTTCTTTTAAAAACAAGATAATGGGGCTCTATAATTATCAATGCCTACTGTGCCAATGTCCCATCTAGGTAGTCTACCCCAGATGCTAAGCACCAAGGAAAGAATCTGCATCTCAACAAATATATGCATTTTTTTTCTTTTCTTTTCTTTCCTTTTTTTTTTTTTGCAAGGCATACCAGTGCCAAGACACAAACAAAGGAAAAGGGAAATTTAAACCCACAATCATAATTTTCTGTTGCTTCCGACCACCCACTTGTGTTGTCCTTTCCTCAAGAACTAGTAGAAGAAAAAAATATTCCTCTTGCCAGCCTGAACTAGCTCGTCCTTTCCCTTCTGCATCTGCTGCCTTGTACCCGTCACTGTTAATGAGCATTGTAATTAATAGATAGCTCTCTCTTGTCTCCCTGCTTGCACTCTGGGCTAAGCACTTTTCTCAAGTCAACGTTTGAAAGAAAGCGGGTCGGCACTGACTTACAGCAGCCCTGCGAATTCCTTTTAATTTAGAGCACTTACACCACCACTTCACTTATTACCTTATAATTACTGGACTGCTCTCACATACATTATGATCTTAGACTAGAGTTAGAAATTATTAGGGTACTAAAACATGGTTGCTCTCCTTTCCTCTCTCTGGCACTGAATTTTCCACAGCTATGATTAAAAATATCAATTAACTCTTTCAACCATCTGCCCACAAGGTAGAGTTTTTATGGAGTGTGGTTGCTAGAGGATGCTTTATCGTTGAGCACACGATTTTTCTCTAGCCCTTGTCTTGCTGATACTCCCTTCCATTCCCGCCCCGCCCCCCTCTGCAAATAAAGCTCACCACTACTATAAAGAGAAAGGCTTTATCATCACGCTCCCTATGCTTTGACCTAAGAATCTTGCTTATGAATTTTCAGTCATTCAAGGAATCATTTCTTAGGAAACAAGCTCTGATATTGTACTTCTAATCCCAGAACAAATTACTTGCCTACATCAGACTAAGTCAACAGCTGATTACTTGTCAAAATACATGTTTTCTATCTCTTGCAAAACCTCATTCAAGCTTGACAGAAATCAAAATATTAGTTCATAATCTGGCCATAATCTTTTATAGAAGTGTCCGTGTGAAAGAGGGTAATATGGGAACAAGAGCAGCTTGAAAGTTGTGATGTCTCAAATTAATCAAGCCCTGGGCCCCTCTCAACAGCAAAGGAAACTGAGCAAGCCGGCGGATGAAGTGTTATCAAATGGGAAAGTTCTGTTCAAACATTTACCTCTTTGTAGAGCAAGAAAACAAAAGCTTACGACTAGGGAATCAACTTCACCATCTCCTTTTCCCAAAAAGACATGTCTAAAATATGACCAAGAGTGTAGCACTGTTTTTCAGCGATGTCTCCTGCCTAAACCTAAGAAATCGAAATGGCCACCCACACCTGCAGCACACTGACCTGTGTTGAGTCACCCTCACCAATGTTTGGAATGAAGCCGAAATAAAATCTTAGTAAGAGCATAGTTGCCTCCTAATTACTACTTAGCTCATTACACTGAAGACTTCCTAGACACCATTACATTATATCCTAAAACTACAGTAGGGTCTTAATTCTCTCCCTCTCTGTCTCTGAAAGTCTACAGCTCTATTATTCAAGCCTGAAATATTCACAACTATCTATAAATTCAATTGTCAGCTGGTGGGTTTTATTCTAGACCTCACTTCAATCTAAAATTAGAGGCACTAAAATTCACATTAACTCTAAGAGGAATGTAGTGAATAAGACTTTATTTCAAAAGAACACCTTTTTGTCAGAAAGAGCCATTTTCAAAATGATGGCTTTATCTGCAGCCAAAGAGAATAAGCCCAATTCCACAATGTGCTGTTAAGGCAGAATTTTTAGGTCACATTGGATTAATAAAAAAAACTAAATTTAGTTAAGGATTATGAACAGAAATAACATGTGTTGAATAAATGCAGGCAATATTTATTTTAAAGACTTGGTATAGTTGTTTCTATTTTATTATTAAGGGAGAAATGAAAAGACAGCAGTGAGCCCCTCCAGCTTTCAAAACACTTTTTTTGAGGAATAGTTCACATTTGTATAGTGACGTGTGATTTATAAACTCTTCTCTCACAACAACCCAGGGAGGAGAGCACATTTAGGATAAACCAAAGGAAAAGAATGGCACTGGGCACAGTTATTAATTGCTGGCATTTTATTTATTATATTAGGAGAGAGTCCTCTGCAGAAAGAGTTAACACAGATTCAAGAAAAGTCCTAGAGTTCAGCTCAAGGTATACTTATACACAATTCTGTACCTGGCCTACCCTAAGACTAAGGCTGAGTAAAAGGAAGAATTAGATCTTAAATATTAGAAATTAAACAACGTGGAGAGAGAATACATCCTATTTGCCAAGAATGCTCAATTTATTAATAAATAGTTCTGCTTTAAGATCTTCACATTTCAGAATGTGGCTAACCATCATCTCACATTCTTCAATTCACAGAGGTGACTTAAGGTAAGTAAATAAACCTTTTAATACACCAAACTTTTATCTGCAATCAAAACACAATGATTTAATTTAACAAATAGCTAACTTTCCCAACGAGAAAGTGAGAATTCTAATTTTATTTACTAACTGCCATCATTAAGAACCCTTTGATGGATTTCTCCCCACATATAAGGCATTGAGTAACTGTAGAAGTTTTCATATGTCTCATGAATAATCTATGTAAGTGTTCTTAACAGGGAAGAACAACTCATAAATAGAATTAGTATTCTCACTTTACATGAAAGAGAGAAAGAGAAACAGAGAGAATGATATTATATCAGAATGATATTATATATTATATAATTATATAATATTTATTATATCAGAATGATATTATATATTATATATAGTATATATTATATAATATTATCAGAATTAGACAATGCTTTTATTATATATCGGCTTTAACTATATCAGCAGTGGTATATTAATGAGACAAATTAAAAATGTGGCTGAAATGGTTCTTTTCACTTATTCCACGTAACAATAACATGTAGAATTTCAAACCCTTAACCATGACCAAGTGCTTCTCAAATTTATTGTATTTGCATTGTCACATAAAAGAAACTGAGGCACATTGCAAGAATAAAGTCAGTTGGTTAACAAGCATTTATTATGTTTCAAGAGCTACCCTAAGCTCAGGAAACAAAAAGGGAAAAAAAGAACCTTGCTTGCCATATTCTAACTAGGGACACAACATGTAAATAACTATCTACAGATGTTTAAGATATGCGGTATAGAATAAAGTGAGCTCAGGAGTGGTACCAGCATCAAAGGACCAGGAAAGGCCTTCTGGGGAAGGAACAATTCAAGCTGAGTATTTAAAGTAGCTAGAAAAGCTAGAAGACATAGGTGAGGAAAGCATTCCAGGCACCAGACACAGAGTGTGCAAATGCACATGTGGGGGAACATGAATGGAGTATCATTGTGGGGGAAGGGGACAAGGAGACACTATAGGCCAGTGTAGTTAAGACTGTAGCATGCTTGGAAAGGAATAAAGCATAACAAGACTGGAAAGGGAGGGAGGGGTTAGGTTGAAATAGGCTTTAAATTCCAGAGAAGGAGTTTAACTTGAGGTTCTTGACTGTCTACCTACTGCTTAAATTACTATTTTAAGCAGGAAAAAAACATAGTGGGATAAACAACAGTGTCATATAAAAACTAAGCAGATAATTTATTTTTAGTGTTTGTAAAAACAGGCTTGTAGTAGCCTGGAGGTTTCTGACATAGTTGGACATGCTCTTCTGATTTCTAAAATAAAGTATTGAAGAGGGGGAAATTCATCGGTCTACCTCTCTCTTAATACACAATCTCAAAGATTATCATCCCACCAGCTCTTGTTACTGGGCTGAGTTACAATTTCAGGCAAAGCCACTTTACAATGAGCATTTTCTCTTCTGTTCTAACTAATTGCACTCTAGCAAAGTGGCGAAATGTGAATCACTTAGTGGGAAAATGGGCAACAGCTGCTATTGTCAAAGAATGGTGATGCTGAAGAAAGAGAAGGCACTGAATGAAGTGTCATGTCAGAAATCAACGGTGCAACGTGTGATTTGAGAAAACATGACTACTTTACAGAGACAGGGTGTCATTATGGCATCACAGTAATACGATGCTTTGACAACTGCTTGGTCTAACATATCATCATTGCATTAAGGTACACTGGCTTAGTTGGGGAAGGAATAGAAAGGATTTTTTCTTTTAATAAGAAATATCTTAAGGTCTGACTAGTTAACCTAATGGAACAGATCATTAATTATAAAAGTAAGCATTGCTAATCCAGACCGATGTACATGCCTACTCCAAAAAACAAAAACAAAAACCCCCAAAACAAAAACCAACTCTGTTGATATACATTATAGTAAGGTTCTTTTAATACATATTGACCCCTATCTAATGAGAAATACTCCAGTATAAGAGGAAATAGTTGTCTGGTGACAGTGCTTCCTAAATTCAGTTCCCATTTGCCTTTTACTTCACTGAATATCATTACTCTATCTCATTAGGACAGCAAGAAAGCAGCCCCCAGTTCCACCATCCATAACCACACACCCAGAACTTGTGTCCAACACAATGACAGAAAGAGTTGTATGAGTGGTTAGGAAACCAGGTCAGCACTAGCCAGGGTGCAAACCAGTGCCTGAAAGCTGTCCCTAACAGCCTAACTCCAGCTGCCTGCTTCTCTAGTATTTAGAAGACAAGAAACGTAAATTCTGCACTTCTGATACGTTTCTTTCCAGGCATCCAAAGGAAAGTTTCCCATGGCCTTTAACTCCACATGTATTAACAAAAACATGATGAGTAAAGGCCTTAATGAAATCTTAAATGCATTTAAGTGGTATAATAATGACTTATTGCCCCATCTCTGTTTTTTGAAGATGCATGGAAAATGAGAACCTAATATAACTAAAAACAAAATAGGGAAAAGAAGACAATCAGCTGCTGAGGAGAACCCCAGAAGTGAAACTCCAGAAGAAAATCAAGTATACGTCAAAGACTAGTCAATTTCTATTGATAATATATTGGAACTGTCTGTGCGTGCCTGTCCATGCGTGCGTGCGTGCATGTGTGTGTTTGTGAAAGCCCCATAGGATCTGCCAGTGTCCCATATAAACAACTCATAGGCTTAAACCTCCTACTGATATCCCTATTAAATTACTCAGACTAATTTAGATATAAAGAATTGCAGTTGCTTCTATTTGCACTGTATGGTGATTTCTTATGCTCCCTGCTTGATAAACTTTATTAATGGGAAAGAAATGGTCCTGTGATATCACAATGTGTTGCATATTATGATTGTTGACAGTTTCTCTATTTAAGGATTCGATCTGATGCAGAAAAGCTTAGTAGTGTAATTTATCCTTAGCTCATTTTCTTGGACCTATTTCAATTTAGGGGTAAGCATCTTATGTTTATAGCTTTAAATATTGCAAATGAGGAACTAGGAAATCAATAAAATTGTTAAATGCATAATAATACTGCGTAATTGCATACATGATGTTTTGCATAATTAACTGTCTGAAGTGTTCCTTAATATAATAGGTACTCACATAGCACGGAGTAACCTATAAGTCTATAAAATATATGCATTTTATATGAACTGAGATTACATGTAAAAACCTCAGTCTAATCATCTAAGTCGGGCTAGAGAGAGAGAGAGAGAGAGAGAGAGAGAGAGAGAGAGAGAGAGAGAGAGAGAGAGCGCTATCCTTTACAGGCAAGTCCAAATCAATTCTTATGGAATTATATGATAACTAACACGATATTTCACTGATGATCACTATTATCTTGATTACATTGAATGTATAAAAAGAAAAGTACATATTAGATTAAACAAACAACTGGCATTTAATCAATACTATTGAGGCAAATTCAGAGTTTTAACAAATGTGTATACATACACACTAATGCACCTATAATCAAATATATCCTCCGCACAACCCAACTGCATGACATCTATAGATCTAGAAATATGAACATTAAGAATGACAAAATAAGCACAAGTGCTCTTATTTTAACCAGTTACTCTCCAGGAATCAAAAGCCTTATTAGTATACCTTACATGCTAGAGTCCACAAACTAGGTAGGAAAAATGTCACTGGCCACCATCCTCAGTTAAAGGCAATGGTAATGAGAAATTTCCAACAGGAAAGCAGGTTGGAGGAGAGTTGAAAAACTGCAGAAGGAATAAATTATCAAAACCAAATTTGAACAGGTAAAATTGAATCTAACATTTAGTTCTTTCTGGAGATATACTTCACAATGAACAGAGCTCTTCCACAGTAAGCTTTCCACAAAAAATAAAAGTTCTCCAATTTCCATAAATCTGCAATTTTCCAAACAGAAATATAAATCACTAAATTTTGTTGTGTTCAGACTATTCAGATCCGAGCAGCCCAAGGAAAGTGACATCTTAAAAAAAAAAACCTTAATGGTATGGATATGAAAAATTTTGTATACTTTTGCATCGCAGGAAAAAGGAAAAGAAAAATCCAGCCATACTCTTCAACTGTGAAGACCCTCACTAAGTGTGTGATATTATATATGCATAATGCATATACTTTTATAGAACAATATTCAAATTAAATCCTAGTCATTGAAAGTTCAGTCTATCTGAATTCTTGGTTACTTCCTTCCTCCCCCACCACTATCCTATGAACAGTATGTCATCAAGACCAATGTTGGGCCCTTGACAATATTTCCTCTTCCTTGATCTCTGATAGAGATATATCTATATAGAAATATCTATTGATAGATATGATAGCAATATCTGTCTATGTCAATCTATATATGTACATTTATATGTCTATAGATATGAAAGGTTGACAAGGTTCCAATAGCATCCTAAAAGGTGTATAGATACCCATAACTACATCTATAGACTGTGAGTGCAGGCACAAATGTATGCATGTACATGCACAAACACAAACACACACACACACACACACACACAGAGTCACTCCAGTTTGCAAACGGCATTGAACTTACTTATCAAGAACGTTCAGAGCCTCCAAAATTAGATTCAAGGGTACTCAAAAAAGTCTGGTTAACAATCCATTTGGAAAAAACAACAGAACAAAATAAGTAGATGAGGAAAAGACCCACATGTACAAAAATTTAATAGCAGCTCTTTTTGTGGTGGCCAAGAACTGGAAATTGAGGGGATGGATGCCCATCAATTGGGGAATGGCTGAACAAGTTGTGGTATATGAATGTAATGGAATACTACTGTGCTACAAGAAATACTGGGCAGACTTCAGAAAAACCTGGAAAGACTTAAATGAACTGATGCTGAGTGAAGTGAGCAGAACCAGGAAAATATTGTACACAGTAACAGCCACATTATGCTATGACTGACTTTGACAGACTTAGCCCTTCTCAGCAATGCAAGGACCTAAGATAACTCCAAAAGACTCATGATGGAAAATGCCATCCACATGCAGACAAAGAAATATGGAGTCTCAATGCAGATCAAAGCATACTATTTGGTCTTTTTTTGTTTTGTTTTGTTTTTTCTTTCTCATGTTTCTTCCATACATTCTAATTCTTCTATACAACATGACTAATGTGAAAATATGTTTAAGAAGAATGTATATTCTATAAGAATGTAGAGCCTATATCGGGCTGCATTCCATCTTTGGGAGAGGAGAAGGTATGGAAGTGAATGTTGCAAACTAAAAATAAATTAATTTGTTAAAAAAAAAAGTAGATAAAGGATATCTCTTCTTTAAACTATGCTTTGTGGTTGAACGCACAGCCCGCCGAACTGGTTCACTAGTATGTATATAAAGGGCAGACAATACGGAAGGCAAAGGAGCTGAGTCAAAATTAACTAGAAAGATGAAGATGTACTGTACTACTTCTGAGAACTTGTAGGATACCTTCAATGAATCCAAGTTTCTGCTTGAAACAAAACCAATCTTAATTAACAGTGAATCCTGGGATACTACACTCCCTAAATAAGTGATTTACCTTTTAGAGGTAAAAGGACAAAAGTGTGACACGTGGTGAGTATAAGGACTGCAAAATAATGATGTGAATTTCATGCAAAATGCAGCTTAAAAGATATCCAAAAAATGTACAAATAGAAAATAAGTTGGGATGGTCACGTAGCAAGAGTAAAGGCTAATAAATGGAAACCCATTGTGTCACACCCAAGAATGAAGTGATATTAACAATCACTTGAGCCACAGGATGAAAAGATGTCTGTTTACAATTGGCCTGTTGAAGGAGGTGCCCGCTGTAATAAAAAAAATAAAATAAAATTAATCAATCCACTGACTTCTCAGGGGCAGCAGAAGTGGGATTAATTCATTTCATCCTGGGTCATAATGGATAAAAACTGAGCTGACTGAGCTGTAAGAAGAAGAAGAGCAGATCAATGCCAAGGAAAAGAATTAATATGAAAATTGAAGGAAGCACATCGGGAAGAGTATACTACAAAGAGTTGGAAAGAAGAAAATTCACAGTTAAAACTAGAGGAAATCAGGGGACAGCTAGGTAGTGTACTGAGAAGAGCACCAGCCCTGGAGTTAGGAGGACCTGAGTTCAAATCCGGCCTCAGACACCTAACACATGTACTAGCTGTGTGACCTTGGGCAAGTCACTTAACCCCAATGGCCTTGCCAAAAAAAAAAAAAACACTAGAGGGAATCAATGTTGTACATTTCATTATTAGGCTACTGGTACACAATATGTGCATTTTTTGAACATTTAATATTTTAGAATATTAAACATCTGGAAGCACTTGCAGATGTTACCAATAACACTGAAGGGCAATTATACTCTTGGTATCAGGTGCTATCCATCTGATA
Source organism: Phalanger gymnotis (assembly GCA_028646595.1). Lineage (NCBI taxonomy): Eukaryota > Metazoa > Chordata > Mammalia > Diprotodontia > Phalangeridae > Phalanger > Phalanger gymnotis. Next base: position 241,952,489 of record CM053626.1, on the reverse strand, counting down.
CCTTCACCTCCAGGAGCAAAACATAAAGTATGAAAAAGATTTCTAATCGTTATTCTAAGTCTTCTATTAAAAAAAAAATTTAAATGAGTCACTACTTAGGGAGAAAATGAAGTGCCAAACACATATGCTACTATTTTCCAAAAAAGCAAAGGAATATATACATGTAGTATCTATATATGTATGTGTATACATATACAGCATTTATGTATTTTATATGTACATATATATGTATGCACATATGTGTGTGTGTGTGTATATATATATATGTGTATATATATATATATATCCCTAGACACCAACTTGTTCAGGCTTTCTACACGTAAATGCAGTCTGTGAAAACAACGATGGATTTACAGTGAAGCGTAATGAGCTTTCTCAAAACAGAATATTCTGGAATAATCTTCCATCAAAGAAAGCTGTTATGTCACCAGAAATTTCAGAATAGTCTCTCTATCTCTGTTTCTTTCTATATCTTGTCTCAATGTCTGAAGAAGACCTGTTCTTGAACAAAAAGTATTGCACTACAATTTCGGGAAAATGGACTAAGTCATTGGCTTCTATAAAATTAAGAGATCGTAGGATCAGAAATCAATAAATAAATGGAGATGTAGGGAGGTTAGGCAACTTAGCAAGATCATGTAGGTACTTGTCAGTTTAGATTTGAACCTTCCTCCTACTCTGACTGTAGAATTCGTTTTCTTTCCACTGTACCAGAAGTAAAACAAAGTCCTTTCTTATTACTAAAATTTACTATAAGAGCAGAAACAACACTGGTCCTATAACGTATATTGAATGCATGGAGCTGCCTCTGGTACAGAGGTCATTGCCATGGTCAAGCAATGTTCATCTTCATTTCCATAGATTTGCCAGATTAAGTCAGGAGCTGGGCTTGCTCATATGAGTATAAAGACCTATGCGGTCCATTGAGATCAGACCAAAGCTGTAACTTGTTCTATAACTACAATATAGTGGAAACAACAGGAGAAACACCCAACTGGTAAACCAGTTCTGGTTCCTCCAAAAAAGGTGGGGGTTGGGGGGAGGGAGCCAGAAATAAGTAGGACTCCTGTGTTTCCCCAGAAATGGCCATTCTCTGTTCCTTATCTCTTTTTGGAGGGAGGTGTTAGAAGGGAATGGCAATTCTCTGCAATCAGCATTTAAGTGAATGTTTGTCCCAACGTGTTACACCATGCTGTCAGCAAACAGCAGGGTGTCCTGGAGTTGTTACTACATTTGATTTGACTGCCTAGTAGGATGCTTCATTTCTACCAACTGTTAGTTCCCAGCTCTGAGAATCTTCTCTTCACTTGGAGATTTTTTTTTCTTCCTCCTATTTTCTTCTCCTTGTTAAATGTTGGAAGCCCAAACAAGTGGGTGTGTAAATAAATGGCAAACATAGCACTTGCCTACTCTGTCTCAGCCAACTTGATAGTCTCACTGTGAGAAGTGGAGGAAATTGTGTTCTACGTCTCTGAGCCCTCTCTTATTGATCCTTCTATTTAAAGGCTGAATTTTAATTTTGATTTCTCATGGAAAGGAAAAGAGACACAAACACAAACCAGCTGAGCAAGTCTATGGTAAATGCCCCTAAAATTGTGAGTAATTATTTTCCAAGCTTTTACTCACTTCTTCCTGTAATACTGTCAAAAATGCTATTTAGGTATTTCTTTATAACATATTTTCATTTTTTTTCTTTTTTGACAAGTTTAACCATCACTTGCAAACCTTTCTCATTACCAATAATGGTTTTGATAATTAGGATCTCATTATACTGAATCTGACAATAACTTCTAACAATGAAAGGCATCTTTGGAAAAATGAAAGCATATGCATGAGTTGGGGGGGGGGCACAAGAGGAGAATAGAAAGAAAATTCCTGAGAGACATTGTGAAAATTCAGGCTAAATAGAAAAGTAATTAAGACTAAAGAGCTAAAACTGTAATTAAGGAAAATTTCATTAAAGGAAGGCAGGTGAGTCTGCTTTTCTAAATATGACAAGGTGCTATATAAAAATAAAATAGAAGCTGGTTTCAGTGAGTGGAGCAGGAAAGCCATGTCTTTAACCAGATCAAATTCTTGAAATTGGCTGTCAAGACAGGATTGTTGTGATTTATACCCGTCTATCAAGTGCATGAAAGAGAGAGACAGAGAAAAGAGGCAAGCTGCTGTCGCTTCCATTCGCAAAGAACCTTTAATTTCCCCAGCACCATCTGTTACCAAATCTAATTCACATTCCCCCTTAATCTGGTTTAGTTCTGTAATACTAATTCTGCCCTGACCCTTACGAACATGGCCCTCAATAAAAAGCTTTGGTTCTTGGTTAGTAAGAAATTGAATATTATACAGTTAAGGTTCTGGCGACTTAAGTGAAGCATGCCCTCCTCCATTAAAATGTATTCCTGGTAAAGGGATTTGTTTCCAGCCAATGCAGAGATATGAAATTGCTCATATTTGGGGTAAAAAAAAATGATGATATGAAAGTAGGCTGGGGCTGGGGACATGAAAGCAGGGGTTGTCATAAAATACAATTGTTGTCAAGTTTAGTCACTTTCAGTACTGGCTATAAAATCACTTTGTCATGGTTTTCACATAGAGAAAGCCTGAAATTGTATTTTTGTTAAGGAAGTTGAAGAGAAGGTGTATAATGTTCTGAGAAGGGAGAAGTACGGAAGGAAATGGGCTAAGAATTGGGTAAGCAAAAATCTGAAAAAATATAAAGTACTCTTTTCAAATGATTTAACACACAAATGAATGCACACTATAAAGTCTCTGATATCTGGCTTTCTAATAAATAAAAAAAAATCTTTTAACTAGCACTTTTATAAAGAATCTTAAAAATCCTTGGTTGTCATCTAATCCAACCCAAGGCAAAAGATCTTTCTACAATATATCTAAAAATGGTCATTCATCCTTTGCTTCTTTTGACCCCAGGGATATGGTTCCTGCCACCTCACAAAGTAAAATCATTCCTTTGCTAATTGGTAAAGCTAAAGTTTACTTCCCTGAAACATTCAGAGAATGGTCTTCATTCTGTCCAGTGGAACAACCATTATAAACAGCATCAAATAACTGATGACACCTATTATGCTTCTTTTCACTCTTTTCCACACTTAACAAACTTATCTCTTATTTGTTCAAGTGTTCCTCTTAGCAATAGTTTCAAAAACCTTCTAATTATCTCTTCAGGATAGACTTCAGTTTGGTCAACGTGCCTCTTAGAATAAAGCACCCAGAAATAGCCAAGCATGTAGGCTGGGTATGTACTTGTTATAAAACAAGAAACATGTTCAAGTTTGGTCACCTTCTCTACTAGCTTTCCTGACTGCCAATAAAATGATAAACGGCATTCATGATGACTCAGAAGTACAGTGAAACTAGGAAACGCTTTCTTAAAAATCAAAGAAATATTACACTATGTTCAAGTGAAGTTTTAATGTTTTGTTGCATTCTAATTCTGACAATTTTTAGCCTCAGAAAATACCAATAGACACATAAGTGTCAAGAATCAAAGTTCCACAAAGCTATGCTTTTAGTGATTCAGTCATTTAAAAAGTTTTCTTGCATTCTAGTTATCTGAAAATTGGTAATCTTAGAAAAACAACCAGAAATTTAACTATTATATATATCTATATATATATATATATATATATGATATAGGTATATACATACATACTTGAGTATATATGTGTATATATTATCATATAGCAATATAAATACATATGTCCTTTACATAGTCTCAAAAAATATGGATAGATACAGAAGAATCAAGGATTCACATTCCATGGACATTTATCACCAAAAAAGTGTACTCACATATTAAGTAAACATTTGATCACATATTTGGTTCCCTGGCTCAAAAGATATTTCAACTTTGAGTTAATTTTTAGGTTGTTTAGTCATTTCAGCCACGTCCAATTCTTCATAACCCAATTTGGAGTTTTCTTGGCAGCTCATCTTACAGGAAAATGAGGCAAACGGGGTAAATGACTTGCTCAGGGTCATAAAGAAAGTAGGTATCTGAAGCCAGGTTTCAACTCAGGAAGATGAGTCTTTCTGACTCCAGGTCCAGCACTCTATCTACTGTGCCACCTAGCTGCCCCAATCTTTAAAAAACTAAGCCAGAAACACAGAAGAACTGCAAGACTGTACCCATTTAAACCTATCTCAGGAAAACTGCTGAAGAGATTATGGGGGCGGGGGGGGGAGGTAAAAGTTAATTTTATCTCGTGTGGTAGTTATACTCCCAAGATAAATAACATTTAGGACACTCATTTTACCGCATGGTGGATATATTGTACAACATTTTCCATTCATAAGCAATTCAATTCAAATGCGAATCAATGTTAAGCAAGTCTCTGCTTCATTCTAAGAAAGCTTATTTTACTAACTAGGATGTGTGGCCTTAGTTGAGTCATTTCCAACTCTGGGTCTCAATTATCCTCATCTGTCATACAAGAAAGGCTAAATTACTTTTAAGGTCTTTTTCTGATCTTAAGATTCTACAAATTAAAGGGTTATAAAATTACCTAAAATATTACAAAAAGAGAATATCTACAACAAAAGCCTAGTTGTTTAAAATACAAGAAATCAAACTGGAATCTAAGACTAAAACATTTTATGAATGATTTTCAGAATGCTGGATAGGCTTTAAAATTTTTAATTTGAAAAAAAGGGGACTTTGTGGGAGATGGGATGAGTTATGGATAAAAATGCCCAGCTTACCAATAACTTCCTATTACAAAAAGGGAAACAAATCTTCAGAAATAAAAATGGTGAATGGGGAAGGGGGGTGGTGATTGGGACGAGAGAGAAAGATGGGAATGTAGGAAGAAAGGGAAACCAAAGAGAATTTTTTACAAAGAGCAATTACATAAAGCCTTCAACAAATAAACTTTATAAGTTAGAGCAAACAATGTCAAGGCATAAGTAGGGGCAATTGTGGTTTCAATTACAGCCACAACCCTGAAAAAGGAGGAGGTTAGAAATAAGGTTACTCCATTCAACAGGTACCATTAACGCCAGCACCAAATGATAAACTAACCTACCAATACCATTGTCTGGCCAACTTTAGCCGTTTTGGGGCCTCACATCTAGCCAGCCCTTGATCAGCCTAGATCCCACCTTCTTCCCACAGTTCATATTCACAGCCCATGCCCACGTCTCAGGGTCATAGTGAGGGGACTCCCAGCTAGACACAATGGAATAGGCATGGATAAGACTCCATATTCTTGAAGCAGAGGATAGGCACAGAGTATAAGTGTTTGGGAGTAAAGATTGGGGGAGAGGGGGCAGTGTAAGAGAAGAACAGGTTAAGGAAGGGAGCAGTAAGAGTGATCTAGAATGCTTCTAAAATATTGCGTAAGTACATTTTATAGCTTTTGAGCCAAAGAGGCTTCCAGGGGTTTCTCTTCAGGAAAGTCAATAATTAATCTTCTTGTTTTTAATAACTGTATTATATAAATATACCTGATATATATGGAAGAGAGATCAGCTTTGGGGAGAAGGAGAAAGCGGTAGGTTCACATGGTAAGAACCCTTCCCTCTTCCCTTTTCTTCCCTCCCCAAACCCCAGGGGTGAAGTGCTTCGGTAAGAATGGAGATGGCTAGGTTGTGGTTGGTGGTCTTCTGGGGAGGGAAATATCAGCCTCCAGAGAAGTTATCAAAGTCGGCATAGAGTAAGGAAGATCATGCCTATTCGCTGCAATTCTGAATCTACAAACTGAGGTGGTAGCTAAAGAAGATAGGAGCTTCTGAGAGGAAAAGATGTGACAGAAAATGGATTGAAAGTGATGAGGAGTCCAATCCCATGTCCCAGTCAGTGCCCATCTGCCTCCTAGTAGTGCTCATGACAGCTGCCACTGTTCCCTAACAATGGACCGAACTGTGCATTTTCTCCTACACACAAGCACTGGTGCTTAGACCCAGGAGGCCAAACAACTCTTTGCCATGGTCCTCAAGATCTCAACAAAGTGAGTTTGAGTAGATGGCCTGCTGCTTCTTAGCAAGAAACTTGGATCACTCCCAGATAAAATATGTCCACTTTCCTTGCCCGAGAGAGTGTACAAATGGTGTACAAAGGAAATGGATATTGGGATGGCATCTAGCCTCTGCCACTGGAAGCAACAAGAGGGAGGAGCGGCATGCATGAATGAGCCAGACAAAATTTATAAGCAAGGGAGCAGCTAGGTGGCGCAGTGAGTAGAGCACCAGCCCTGGAGTCAGGAGGACCTGAGTTCAAATCTGGCCTCAGACACTTGACACAGATACCAGCTCTGTCACCCTGGGTAAGTCACTTAACCCCAATTGCCCTGCCTTCCCCCCTGCAAAAACAAAAAAAAAAACAAAAAATTTATAAGCAAGAACTTATCTTTGGGTCTCACTCTCAAAATGTTCAATGTAAAATTGGATTAAAAAAAAATAACCTTTCTAGGTAATAGGGACTGAATTAACATCCAGAAATTTAGCTAGAACATGACACAACTAATCAAATAATAAAAATTCTTTAAAATTTGATGAACCAAAAAATATGCAGTGAGATAGCACAAGATATTTGAAAGAGGAAGTTATCGAGGAATAGCAAAATCTTGAACCGTATTATGGGCCAAGGCAACAGAACATTACAGATAGAGACCCAGCCTCAAAGCCAACAAGACCTGAGTTCAATTTCTATCTCTTGACACATACTGACAATGTTATATACATATATACATGCTATTTAACCTCTGTGTTCTAGATGCCCAAGACTACAAGATACAGAGCATCTCTTAGCCTGAACTGGTAGAGGGTATTTTCTCACCCAAAAGTTTGTTACAGCAATGAGATCCTAAATCTAGTCTCTAAGCTTATTATTAACCATCCTCCTGAATCTCCAAAGTCTAGAGGAATACTAAAAATATGCATGGAGGGCAATCTTGACAAAGGTATAAAAAAAGAACCAGTAGGTCATATATCTATAGAATCACATAACACTAATTAAAAGGGTATAGAATGTAATGACACTTTCCTTATGATATCATAGACTAAAATGTTACCGTTAAAGCAGGGGTCCTTAACTTTGTCATGAACCCCTTCAGCAGTGTGATAAAACTTATAAATGGATGACTTTCAGATTTTTAAATGCAAAAACTAAAACAAAGCGTACTACTAGATTGCAAAAGAAACCAACTCTCTTAAAGTAGTTATCAAATAACTAATTCATAGACCCCTGATTAAGAAGTCCTGATCTCTCACATGTCAAAATCACAAACATCTAGGAAAAATACAAGAGAGAACTTTCTTTGGTAGACCTTTTTTTTTTTTTTAAATAAACACTGAAGGCAAAAAATAAGGCTAAATACGCTGACCAATGTGTTTGCCAATCAAGGAAGATTATTTAGTACAAAGTCCATGATGGACCTTGAGGAAGGAGGATGCTAAGTGACATTGTGGTGATTGTATCAAGCTCAGAATTATCGCAGTTTTCAAAAGGAGTCAAGACTAACAATCCACGAAAAAAAAAAAGTTGATGAAGGATGTTCAAACTACAACCTTCCAATTAACCTTGAAAAAGTCACATTAAAGTGTAGAGGGGTTGGGGAATTGAAGATGACTCCTGAGGTCTCTTTCAACTCTCTGACCATGATATGATGGTGCAATGATTTGGAGAACATGACAGAGTTGCTCCATTATTGCATGGATCTGAATAGTCACTGGGCAAAGGAAATGAGCCAGGCTGAGATTGCATAAAATGAGAGTAGGGCTGCTTTTGGGAACCTGAACTATCTTTAAATGAACCACGGAAATGCTCATATTTTTACTACCAATACTCTTCTGCTGATGCTCCATGGCTGTGCATAATAGAATATTATAGTCTTCAAAGAATTACAAAGAATTACAGTTACAAAGAAAAACAGTTACAAATCCACAGTTTAGAGTTACAAAAAGGGAAGTATAGAGGCACTGAGGTGGCTGTGCCTGAGTATATGCTCCAAGACATTACTAACAAAGAACTGAAAGAAGCAACATGAAGGATATCACCAGATAGATGGATAGCCAATAAAAACAGTAGCCCAATCATATCAAGAGAGTGAGGAAAGCAAGGAATAACAGATGGACAACCAGCATGCTCCACTAGTTTCCATATAATTTTAAAAGATCTGGAGGATGGTTGATAATGCACTGGATAGACCCTTCACCACACTAAGATTTTTGGGAAAAATTGGCAAGACTTACACAGGATGAGACAGCATGGGTGGACTGAGCAATGTGAATTTTTGTAGAGAGTACCTGAACCAACGTAATCATTGATTCACTGAATTATGGAACTATCACAATACCAGAATGTTTAATCTATATACTGCAAACAAATAAGAGAGGACAGTGTAAACAAGTATCTTAGATTCACAACAAAATGAGACATAGATATCTCACTATTAGCTTTGATACATGTTATTTAATTCAACAATCAATTATTAAGCATATACTAAAGCAATCTATTATGTAAATCGTTTTAATTAATGTTTCTGCAAAGCTGTTAGAAGAAAGCGTATAAAAAAGTAATGAATGAAATATATGGTAGTATTCTATTACCTATCTGTCCATTAATCAGAACACTCCATTCCCTATTCATAGGAAAAAAAAACAAAACAACCTCAGCATGACACAATAAAGTCAAAGACTCTGGCTTTGCAAATTTAGTAATGGGCAAGTGAATTAACTTCTCATATTCTTACTTTTTCCTCATCTGTAAATTGGGGATAATATCAACCTACCAGGAGGTTATAGGGAAGAAAGTGTTTTGAAAACTACAAAGCTTCATACAAATGTGAGCTATAATATGTACATTCATGTGGATATTTCTAAAGCACCTAATGGATCACTTTAAAATGTGCAATAAGGTTCTAAGATCAAGGTAAATTTCATCTGTATTATTGAAATCAACACTTTCCTTGACTCCAGTAAATTTTCCAAGACTAAAATACAATTTATAGATGTAAAAATATCTTTTACTTACTACTGACACATGTATTTTTCAGATGAAGAAAGCAAATATGATTTTCCCAATGACCAATATAAAAGAAAGCATTTAGTGAAAATAGCTATGGCAAATGAACATGCTCATGTGTGAGGAATGTGTAATATGCTTCAAGTGGCTTGTTTTCCTTTAGGATTTGTAATGTGGGGAAGAATTACATTTTTTGTCATAGGATAAAAAGGATAAGAGGGCCCTTGGACAAAAACGTATGTGTGCATATGTATTCTATAAGCATGAGTATATTCTTTTTTTCTACCATATGGTGTTATTAAAGAAATTATGCAACATAATGGACCTCAATGTACATACACACTTCTAATGCAATGTTGGGGGCAGAGGGGAGAGAATGGACATAAATATCAAGAAAATAAATTCTTAAAAAAACAAAAGATTTTTATTCAGTCTCAATGTATGGCTTCCATGTTACCAAATCAAGATAAGCTTTTTCTTTACTGTGTGATAAAATACAAGGTATATCTTTCTGTATAACTTTTACCATTACACAAATACATAATACAAAAAGGACAGTACATTTAGCAAGAGTAATCAATGAACATATGGATTGTCCAGTGAAAGCAGGTATGTGATTTGTTAGTAAATAATTTAAGTTTTTGGATAATAAGTATATATAAATCTCTTAGACTCAGATTAAAAAAAGATCCATCTCTATTACAATCCTCAAAATGTCATAATATTTGTTTCTTAATTTAAGAACAATGTGTAAAATTTCAAATACCAGTCCAGAAAAATGTTCTCTATAAAAAAGATGTTTCTAAGGACTGGTTCCACGTGGTCCATAGCAATGTTACTTTGTGATTACCAGTGTTTTACCCAATCCTTATGCGTGTGAGCCTCTCTCTAGCACAAAAAAGTACCTAATTTATCCATTATTTGGAACAATCCCTACTTCCAATTTTACTTTGTAAATTATGAATAAGAGGAAAATTGGAAAAACTGAGTTGTACCTGAGTTTTTTCCCTCTATTTTTTGTTTAAAGATCAAATGCCTTGTACTTTCTGTGGCCCTAACACACACACACACACAAACACACACACACACACACACACACACACACACACACACACACACAAATATGCATAAATGTGAGCTAATCTTATAATCCAAAGCTATTTAAGCAACTGGCTTTGAATACTGCCACTGAATAATAACTGCAAATTCAGAAAGAAGTTAGTAGAAATGACTTCGCCAACTTGTATGTAGCCTGAGTTTCTTTATGTAATTTTACAGTAACATGAGTGTGTTATAAAACAGGGAAGGTAGATTTTGTCAGGGAAGTTGAGTTGTAAGGAACAAAAAATTGTTATTTTAGAGCTTATCTATTTTTTAAATTCAATCACTCCAACAAATACAAGGATATTAAACTGAGGAAGAGATAAAGTTTAGATAGTACAAAGTCTATGCCTTCATGGGACTTATAAAGTCTAATGACATGATACTTGAGAGTACAAGAAGGGCAGTGGTATGCAACAGGCTGAAAGCTGTCAGATTATTCAGGGCCTTGAAGATAGACTGTATGTCGTACATAATGGTAGGATTTTGACTAGAACTGACAAGTCTCTGTATAAAGAAGATTAATCTAGACAAAGCTGGATAGGAAAAGTATGCCTGAAAAAGATGGATTGATGATATGATTTGGAGGAGGAATGATCAACGATTGGCTAGCCCAACGCACTCCACTGGTACTCTCCAGAGAAAGCAAGGAAGGTGAAACTAGTATGGCAAGCTTTTGTGAAGGCATGGGACAACACACCTATAAGATGGGCAGTCATAGAGAGGCTGTGATCGGCCTCTTACAATGGGAGTACAGGAATCAGTGAGTTCACAGATCTATTTGAGTCATTTGGAAGCAGTGTGAAGGACAGACGGAAGGGGGATATGAAGAGTGGGAAGAAAGCCAGTTAGAAAGAGAATACAATAGGACAGACTGGGTGATAATGACAGCCTTTACTGGAGTGGAAGTAGTCTTAAGAGACATAGGTGATACTGCACAAGTACTAAGAATCAAAAGCAATATTTCATTACATTGGAGTACAATACCACTTTTTGTTTATTACAGTGCTGTAAAAAAAATGAATAAAAGGAATACAGAGAAACAGAAAGACTCATAAACTGATGCAAAATGAAGTAAGCAGAAGCAGGTACATAATATACATGAAATATACAATAGGATAAATAGAAAGAGCAAAACAATTTGAAATTTGTTGTTGCTTAATTGTAATGACCCAAATTTGGTGCCAAAGAAGAGATAAAGAAGACAACCCCTCTACAAAAGTGAGGATCTACAGGTATGAAACAGTACCAGATTTTTCAATATATGACTAGTTTTGCTGAACTTTTAAAATTCTTTATTATAAGCAGTGGCCCTCTGGGAAAGTAGTAAAGGGTGGAATATAAGAAGAAATGAAGGTGATATAAAAACAAAAAGACATAAATAAAAATCCATTTGAAAAGAATCATTAAAATTTTGTGACAGATTAGACCCTTGTAGGTAAATTAGAAGCAAGAATCAAGGATTTCTTACAAGAGACTGAGTTAGCTGTCTCTGACACCCACAAAGATAAGGTTAAAGAAGTAACAGGATTGGATTTTAGAAAGAAAGAAAAAAAAGAGAAGTTTGAGTCTCATCATATTGTGTTTAAGAAGCCAGTGAATATCAAACTAAAGATACTCTGAAAGCAGAGTTCTGGACGTCTACTGACTGGTAGGGAACAGAGATACAGATTGTTCAAATACCTTTGCAGTAGTCAGGACTCCGATTGGCAAAATCTGCCAGAAATTCTAAAGTGTAATATTTCATTCTGTAATGGCACTCTAAAAATAGCATCAGTTTACTAAATGTTGTACTCTAGATAGAGAATAATCTTGGGATAGCTAAAAGAAAACTAGATCTAAAAAGATAAGACCTGGGTTCAAAACCCAGCTCTTTCAACTTACTATTGGTGTGATCTCCAATTCAATTGAACAAATTCAATTAAACAAACATTTATTAAGGTTACTGCTTAGCTGAGATACAAAGGGAAAAAACAGTATTCAAACTTTAAAAAATAGTGGTCAAAATTTAAACTCTCAAGTAGTTTAAATTCTATTAACATCATGGGCAAGAATACTAAGCTTTTTATAAAGCACTTTACATGTATTATTTCATTTTTTCCTCATAACTACACTGTATGAATTAAGTACTATAAAGGTTTAACAAAGTACTTTATAAAGGAATTGAGCATAGTACTTGGGGGAAAAAAAGTAAGTCATTCAATAAATGCTTGCTGATTGACGGATTTGCCCACAGTCACACAAGTAGTAAGACTCTAAGGACTGGAATGTGAGCACAGACCCTGTTGTCAGTTAACACTATGCTGGGCTGTCTCTCAGCCTTAGTTTCATTATTAAGTGCATTGGACTCTTTCAGTTTGTTTTCAATCCTATGATTCAAGGAAACTCAACCTTAATTTGGGCTTCAAGGTACTTGGAAAAAAATGTTAAAAATGTAACTGAGAAAAGATCTGGGGACCAATTGCAAATAAACCCCTATTTGGTAGTCAAAAATCTTCTTTTCCATGTTATTACATATTACCTTTCTTCCAGCATCATAGCTTCTAGCAACGGGGAGCCACTGGAACTTTTAAACAGGGGAATGTGATCATCAATGGAATTATCAATTTGGTATCTGCCTGTAGGATGAACTAGAGAGGAGAGACACTAATAGAAGGAAGAAAAATTAGTAAACTACGGCAGCAGTCCAGGTGAAAGAGGATGAGGGCCTGTACTATGGTGAGGGCTATGATAGCAGAGAAGCAGAGAGTTGCCAGAGGCATTGTAGTGGTGGAAGTAATAATATCTGGAAACCAGCTGCATAGCAGGGGTGAAGGAAACTGGTGTGTGACTTTGAAGTTATGATCTTAAGCAATGAATGAATGAATACATGAATGAGTAGGTAAAAGATTTTTTTAAAATTACTGAATACTTATCGACCAGGAACTATGACTGGAAGAATAGTGGTGCCCTCTAGAGAAATAAGAAAGTTAAGGAAAGGGGTATGTGGGTGGGTGGTAGGCACAGGAAGATAATGAGTTCTCTCTTGAACATAGTGAGCTTGGGGCAGCTAGGTGGTGCAGTGAGTAGAGCACTGGCCCTGGAGTCAGGAGGACCTGAGTTCAAATTTCACCTCAAGATACCTGACACACTTACTAGCTGTGTGACCTTGGGCAAGTCACTTAACCCCAATTACTGGCCAACCTCTGCCCACTCCCCCCCCCCCAAAAAAAAACAGTGAGCTCATACAAGATACCCAGTTTGAAATGTCCAAAAGACAACTGGTGGTGTGAGATTAAGAGAGACACCAGGCAGCAGAGATGATAATGAAACCCATGAGATTTTACATTACTTAAAACATAGAGAAAGGGCCTTTTGGTATACTCACAGTTAGGTGGAAGACATAGATGACAATCTAGCAAAAGAGACAGAGAAGGAACTGCCAGATAGGGAGGATTAAAAGTAGTGTCGCACTCCAACAGCTGAGGCAATCTTGTTGTTGAAGCTATCTGTCCATTTCTTTTGTTCAATAAAAGCAAAATTGACCCCCCCCCCAAAACAAATTAGTGTCCCGAAAACTCTAAGAGGAAAGAGTGTCCAGATTACTGGATAAAATTGAGTCAGCAAAGTCAAATGATGCAGAGGCTACTGATAAGAAATTCACAAACATTCTTGAAATGAATTTAGAGATTATCAACTATCCTAGAAGAATGTAAGCATCTTGAGAGCTGGGATTCCTTCATTTTAATCATTGGACCCCTAGCATTTAGCACAGTGGTAGATAGTGGGAATGTATTTGTATTGTATTGTACTGAAATCCTAAATTTGAATTGCCGTGAGCATTCTCTGCACTGAAACAATCGTACTATCTCTTAAATTAAAAAAAAAAAGTCCCTCAGTTGCTATGGTATGAAAAGAAAAAGAAAAAGGCACTTTATGCCCAACACCCAACTTTCTGGTGATAAGCAAAGGCTAGTCTTTGGATAAGTCCACTGATAGACCTATACTCAAAACCTTTACACTTGATAATACTTGTCAAAACTTATAAACGTTGAAAATCCAGGGTCATTATTACTTTGCCACCCTCAAAAATGGCCTTTGCCTCCCATAGAGATCTCTTCTGTATATATTTGGTCTGATCCAATTCCTCTTCCCATCTTTATTTTCTTTAACTCAAGGATAAAGACTAGGAATTTAGTTAAGGTTTCAGCCAAGGTGCTATCAAAGATGTATTCAAATCTGGACATCCGTAACAGTTTGATTTGCCTTTAATGAATGCACTGGCAATCCAAGAAAAGATTTATTAATTTTTCACCAAAATTACCTCACAACACTAACTATACAATGAATCACAATTAACCTAACAGTAGGTGAGATCAATTCATAGGTGTTTTGTGGACCAACAGCAGAGGAATGATCAGTTTCTTATCAAAAGTACAGCATACAATGAAAACTAGTGAAACATTTAGCAGAAATTGTGGTAAGTTCCAGGGGAAGTACAACCACTGTCAAAAATTTTGCTATTATTTTAAATTGTGTGGAAGACAGGAAAGCAACAAAGAATCAAATGACATTTAAATCCCACCTGGACCAATTCAATTCAATAAACCTTTTATGGAAAGTGGGCAAAGGAAGTTACAATAATCATTTCCTAAGTTAGTTTAAAACTCTGAAAATCCAAGGTCACAATGGAAGGGGGTGGGGGTGGGGGTAGGAGAGGAGAGAAAAGAGAGAGAAGTGGCTTAGAAGCTGGCTCAGTCCACAAACATTTGCTCTCCTTGTAAAGCAAAAATATGGTGGCCAACTGCAATATCATTTAGAATATAAAATAATTTTAAAATCTTAATTATGACAATGGTAGAAGATTATGAACAATAATGCCTCTTGAAGTCGAGGAGTGATGTGGAGAAAAATCAGCTCCTTATAGGATGAGAGACTTGTACCTGAATGAGAACTTAGAAATCATGCAATCCAAATGCCCTATACCTCCCAATTTTACAGATGAGGAAACTGAGGCCCAAAGAAATCAGTAATTTCCCAAGCTTGGTGACAGATGAATTTAAGCATGAAACTGGATGAACTGATGAAAAATGAGACCAGTCAAGATTATGACAAATTATTTACTCCCTCAAAGAAATGAAGCTACCACATCACATTTCAAGATATGTTGAATCTGCAAATAAATAGAAATGGACTAAAGAAAATAAAAATGGGGAAAGCGATTGAACCAAACCAAAGATACAGAAGAGGTCTATACTGGAGACAAGATGGTTTTAAAAGTGATAATCAATAAATTCTCACACTATTTGAATGAGTAAATATGACTTAGAAAAAATAATTAATTTTATTATGATCATACACACACTCCCCAAAGATAAAAAAACATGAACTGTTGATCATATGACTACTTTCCTTAATGTATAAAAACTTTGATTAAAAAAAAACTATACCTATATTGGGTGCCATAGTAATTCACAGACCTGAAGTTACAGAGTTTCAAGAACCAAAGTTGAGGATGATTCAAAGGGCAGTGGAGAAGCCAATGGTGACCATTATCAAGCTTCACTGTACAACATATTCAGAGAATTCCATAGCAGATGTGACATAAAAGCTTTCCTTAAGATTCATAATTAAGGAAAAAACAGATTACCTGATATAACTTTGCAAGAGAAAAGGGAGAGCTTGCTGGATAGCATACATGCTCCATGGGTATCCCTGAAACATTAAAATATCTAGAAGGTCCCAGATGTAGGGCAAACCTAACAGGCTGTGATCTTTATTCAGTTACACAATGACCATAAAAAAGGATGTTACCAAGAAGAGTAAATTGCCACCTTAAAAACTCTGCTCTAAGGGTACATTCTCTAGATACTTTAAAATCATCTAAGATTACTTGACAAACATTACAAAAGACAACTTTATCTGATAACCAACTGATTATTAATGTCAAACACAGAATAAAGGAATAATTTATAATAATAATTGCCATAGATATTTGGTATTGCCATGGAGAGTGTTGAGCACACATTGCCAATGGAAAGAAATTCCCTTTAAGTGAGATCATTCAGATGACACTGTGGCAACTGCATCAAACAGGAATAATGCACAGGCTCCTAAAAGAGATCCACTTAAAAGATTTTCAGCTAGAAGAATATAAAACACAGAACGCAACAATCTAGGAAAATGGTAATTCCTCCAAAGAGCAATGGAGACAACAAGAAAAAAACTGCACAAAAAGCAACCACTGTAGATATATAACACTGGACATGGAAACTGAAAAGTCATGTAGAACAACAGATAACAGCCAGCCAGACAGCTATCCCTCCTTGGCCAGTGTCTATGGAATGTCAAGGCCAGTTCTGCTAATACACTGATGTATTGCGACAAACAATTTTGTTGCAGTTTCATCTCAAAAGACATGTTTTTGTGCTTCTACCGACACTAGGCTGACTCATTTAAGCTGGTTTCCCCATTGATGGTTAGTTCACTGTTAGTCAAATGCTAGATTTCGTACCATGCATATGTTTCACTGCCCTCTTCTGTGGTTTTTAAGAATTAATATTACTCCAAGGAATCTTTCGAATAGATATCGCTCTTAAAAAGAATGCTTCAATGCCTGAAATATTGCAATGGCTGTTGGTATGGGAAAATCAAACATTTCAAGGACCACTCAAGCCCATAATAATACAGGGTGAGTAACATTGAAACACAAGGGAAAAGTGCAATGAAAAAAAGCCAAAACTAAACAAAATAGAATCAAAAAACCACTAAGAGCTGACAAACCACTGCTGCAAAAGAACAAACTAAAAAAGGACCTGACAGCTAGAAGGATTGTCACTGATTTTTCCAGGAAGCATTCTTAACTTAACTATTTCAATATAACTGATTTCCTTTATAATCCTCTATGCTTTATTTTATGCATTTAAAAATCTAATTTTGAGGTGTCCATTAATAGGATTCACCAAATTGCCTGGTGTCCAAAGGGGTCTGTGAAATAAAAATATGTTAAGAAATCTTCCTCTCCTGTGAAATGTAGGCTTCTTAAAGTTGGGAAAGTAGGTAAGACCGAGGGTGGGAAAAGTTGCGGTCCACCACTCCTATTTAGCAAAGGAAAAAAAAATGCTTTTCATAGGCAAGACAATACAAAGACTGGAGTATTGAAGACTGGGAATTCTTTTTTTTTTCATTCCTGGCTATACCAAAACCATTATCAGAAGAAATCTCCTAGTTTCTGGGGCAAGTTCATCATACTCCATAATATCCACCCTTTAAAAAGTTTTGGGAATTTCTAAATTTCAGTTGGCTTAGAAAGGCTTACCCCTTTTGAAGGAATAATAAAATATGATAAGTATATTTAAATATTGAGAAAAGATGTTCTATGGCAACAAAAATTCCCAAATAAGGATGGAAAGCTACAACATGGTCTAGTACCACACCATAAATCTCAAAAGGTTAAATAAATTTATCTGAGAAAAGGAGAGAGCCTTACTTCAGTGGCCTATGAATGAGCCTGATTTAAATCTCATGAAAATTTCCAGGGTATAATTAGAATTGGACTTAGAAAAAAGGACTACTTTTCAAAGGCAAGCTTAATATCTAATGTGATAAATGAGCAGTTTCGTGATGAAGAATTTTAAAATGTGTCAAAATATTGTGAAATCAATGCTAAATCACATACCAATGACCACTGCAATATTTCACACATTCAAAGTTTATTAAACATGTGAAAAGTTATAAGGTTTACTGAACATCAATAAACTTAATTATTTTAATTTTTTTTCCAGGTAACCTGAATACCATTGTAATACCTGGTGTGACATTTGGCAAGTAACTTTAACCTCTTGGAAGTTTAGTTTCTCGTCTGTAAATGAGAGGATGGGCTAGCTGTCATGTTTAAGCTCCCTTCCAACTCAAAATGTAGTATCTCTTAGATTGTGTTGGGAAATGTTACTTCCGTTTAACCTACTCCCATACTCCCACTGCCAAATATCCCTTACCACATGTCCTTTTCCCTGTCACCTCCATCCCCACCCCTAGCCAAAACTCCTACTCAAGAATTCAGTTGACAGATTAGCAGTCTAAAATAACACTGCTGGGTGCTTGGAACTTTATTCATTCATCTATCCATCCATCCATGGAACCTCACTAAGCTGAAGGCTGTGTGCCGAGGCTACAGACAGCACATAAATATGGTCACCTGCTTACTTCCCTGCATTGCTGTATCAAACATGCTATCAAACCTAAACTGGAAGCTCTACAAAAATATCTGTCACAAGAAAACAAATAATGAGAGTCAAACAATGATGTGTGATTGGTCAATTGTACGATGTACAGAGGGTTGTTACCCTCCCAGTTTTATTAAGTATGAGAATAAAAGATTTATGTTATGGGTGATAAGGCCAAGAACGCTATGAAAATGAAAAAATATGGCAACAGGATGCTGTATATCACCAATGGGATGATTATTTATATAAAAAGTTGGCATTTTTGGTTTCCAACAGGCAGTATATGAAATTCATATATTCAAAGGAGACATCATAATAACCTGCAGGCTGGTGATGATGGATATGTTTTTAATCCAAATGACCACAATCTTCAGTCTACCTGTCACTGAAGGACAGGAAAAATTGGAATTTTCCTTTCATAATTCTTAAGTATGAAAGAGAAAAACCCAGAAGCATGATAAGTGGCTCATTCCATTGGACAAATGGACAGGCAGCAGGGAAAATGAGCATGAATAAAAGGCATCATTCCCTACCTAATGCTATTTTCACTTGTTACATTCAAAAAGTGAACAAGGGATTATGTTAACCTACATTTTTTTGCAGATTACAAGTTAAAATGTGGCTAAAAATGAAAAACCTGTGAATTCTCACCATGTGAATTAATAAATACAGCATCGAATTTATCAATGAAGATGAAGGCTGCTATGATATTTAGCTATTGACTAAAACTTACTGTACAAACACAATGAAAAAAGAAGCACTGCTGGAGCGTCTTATTGACTAAAAAACTCTCACCTATGGATTTCCTCTTTTGAGGTGTAAAGGAATTCCTATTTCTCATTTAGAGTCTATCAGAAAAGGTATATGACCTGTATTTTTTAATTTATATAAATTCACTCAGTTGATCTGCCTGGACTGAAATTTAATGGATGTATCAGTCACTGATGGTCCAGAGAGAGAATAAGGCACTATTTCTACTTCCTTATTTCTGTTCTATTCTGCTCCCTCCCTTTTCTCCTCTCCCCACCCCAGAGATACCCACTCCTCATGGATAGTTTGCATTATTTGCTTTAGAAAGAAATAAAGAAATCTAAATTAAAATGAAATGATGAAAACAGAGTCTTTGCCTTCATTTTTTTAAGAATCCGCATTTTCATATCTTTGTTATAGCAATTTTATTACACACTCAGCAAATTTACAGTTACGAGATGTTCCCCTGACAAATTAATCACTTTCCAAGCATTTTATCATATAAATAAAATATCACCTCAAGAGGGAAAAAAAAATCAGCTCAATTGCTGATTTAACCCATCTTTCAGGGAACTCCCTTGAAACAGAGTGGCACATCTTGGAAATCAGACTCCGCCTGCTTTAAGAAGTAGGTCTATAAGGTTTGCTGAATGAGCACAGAAAGGAAAAGCAAACACCTGTTCACTAATGTAGTTGAAAGGTTAACAAGCATCTTGGAAAGACTGTAAAGCTTGGTATTCAAGGTAACCCTATTGAAATATATCCTTTACAACTATTCTTGGCTGTGTTAATACTGCAATTTTGATGATTAAAAATCAATAATAATAATAATATACATTATAACAGGAGCTCACAATCACATAGTACTTTAAGGCTAACAAGCACTTGCAATATTATGCCCATTTTAATGTTGGAGAAACTAAGATTCACAAAGGTCAATAAACTTTTCACAAAGGTTTAGTGACCCAGGGGTCAAACAGTAAGTTTCTCAGGCTGAATTGGAACTCAGCTCTTCCTGACTCCAGGTTCTATCCACAGTGTCACCTAGTGGACATAAATATTCTTATTATCTTTACAACAAAGTTGTAGAATATGTGCTATTATCCCCATTTTACAGATGAGAGTGAGGTAGACAGCTTCTAAGAGTCAGAGGCTAGATATGAACTTTGATTTTCTTGATTCAGAGCCTAAATCTCTATCCACTGGGCTGCCTAGCTTGGGTTCCTGTCTTTTCTTCACCTTTTTTTTTTTTTCAGGAAATGAACTAAGCAATTATTCTTAAAAGTAGATTTATGCTCACTGAGGTCTCAAAAGCAAGGAGTAAGTTCAATTCAATCCTCTTCTGACTAATCCCTATTATGATTCATTTTGGAAGAGAATTTGCCACTTGAGGAAACATGCTAATTTAGTCTCAGAAATGAAAATCTCACTCTTTTACATTTCTGTCACTACTACTCACAGCCAATAACTAGGGACGAAAGAGAGAGAAAGAGAGAGAGAGAGAGAGAGAGAGAGAGAGACAGAGAGAGAGGTATAGAGAGAGAGGTATAGAGAGAGAGACAGAGAGGAAGAGAGACACACACACAAACACACACACAGAAAGACAGAATGCCCCACTGTTTATGTCTCTAATGGGCATCCCCTACTTGAGCATATAAAGGTGCTCATACTCTGAAATGCAGTCTGCACCTGACCTATTTCTTATCTTAACTTTCATGCAACTGACTACCTTGCCATATACAGATGTATTTTAATCTATATGACTTTAAGGCAAAAAGGCCAGATGTAACACGCCAAAACAAAACTGACCACGTATCACAAAATGAGAATTGAAATGTACCGGCAGTGTTCTAATAAACATCTCTGTCATCTGAGTAAAGCACAGCGTTATCCACTGTATTTGGACATTCCCAAAATGTTCACTTTACCTCCCCAAATATTACCAAATTAAAATACATATGATTTATAATTATACCACTTTTCATGCAGTAGATAGAGCAATGAAATACTTTATAGGAGGCTATTAGGAAGCAACATAGATGCTACTTTTTCTACTTCTCCCACATAATTAATAACATCATAAATGCCATAAGACACTAGTATTAAAAGAGCTGAACCTTCTATAAATATAGTCCATTTGACTGAACTGTCAACTGTAAATTTTAAGAAGCAGTAAGGATAAATTTATCTGGTAACTACAATGTGTCATGAAGATGCAGCAAACCTTAATTGTATTTTTTTAACTTTATATCATTAATTTTGGTTAATATTAAATCGAGTTTAACCAATAACTATGCAGGAGTTACAGGTTGGCTTTCCTAAAAAGTCACATTTCTAAGATTCTTCCATCTGACAAATTATAAAATCTTTTAACCCTCTCCAGTCTCAAATTACTAAAAGATATGATCTATGTCTTATTTGGAAAGTGCTTTTCCATTGCCTTCAAACATCACATTTAATTAAACAGAATATCAAAAAAAATTCATTCAACACTAAGAGCAGTGATTCTCTAGCGTCATGATAAAATGAGATGAAGACAGAAGAAAACTGAAGGATACAAAATACTATCTTTGTGCCAAAAAATTTTTAATACAAAGTTTTCGTTATTATTTTCTTCAAGCAGTCTAATCTCCTGTCAAAACACATACACATATATTATGACAGATTACATGTAGCATATATGTAATATATTACCAGTATCACAGGATAAAATTATTACATATCCCAGCCAAGGTGGCAATGATTTGATCAAATCATGTACAAGTGAATTATTCAGTATAGAGCTGTCTCTATTCTGATCAGATCAGAGAATTTCATGTACTCAGCTAAGGAATAAAAAGGCATCTATAAGTAGTTAAAAGAAATTTTAGTAAAAATCTTCACCAGTAAAGCTTAACCAAAAAAAGGATTAAAAATATACACAAAATCATCCTCACTTATAAATCCTTGATCTGCTTAGGATGTTTCAGCATTTTTTTTTTCAAAAAGCTCTTATATTTTGCGATTAGATTCACAAAAAATCAGACCTACTGAAAAGTGGTTATGTTACAGGAAGAAAAATAAGGGATTTAGAGTGCGAGAAACTGAGTTCAAATCCAGATGCTTCTACTTACTCTGTATGTGACCTCCTGGGAGGCACTTTGTGTGAGCTTCAGTTTCCTAATCTGTAAAATGAGCAGATGGGAGCAGATGATCTGAGGTGCTTCTCAGCTTTAAATCCAGGAAACTGTGAATCTAAGACATGTATGTTAAATTGTGCTGTGATACAGAATAAAGAGTAATGGGCTTGAAGCCAGGAAACCTTTGTTCAAATCCCAGCAGATACTTAGTTGCCATGTGATCATGGTCAAATCACTTAACATCTGAGTCCTAGAGTTCCCTTATCCACAAAATGGGGGAAATATAAAGATAACAGCACTACCAACTGACCTCATAGAGATTTTGTAAAGAAAAGTGTCGTGTAAATTCTGAAGTGCCATACAAAATGTAGAGTTATTAAAATACTTCCATTGTTATGTCTGTCCTTCATTCTTGAAGAAGTCCGTGACATCAGGGAAATAAATGATGACACAACTTGCACTTGACTTTGATTTGAGTGAGGGAGGGCTGTGCAAGGTCACCAACCTCACTTTCTCCTCCAGAGCCAACTGGGTCCAGTGGCCTGATATTCACCAAGATGACTGGGGATGGCCCAGGATGCATTGGGAGACCCTGGCCCACAAAAAAATACTTCCATTACATTGTAAATGAGACCCACACCCAAATCCAGTGCATATATTTTAGCAATTTCATTCTTGTGCTTGTATTACCAGGTCTGGTTCATTGTCTGAATAACAGAAGGTGCTTAATAAATACTTTTTGATAAACTGATTTGCACATTCCTTCTAATTAAGGCTTCTTTGCTGACTTTGTAGTACTCTACCTGCTAAAAATATTCAGTCGGTATTACATGGCATCAGAGTGACTTGATTAAAAATTTAAAGCATTTTATAAAAATATTATTTCAGCTCAACCTAACACCAGAAACATAAATCTAACCTGTAACTATGAAAGATTTTGCAGCTTTTTTTTTTGGTGGGGGGCAGGCATATGTAGCGAGGGGAAATAGAACTGAAGGGGGAAAAGTGAGAAAATTACCCTTAAGGATTTACTTTGTTTAATTCACTTACAATTCCTTTTTTTTTTTTTAAATTATGTCTCATTTGAACTGATTTTTCAAGATAACAAAAGGTATCTATTCAAAAGATTCAGAATGTAGTTGTCAAGAAGTCTCAACTTTTGAATAAATTATTTAATTTAAAAGAAAAGAAAGTAGATTATTGGTTACTTCAATGAACCATGAACCAAATGATGACTAATCTACTCCAAGCACAGGATGCAAATTTAATAACATTAACAAGGTTTATGGCTTTAAATTTTAGAAAAAAAAATTATTCAAGGATGTTGCACGTGAAACGAATGTAATAAGTTTAATGTAGTCTAAAATAATTTAACATAATCAAATGTCTCTGAAGGCTTCAAAAACCTTAGAAATTAATTAATATATTTAGAATTCTAAATGCTAGGAAAAGACCACTTCCCTTTCTATTATGTAGACAAAAACCACAAAAATTGAATTAAAGACAATTTCTTTGAATTAAAAGAATAAAAAAGAACTTGATTCTACATTTTGATAGTGGTAGTGGGAGTTAGTTTGGAATAAATATGTGAAACTGGAAGAGAAATTAATCCCTACAAGCATTCATTTAAAAAAAAACTGCATCTGAAGCCTAGAATATCTTTTAAGTAAAACTAACAAAAGTTACCCATTTTTCCCCTAAAATAAGGAAAGGTCAAAAGACTTGTTTTTAAAAGTTTGGAAATTCTTAATAAGCCTTTGTATTTAAGTTATATTTTTGCTTTCAACTAACAACTAGATATTAGTATTTATACTAAACCAGGCTTTCTGGGACTTTTAAAAATATAAACATCCCTAAATTCACTTTATTTGAATCTACTTTATTCATTTCTTTAAAATATCTGTATAATGTAATTTATCTGAGTTTAAATTTTTCCTTTTTTTCCTTCCATTTTCTGGCTTTAGCCTAGTAATTGTACGTATATCTAAGAAAGAGGAAAAAACAGCCACTTGTATAGAGTAAAAAGCAGACCCCTGCTTGTAGAACCTTATTTACCTTCCACAAAAAAAAAAAAAAAATGTTTTCACATAGCAGGTATTTAATAAATTGAATGTTACATTTCTGAAGGCAAAATAAAAATCATTAACACCAAAAAAAATCTCAATTATAATTGT
>CM053626.1:241802769-241927658 GCA_028646595.1 Phalanger gymnotis | reverse complement strand
AAAAAAAAAATAAAATCAAGGCAGGGGTTCTGTTTTTAGTACACACTTTTGTTCAGTGTTAATCCTGTTTTATGTTGTTCACACCTGCTGCTGACCAGCAGCCCGCTGATGGGCTGTGGTTCATGCTGCTCTGAGCGAATCTCCCCTAACTGAAAGGCTGGACAAAAGCTACTCCTTACTGTACCTAACTGGAAACAAAGCCTGTATGGAACTAGGAATAATAAGAGAAGGCCCTTAAAATTTCAGTTCCAATGCGTCCCGTATGCCATCTCACTTCAAATGTATATTAAAACCTAGTCTTTTGTTGGTTTTTTTTAAATGAAAAACTAAACTGTATTTGCATATATTTCTTCCCTTGTTTTTATGTCTCTCTAAACGTGATAAAAATGTAGTAGTTTAAAAAAAATTTTTTTCTAAAAAATGCGTTTTACAAATCAATCATGTCTCGGTACCTCTACAAAGTGAAAAGATTCATCACTGAACTATCCTGTAGTCAAGTTATGGAAAAACACAAATAAATGAAAAACATTCTGCCATTAGTTGAAAAAATGGTAAATAGGACAGTGACTTTTACGCTAAGACAGATCTCCCCTGCACTGCATGTGCCTAATAGCAAACATCAAAAGGAATGATTTCTTTTTTGATCTTAATACTAGCGATAAATCAAATTCAGTGCCACAGACAGCGGGGAAATCCACTACTAAGGGAAAAGATCCAAGACTGACATTGGTACCAGTTAGAGGCATTGGCTCACCCAAGTTACAGTAAATGATGCTTTCCCCAGCTACTGCCTACCAGGGTCTCATCCCCACCCAAATCCTCAGCTTCCCTAATTAAGACCTAAGCTCAATTATGTTTATATGGGGATGGGCAGAAAGACTTACCTAGTCCAGATGAGATTCAAAGTCAAAATGCATTCAGGTAGACATTTGCAGATGTCTTTGGTACCTTCTTCCTACCTATCAGGCAAGGTCAATTTCCTGTCAACATAGCAGCCAAATTTTGCCTCTGGCTGGGCAGAGGGAGCTCCTACTGGCCCAAATAGAAATATCGTAATGAGCCCCACATCTGGGAGGAACAAATCGGGGCAAAATTGGGTCCTAAGAGTCCTTTACTAGATCTTCTAAAGCTCTCTTCTGAACTGCATTAGCCAATAAAGGACCTGACTTCTGGTGCCAATGCAAAAAGTTCCGCATCTGCGTAAACTGCAGTGATGCACAGGTATCAGAGCTCAGGCGGGATGGGGGTGAGGGCAGGAAAAGAGCTAACAAATATTAAGGTCCTCTTAACAAAAGAATATTGCTAGATATGAAAATTTGGGGTGCCAGCATCCAGTTTTCATCGTATTTTAACACCGTAGAGCCTGAACAATTTTCATTTGGTGGACATTCGATTGATGAGTAGCTTTCCTTGAAGACAATTTTCAGAATAGCTTTCATAGGTAGAGGTCAAATTCACAGGGCGTCTCAGAGGGAGCCTAACTACATCCTGACAGATGCCAGCATGATGCACATCTGATCTGTGTCTATACTAAGTCACAGCTGGCTTAGCATTTTAAAGAATGTATAGGATTAAAGAAAATGTGTTATAAAAGGATCCATTTAAAAAACTGGATATAGATTTGGGGTACTGTGTTTAAGAGAATAGATATCATAAAAAGTAACAAAGTATCTCCATTACTTTAATGTCAGTCTGTAGAATACCAACAGAGTAGCGTAATTTAAACTCCATGAAGACTTCTTTACTCACCTCCCTTAAACTCATGAGCTGCACGCATTTTCTGGAGAAACCCCCATGTCTTGTGACAGAATTTCTTGAATCGAAATTTGATTTCTTCATTAATTTCACCTCACAAAGCCAGTTCTCCTCCTCCCCCCTCCCCGAAACTCTAATCCTGGAAGGGGGGAAAAATGACTCAACCAAGGTGTTTTATCAAGACCTTTAACAACTATAATATTCTTCTTTGAATTCTGCCCAAATATTGGGCATATTAAGATGGCACCTCAGTTTTTTAGTCACAAAGTTATGCCAAATTTGGGGCAAACATTTGCTTCATATGTATGATACCCGAGCAATCCAAAGACAATGCATCATGACTGCTTACATTTGAAGGAAACGATTTGGGAGCTCACAATTTAAATGCATATATGCCTGATCCCAGGTGTGAAGCCTGTATGAGAACATACTAGGCGATGAGAAATTTGTCCCTTACAGCAATTAATCAAAAGGCCCTGAAATAGGGTAAATGCATTTTTTGGCCACCTATTTGGTAAATTTGCTCAGGATAGTACAATTCTGCATATTTTCAATGGAGCAATTTTCAGATCACAAGATAGTTTGCATGTAATTCCAGTGCCCTCATGCTAAATGCCTTCAGATGTGAAGAAATAAAAACAAAGAAGCAATGTGCCTGACCAACCCTCTACCTGCTGCCTTCTAGCACTACTTCTCAGTATGCCTACTTCTAAAGAAAGTTAAGACCACTTTATTTTGATTATACTGCTTTCCCCAGGCAGGAATTTTTATTTCAGTTTGAATCTTAAACCATTACATTTCCAGTGATGCATTTTTATGTTTACAGTTGACATCTTCATAGAAGAATGAAACCTTTGAGTAACAGCTCAAAAGCATGAAGGTTGCCTGCAGTAAGTACTTAAATTATTTTACACCTAAATGGAGCCAGTTGTTTTTAGTTAAAATTTAATAAACCTTAAACCAATGACCTTTCTTCCACAGAAAGGCCCAGAGTTGCAAAAACGAACTTTCCAATGAAATATATTTTAGCAAACGAGTGCTGAACAAAGGGCTATTTAAAGCTGAATGCTTTGTCAATTTATCAGCTTGTGAACATTCTGTTCCTGAATTCCCCACTGCTGCTGGATGTATAGAACAGTGGTGCCTTAGTTAATCGAATACTATTGATTTGAGTGTGTCACAGTGATTTCATTGAGAGTAATCAATAGTAATCCAAAATCAATCAATCTACTCTTGCACTATCATTTATCAAATCAGAATACACCAAATTATTTGCCTGAATCAAATTACAAAGAAAGGAAAATGGTAAGATAGGGAAAAAGTTAATTGCTTACAAAGAGCAATACCAACACCATTTTAAAAGGGATGGAACTTCAAAAGGTTTAACAACTTAGGAAAATTAGTTAGATTCAGACGATTCTCCAAAATTTATCATGACCTATTTGCTTTTTAAAAAATTAATATTCTTTCTAAGATATTTTGTAGAGATTCATATGATGTGGTCTGACTAATGGCTTAACTAGGTTCCAACACAAAGGTTCCAACACTTATGAGATGAGGACTGATGAGTTGAATCATCAATTGCCTGTCACCTGTTCAGTAAAAAAAAAGAGTAAGGAAACTAAGTTAGAAATAAGTGCATCTTCTAATACTGGAAATGATAGTTTATGAAACATTAGAGGAAAAAGTGCTGAATTACTTAGGAGGTCAACAAAATGGGAGTATTCTATTATCAACAGGATCCTTACAATTGTCCCTGAGGTTCCCTTATCAACATATTCACCTCAGATTTAGTAAAGGTAATAAATCCTTTTTATTCATTAGTACTCCAAAAAAAAAAAAAGGCTTACTATTATTTAACCTGAGGAAAAAGGCACAATGTGCCTAAAACATTTACTTTTGCTAATGTAAAAGTGTAGGCATTTTACTTCATTCTAGATAAGCTGGTGCCAGTGGAAGCGATTATTCTTTTCTTATTCAAAGCATATCAGCATTTGGAAAGCTCTCTTAATCTTATCAGGTGTATGAACAGCACAGTTACTGAAAACAGTTTGTACAGCTCCTCTCTCTTTCTGCCAAGCTATCAGATAAACCCCCAGCTAACTAACTGTATTTACCCACAATCAAACATAAGCCGTATCTTCCATGCAGTATAGACCTATACCAGTTTGCTACAGGTTTTCCAGCTTGACATTAACTTAACAAAAATGTCAGCAGTATCCCAACCTGACAACAATCACAAAAAACATTATAAAAACACTCAAATGAAGTACTCAAACAGAAAAGAAAGGAAGCAAATGAGATATTGACAATAATCACTATGGAATTCGGGAATTTTCTTTTCCAATAAATCCCACAGGATGCTTATACATATAATACAAGGGTATAATTCATATCATATACACATGCAAGCACAATATACACAAAGTTTATCATATGCTTAGTTTTGGCAAAGTAGACAAAAGCAGGATATCATAGTATCTTAGTAAGGAAGAAAAGCCTTTTACTTACTTCTTATACTTGAATAAGCTTTTCTACATTTCAGGTGATTTCAGTAGAGGGATAAGTCCATAGTAAGCAGAAACATACGGTGGACAATGTATTGGATTTACCCCAAAAAAGTGCAAAAAAAATAAAAAGCAAAGCTATTGTCATACACAAATACACAGTAACCAATAATTAATATAGCATTCGAAATCATTAAGAACAATCAAAATGTAGTATATGTTAAAATTAGTATCTGAAATCATAAGTGTGAGTTTTTTTACCTGGTCCCTTTCACCTTTAGAGCTATGTTCCTATGACCTGCTCAGTGAAGACTTAATTTTTTTTCTCATTTGTTTGACTACTCAACCTGTAATATCAAAAAGAAAGCAAACAAGCAAAATACTCCAGTCTAATTTAATTCAAGCTTCTTTTACTTCCTTACTTAAATTTGATTCGCAATACATAAAGAACTATAAATAAGCATACATTTATTGGTAGCTTCAGTGGGTGAAATTAAAAAAGGAAAAACTGGGAAGTTTGAACTTCTAATTACTTCACATTTTGTGTATAAACTCTTCATTCTTTCCTCCCACCGCCATACTGAATACTTCTGATGGAACAGAAAAGGCCAACCACGTGGCACCACCTGAGCCCATCTCGTGCTCCTGTCTAGACTCCAAGAACAGAATGAGCCACCCCCTAGATTTGAAGAACAATGAAATGAGTTAAAAGCCAAGTGTGCAATGCCCTGCAATTCTGGTGATTGGTGCTTGTCCATCTGTGACACCTTGGTCTCATGATTGATGGGGCAGGTGTCATTCATGTTAATGTGAATCACTGACAGTGTTGTTCAACCAATTTAATACAATCTAGCACCAAAATGTATACATTTACTTCCTAATAGGAAAGTGATGTGCTTTCCACAACCCCTTTATCCAGTTATCAAAAATGCTAACTTCACTTCTTTGTCACCGCTGGGAATAATTAGATAAATGCATTATTTTATACCACAGATATCTGATCACAGCCAGTATAACTACCAGGATTTTAGCAGAGATTTCTCTCACTGAATTGGGGGGGCAGGGGAGAGGGGGACATCATTACCATATGCTACACAATTTAAAGCACAATAGAAATTTGGGGAGCAATGTCAAATAGTTAGGTATATTTGTATTTAATTTTTGCACTTCAAATAATTTTCTAGGAACCTAAAGACTTTGATCTCAATTCCCAGTTTTGCATTTTCAGATGACTACTACTTCTGAATTCCTAGTATTTCTTAGGGATGTAATGTAACATTTTCCCTTTTTCCCAAGCAAAATTCTCCTAAATATTGCCAAGAACAGACACATTATTTAAGAATATGTAACTTTTGAAACTTATTTTAACTTACACAATGGATATTCAAAAGGAAGGTGAAGTTTAGCTTCTGATCTAAAAATAACAGAAAATAAGGCCTCCAGCAGAAACAAAGGTATTAGTGTGTACCCTTAACAAGAAAAAAATATTTCAGAGAACAATGACATTACATTATTTGGCTACAGTTTTAAATTATACTTTTCCCCATTTTACATAATCTTTAAAAGTTTCTACCTGAAGGACAAAAATAAGTTTGTTTTCCCCAGAAAAATAGAAAAGCTGTAACAAAAAAAATCTCTCCCCACTCAAAATCAAATATACTTTTAGCGTAGGGATGAACTGACTTTCCTAACTTGTTGAAAAAAAATTTACTAAATATACAAGGGCAAATTAGTGTCATTATTTCAAACAGATATTTTTTTTCCAAATTCCATTTTTAATATAGAAAAAAGATTTCAGAGAATTCTAATCAGACTTTGGTCTATCCATTCTCATCTATTGCCACATCTGGATTCTTGGAGTTACTGTTTTAAATAGTAGTCAGCAAGCAAACAGGTATTGCCTCATTAGTTACATTATACTTA
Organism: Phalanger gymnotis; assembly: GCA_028646595.1. Lineage (NCBI taxonomy): Eukaryota > Metazoa > Chordata > Mammalia > Diprotodontia > Phalangeridae > Phalanger > Phalanger gymnotis. The sequence continues at coordinate 241,921,473 of CM053626.1, read as the reverse complement.
TTTATTAATAAGCCATCTATCTGATTGCATTATGATAATTTTTTTGTTACTTCCAATGTTTCTAGCACAGGACTGGCCAATTATTAGAAAGAAGAGTGTATGATGGAGAAGAAGATGAGAGTGTATGCTAAATCAACGCAACTGTGATACTTCAGATGTTTCTCAGCATGGCTAACATTCATTTTTTTTTTCGTTGGCTAGGTAAGTGCTGCCAAAGCACATTATACATGGTATGTAGTTCCATTTTGATTTGTGCAATTCTGTTTCATTCAAAGCAACATGAAAAGGGATAGAGGAATATGTATGATAAGAGTTGAATTTTATAGTCATAATCAAAATACAGAACATACATTTGTTGTTAAGTTTTCTCTCAGGATATAAGCCATTGCTTAGTTTACTATCTTTTAGTGTATAACACCTCTGCTATTCACCAACATATTTAAATTACTAAAAAAGTAGATGTCATGAATTAAACACGCATTATTTTGAAATAATTCAGTATATTCAGGTTTCCCTTCTTGGAAGTGCATGTGTTACATAATTTTTAGGTATATGGATGTATGCACATACCTATTTGAGATACATAAGGCTATTAAAGGAAGATAACTGATTAGAAGTTAAAATAATTTGGTTAAAGTACACACCTATCTCCCTGCAATAAACTAGTTAATCATTCTCCAAGTAAACCACTCTCCAAGTACACAGGATCATGTTTAATACAATAAATTATAACTTACATTCAAAAAATTTTTAATAATACAGGTTTGTCCCAAACATGAAATTATGTGCATACATACATCCACATGCAAACAACAGTTTAAAATTTTTAAATTAGGCTTTGTTTCAGTTTTGCAAACTACATTTGCAAAATCTTGGCAAATATGATATGGTCATATAGAAAAAGAAATACCCGTCACCAATTTTAAAAGTGATGATATGGTTAAAATATTTTAAAAATTAATAATTTCCCACAAATGATAATTATTTTTAAATGAATTTTTAAACATCTGAAATTTTAAAATTTAAAATGAGTTTGAGTCAAGAATATAATGTGAGGACCTCCTTCAGATAATAGTGAAAGATTAAGGCATTAAATAAAGGAAGTAACTTTTACCTACTATATACACTGCAAAGAAAAAAAACATTTAAGAGAAACCGAATATGTATCTGAATATATGTACTTTTAATTATGCTCCAAAATTACTTTTCGGGATGTAACCAAAAATTTTAATCACATAACACAACACAAAGCACCTAAACTGCTGCTTTTCAGTTACATCTCTTTATATTTGACTGGATTAAATCATAATAGTTATTCTTTCAGAATAAAACTAACAATTCTGAGGCCAATAATTCACTTTTTTGGGTGGGAGGGAAAGAGAAATAGTTTTGCGTACTTCCTTTTTATAAAAAATTAAGGAAGGAAGGTGTTTATATAAGAAAGATAAATGAAATTAATAGTTTTATTTATTTGAAGTTTATCATGTTTTATATTAAGCATATCTTGAAGAAATGAAGAGGAAGCTAGTTCAAACATGTTTCTGGGATAGAGGACCCAAATCATAAAATTATGAACTCAATATCTCAATACAATTATAATTTCAGATATGTGGACATTATTAATACATGAATGAAAATACAACAAATATTTTAAGTGATTAACATAAAATAAAATCAGTTCAGGATTTAATTAAGAAGTTACCTGTCTTTTTTGCAGTGGTTAAACCATCTGATTAAGATACATGCCTGGCAAATATAGCCAAAACTTAGGATCCAATTTTGAATGTATATAAATGTATACACAGACATATTTAAAAGTAGATACAAAAATATACATATGCAAAAGATTCTTAAGAGCCTGAATTTTCTTTTCTCTTTGTCTATATATTTTAGAAACACTTCTTTATATGTATGTTTAGAAAGATACATACTGCATGTACAGGTATATGTACACCTAGGGAGAATTAACTTGTTTAGTTTATGATCTAAAATGTGTATATTACAAATTTATAGTTGTAAATATATATACATGGTTATATACAAACAATAATTAACTTTAAAAGATGCACAAAATATAAAAGAACATTTAATAAGGACATCGTTAAGCTGCAGAAATTGTTAATGTCATCCCTGCACTATCAAACATACACATAAGTATGATTGGAGACAGAGGGGCTAAATATTTCACTGTCAGAGCTTGTCGAAAACTGCAATTAATTTCTATCTCATGTGCTTTAGGACAATGACAATTTAATACAAGGCCAGTGGATGTAAAAGAGATAAAAACTGAACAAACTGGCCCTGTGTAATCACAGAATTTCTCCAGAGAGCTGGACAGAACTGCAGCTCATAGGCACTTATAACAGATCAACATTTTATTGTTTCTCTCTTCCATGAATTTTCTGGGAAACAAATTCAGAAATGATCTGATATACAACTTCAGTTGAAATGATGATTGGAAGCTTTTCTCTTATTCCTAGTATCTGATAATGATCTTAACAGCTGAAACTAGAAAAAGCAATAATATTAATTACATTCATAAAAATTACTACTTCTAAAGTCCATTTGTTTGAAATATTAAATTTTACTTACTGTATGATGACATGTAAGCAAAATCCTAAATGTCAAAGATTGCTGTCCTTTAGCATCACAAAGAATCATACTGGTTTATTATTATTTTATTTAGCCACTATGTTAGAAAACTGTTCAGGGTATTTTCCTAAGTGATAGGGTTTGAATGCTATCTATCTTCAAAAACAATAGTCTGCTCTTTGTTTCTGCCGCTTGTTGGAATGAGGTATGGTGAAAGTATTGTTAAATAGAATCAGAGAAGTTACCTGCTCTGTTTGATGAATAGCACCATGGATCTGAAATTAATTGCAAAAATAGGACCTGCCTAATGAGAAGGTCCTTATCTTTTCTCAACATTGGAAGCACACGTATTTTTCTGCTGGCTTAATATATATTTTTTTTAATTTCCAAAGTATTATTAACTAACTTAAAACCTGATTAAAACACTGAAAACACATAGGCTGCCTGCACTTTCTAAGGATAGAAAAACTGAGGGTTAAAATTCTAATTTCTGATTAACTTACTTTCACCACTTTTTTTAAAAGGGGGAAAATATGCTCTTCTTCCAGACCTATTAGTATTATAAGCAGACTAAGTAACAATTCTAAAACTGGTTGAAGATGTACATATGTGCATATTACAAGAAAGATTACAAATAAACACATCAAATGTCTCCAAATTGGGATTTTTTAAAAGAACATGTTACTTTATAAAATAAATATAAAAAAATAATGCATTCAAAATAATTAATGGATATTCACAAGGGTTTTGCTAATAACATAGGTTAATTACTGCTGAAACACACTAGGCTCACTCAATAAATAAGAGAAGTGCCATAAACACATTAAAATGAGAAACCATCACTATAAAAGGGGCTGGCCAAAACCCTTCCTTCCCCAATCCTCACCCACCTCCACCCTTAATAAATGAAAACCTGCTATCTCGACAGAAGCAGAATTTTAAAAACTTTCAACCAAAAGTATCCAGGAATGCAAAACACATACACACAGAAACACACAGACACAAAAAGACACACACATACACACGCACACAGATGATGAAACACATACACCTCATGTATCATCCAAGGAGAACACAAAATTCATTTCATTGACTCAAGGACACTACGTGACTTAATTTGTAGGGGGAAATTTGATATCATGTAATATACTTGGTCTGGCTACCTAGGCTACAGAGTTATCGGACTTGAACACTGGCTGTTTAATTCATTTTTTTTTAAATAGGAGTGATCTTTCTTGTATCTATAATACTTGTGATGTACAATGCTACAAGACTTTGAACCTGAAGCAAACTCCAATGAAATCTGTTGTCACTCCTACTAATTTACAATCCCTCCCCCCACACCACTGACCCCCCAGGAAAAAAAATTGACCACTTCTACCTACATCCCAAAATACCATCACTTTGAGTTTGGAGGTATTTTGAATTTTTAAAAAATGACAAGTTAGTTCCATGCAACTTTGACAAACTAACGTAACGTCCCAGACTGGAGTTTGAAATGATTATAATTAGAAAAATAATGTGACAATGTCTGCGCATAGTTCTCATATCAAGTACTATCTAAGTGACTCAAGGCAAGACCTTATCTATCTTCTTTATCTAAAATGAACCTACTCTGATTCAAGCTTTATTTCTTGTTCATTTATGTATTTTCCCTCCCTTCTAGTTTAAAAAAAATCCTTGAAATATCTGGGGCATCTGAATTTTTATATATAATCTGATTTGGGAAAGAAAGGCCAGCAAAAAGGCTAGGAAAATAGAAGACACTGGGTGATAGAACAGAAAAGTGAATGAAAACAGAGTAAACGTGACTAAACTCGTATGGCCCAGAGCAGTTAATTCAAATAAACAAGTATGTTCGATTTTCTAGGTCTTTAATTCAGCTCTCATGTTTAAATTTACAAAACAAACTCATCCCTTTCTCTGTTTTACAGTATCTCACAGCCATATTTCATTGCCTATTCCAACAGCTGGGACAGCTGTTAAAACAGTCAGTAAAATTAAGTCCGCTTTGTAATCCTGTAGTCGATGTTACATTTTAATCAGAGGTTGAAAGGGATTTCGTGTGATGAACACACTCATTTAGAATGATTAGAATGACACATGTCAAAATGAGTAGATACATTATTTTCCTATATTATAGCATTAACTATTATTACTATTAAAAACATAAATGTGAAATGAGGTTCAAAGTATTGTCTTCTTTCATATGCCCGTCCCTAAAATCAAAGAAACCTGATAAGAGGTTAATATTTCAGGCTCCCTTAATCTAGTCAGATTTTAAGTATTAAATGTCTTTTTTTTTTTTTAAAACCCAGTGCTGAAATTTTCCAGTATTTTCATTGGAACTGCACAACTCTGGCTAGATTTCTGTGTATATACACGTGATGGAGGTACAGCCCAAGTACAATTACTATGAATATTAATAGCATGTATAAATTCTGTGGTTTATTAATTGAGACAGAGAGGCAGATGTGTTGCTTAGCATTAGATCTTTCTGTCTGTCCAGTGAACCACATAACCATCAGAACTGCATCCAGATGATAAATCTGAATTTTTTTAAGATGACTTTTAATTGAGCCAAAAAAGAAAGCATGAGCTACTTTGAATCTTGCACCACAGCCAAAAGGACATGTGCCCTGATTTCATTTAACTGCATCTACTTTAAGAGGCTTATCTAAACTAATTATTCAAATTAGCTTTAAGAAGATAAATTCAAGAAAACTAGGTAAAAAGACTCCCTTTTAAGGCCCTATTAAAGTTTCTTTTCTTTTGCTTATTTATTTTTGAAAGAAAGTTCAGAATCTGAGTGAGCTTTCTCTGGTAATCCACCCACCCCTTGTGCCAATATGAAGACATTTTATACTATCTTATTCAGCCACTCCAAGTGTACTAAGCTACAAATAACATCTTACTGGGCATTCTACCTTTGTTTATTTTGTGATTTTTGAACCCCTACTATTTTAAGACTGTCTTCTCGTTTGATTTTTCAAACTGAACAACTTGCCCCCTCTACACAATTTCTCTGTCCCTGATTAAGCCCAACTCTCCCAGGGTATTTTCCATGCACCCATACGCATGGTAATACACACACATACAGATACACATTCTCATTCTCTCTCTCTCTCTCTCTCTCTCTCTCTCTCTCTCTCTCTCTCTCTCTCTCTCTCTTCTGTCTAAAATCACCAACATGCAGGATTGCAACTGCAAGTCACTTCTCATCTCTGGCTTAATTACAAAGAGCAATGCAATATGCAGTCACTAAGGACAGCTAGTGGACATCTATCTATAATACACTGTCTCTTCAACATATCCTTATGTTTTACCCCCACAAGCCACAGACATAGTGTTTACTAAGTGCACCCTTTTCAAAATTACAACATTCTGTATTATTGTAATGTGAAAGGAGAGCAAAATAACTGACTCAACAGAAAGATGAACCAGTGACAGCTCCCGCGATATACTAATATTTTATCCTTGCTGTAGGATGAAATTAAGTTTATGATCTGCTCATCTACACCAGAATACCTAATTTACTTCCTCGTTCAACAGCTCCCCCCTCCCATTTACTCTCCCCCTTTGGTAATCTCAACATGAACTGGCTTGTACACAAAGATACGCATAAATACAAATTAAACTGAGTGTAAGAGCCAAAGTACTTTGCTGTATCTTGTGGAGATAATAAGTGAAATAACTCTACTCTCTCTGTGTAATCCATTTGAGTGTAAAATATTAAAAGTCAGACTGTCTTTCTTCTTTAGGTTTTTTTTTTGGAGGGTGGTGGAGGTGGTAGTGGTGGTGTTGTTAATATTCAGAATGTGTGAAAATCCCCAGTTAGTTAATGGATTGATTTGTCAGCTAAGTGCTGACTTAACGCTAACCATGCAAATAACATTATTCTCGACCTGAATTGCAGGAGGCTAGTTTTAAAATTGTTCTCTGAAGGAGAATTAGCAAATGTGCAATTTTCCCTCTAACTCTGTGAGGTAAGAAATGACAGAGAGATGGAAATATCTGTCAAACAGCAAATACATAAGAGGCACTCAATAGTATAAATCATTTTTGAATATTGTATTTTAAAACATTTTTTTTCCTTGGGAAAATGGGTCCTAGTAAAAGATGCATTTTAACAGTTCAGTAAGCATTGGTGCCAAGTGCCTATTCTTAGCACCTGAATAAGAAGTGACTGTCACACAGCTGTTTTACTGACAGTTACCGAGCCTCGCCTCAAAGGTAACATTGTAGTCAGAGAACAATTCTCGACTTACTGAATTAGGAGATCACCCTCGGCACAAAAGGCACAACACAGACACAAACAGCCACTCATGCACACAAAATACACAGATCGTTACCTGAATCAGGGTGCAAATATATATGTGTATATATATTTGTATCTTTTCAATTTAAAAAGAAAAAAAAAAGGGTACCTACTCTTCTTCGTAGTGCAGGGAAAAAGATTCAGGAATGCAAAGTTCTACCGAATCCATGTGCGACCGGCAACCATTATTTGTGCACCCCAGCTATAAATCAAAGTTTCCTTGACAGAGCCCCGTGCAATTAACACAAATGTTCTCCTGGTGACAAGCCTATAGGCACAGCCAGTTGGGACCAAAAGCTCTCACACTCTCCTAATCAAGGACTTAAAGCCCCGATTGGAGCTTATTAATATGAAGTAGGGCTTTACATATGCAGTCCCACTGGCCCAGGCGAGCTCTAGATTGGAAGAGCTTCCGCCAATCAGAGGAGAGGAGAACCCAGGCAGCACAGATTGAGGAGAACCAGGCAGGTAGAGAGGGTGGAGATAGAGAAAGGGGACTGAAAACAGTAGGCAGATAAGGGAGGGGTGGAGGGAAGAGAGATTTAAATGCTACAAATATTTTCTGAGAGGCTACAAAGGAACATAATTAACTTAACTCCTTAGGTACTGGAAGGTTTTTTTTTTTAAGCCTAAAGTACATTTTGCCTGTTACCTTGACAAGAAGAGAACATGCCTGATTCACAGTTAAATTGGGGAAGAATTCTACATAAGGTAGAGAAATAAGTTTATGATGCCATTGTCTATGTTCCATTACATTTTTGCCTCATTATTCAGTCTACTTTCTCATTCACTTCTTATAGGTCTTTTTTTTTTAATTTGTAGTGGACATTTAAAATTCAATATTTTTCTAAGATGCTTAATTATTTTTTCACTATAATTGTTTATTTTTAGGTAGCAATGATTGCATAAATATGATAGACAACACAACTAAAACAAAAGAATTCATTACTAAATTTTGTATGCATATAATTTATATACCTATCATTTCCTCTTCTCTTCCTAAACGTGCTCAATGCACACTTTCACAAAATGAAAATAAACAACTATGGAATGAATAATTTTTCTACTTGCTGAGGGTAGAGCAGAGGGAAGTGATTATAGTATATTAACTCTTAAACAAATTTAACTAGATGAGGACTGCATTGTGGAAAGTTGACAGTTAAAATTTGAAATATAAATGTTCTCAATTTTATACTTTTCCTTCCTCCAAAAAATGCTTCCCACCTGAGTGGGAAAGAGAAGTACAGACATTATTCTGACACCAGTGCATATTTCATGTCATGTGCATGTGCATATATATTTGCATACATGGCACATTTCAAAATTAAGTAGGAACCTAGACCGGCAAAATATCATCTTTTGCGACTCAGACACCTGGCTTCTCATTAAGATAAGTTAATGAATGAAGCAGTTTGAAATATAAGATCATAAAAGTAGATTAAGAAAATCAGAAGAATAAATAATTATGAGTTTGTTTTTTAACTACTTTTAAAATATGTAACATTAGGATGAGGAAATAATATTTATTTTTCTGGCAAGCTACGTATTTTTATTTTAATGAAGTCTCAAATGTACACTGAAATATATTTCAGATATTTATAAGGCAAAAAAAAAACCTGCAACCTCATTGAGAATGTAACACAATTTTGTAATTCATATGTGAAGCTCGCAAAATCTTTTGAGCCTGGAGCCCTACATGATGAAAATAACAATCTTTGATATCAAAACCAATCAGTACACATACACAGAATGTGTTAATAACACTAAATCAGAACTCAAAGCACCCTCTCATAAAACCTCCTGGTTTTTCTATATTAAAATGGAATGGCCAAGTCAAAGTCCAGAATAGAATAAGTGACAGACATGGTTTTTGTCCTTCCAAAGGGGAAGGCAATTTTCTTTTGCCATGTATTTAACCAGACTTAAAGTGTAGGCCTGGTTACTTATATTTGGGGTCTAAATGCATGCAAGTTGCTATATCGGAACTAACATAGCAAAACTATGTCTGTGACTACTGTATAAAAGCAGGTAGTAAAAGCTTAATTACCAGTAGCATTATGCTGTCTATATTGTTAAATGTGAACTCTGCAATTAAGATGTAAATTTGGTTGTGAGCAGTGAATTAAAAGAGCTCTGAGATGTAGAAGAAAATCCAAGCACTCTGTAGACAGCAGAAAGACAAAAAAAGAATTGCCTTTATCAAATCTAAATCAAGCTACTGAATCATTTTTACAGTTTTTTAAAAGTAAAAACCCTTTCAAAGGCATTTTGATAAAAAAAAAAATTCCTAAAAATATAAGAACTTCAGCATTAGAAACAAACACATGGTATATCATGCAAATTTTGATTTCTGAATTACCATTACTGATTCAATCACTAATATTTTCTCAGCATGCAAACAGAAAATTTCAATGTTTAGGAATCTTTCTGATAAAAAGCCATGATCTCAAGTAGTCTCAAATACTATATGTCTGTCTCCTTGCTGTATTCATATTCCTTTGCATTATCATGCTGACAGTTCCGCGTTTATTACTCCTTTGAAAGAGCTATTCTAAAGAAAAGAATCTCTAGCCAAATTTATTATTATTGCCTAAAGAAACCTAAGTTATCTCATGTTTTCAGTATTTTAAATTTTACCTTTATACTCTGTATACTCACTTGTCTGCAGAACTGCCTATTTGGGTTTTTGTGTGCTATATTTCCTTAAGTACAATTTTCATATTCAGGTATGAATTCTTCCATGTTACATGCACACATACACAAACACATTCAGAACACACATTTTTACCCTATTATGCCATCACGACTTTTCCACCAACCATCTTTGATCCAGGCTAGGAGCTCCCTTCACTGCAATCCCGGCTCCTTGAATGACCAGAAGTATTGTATTGGACTTCATACAGTAGTGTGTTTTCCTCCCCTGGGGCCAAAGTGTCACCTCTACCAGTCAAGGACCTAAGATTACTCCTACTGTCCTGAATTCAGTTTAACCAATTTAAATTTTAAAATAAAATCTATTGCACTAAACTTCTGGGACAGGTTCCAGGACATTTTATAAAGAAACACAGTCAAGTCATCCCAAGAACCTTTCCTATTCATAGAGACTTCCCCATGGTGGGGGGGGAAGAGGGGGAGTGGGTAGAGAGGTGTAGAAGGTGAAGAAATGGGTCTGTTTTGGGGTGATTGTATAGGAAACAATAGATTTCTATTTTAATTAATCTAGCAAAAAACCATGATAGACATATCAACATTCAGGCAATCAAATCTACACATTATAAAACCTACCAAAGCAGGAATAATGGAGTCAAATAAAAGAAGCTTTCTCGACTGTCTCCCAAAGAACATTAATGAGCTAAGTCTATATCAGACCATCAGACTGTGCATATAATTATCCTTATGTAAATCTTTCAACATCTTCATCTTTAAACAACCCAGTAACTACTGAATTTCTAAACAACCTTATCCTTAAACCACAGCTAACCCACAGGCCACAAGGTAAAGATGCTTCCTTCACTTTTAACATTTTAAAGAACCACACCTCCCCAAGCCAGTTTCTTTCCATATAAATACAAACCAAAAGTTTTCTTTTTTTACACATTAAAATTGTATTTTTGAGTCTTTGGGCTCTCTAATCAGTATCATATCCTAATTCCTACAGCCTGGCCAATATTAGCAGTGATTTCTTATGTTTTCATTAAAGTTCACCCAAAAATGCTTACTCTTCTTACATTTTGAGCTGCACTATGAAAAAAATCAAATAAATTACTGTTTGCAGTTAGTTCCCTTCTCCATTCTCTAAAAGGGAGAAATCATAAAAATGAGCACACAATTCAAATACATGTTTTTATAACTGAATGATTAATGATTAATACAAAAATCTTCATGACTGTCATACTACTTTGAGGCACACTTGAATTTTAATTTCATAGTTTTCATTTTTGCTTTTTTTTTTTTTTCATGAAAAGCCAAATGTACCTTTAAAATTATAACAGGTACAATAGCTGCTGACTTTGAGAATGCTGCTTAAACTAGCTGGGCAGATGTTCCCCCAATTCTGTAATGCTGAGAAAAGTACACTATGCATTTGTATGACCATGTTATCTTGTATCTATTATTTCTCAGAGCTAATATTTATTATAAAAAGAATTGAGATGAGCATCAGCTAATTTTTTTCCCTTCTCAAACGCAAACTCTAAAATACACATACGTTTAACCTTTTGTAGAACATTAACTTGCCTCCTGAAAACAAAGCAGAATGCCTTCCTTCAGAAGTCAGAATGATGGCAGTACACGCATTTACTACCAAAACCTAAACAATTCATCGACTCCTTAAAACATGTCTTTCATGTGTAAGGCACAAAGCATTGGCTAAATTGATAAGAATCAATAATTTTTAAAAATTCCTCAAAGTGTACAAACATATTCAAAAGTTATCCTGTCTCTCCATCCTGGACCCAAATATGGGGAATACAATTAGCTGAGGTGTATTAAATAGCTGGCTGCATAGCAAATCACCACATCTAGCTGCCACACTTCTATTATAACCCATCAAACCCCTTTCCCATCTAAGCTTGTTCAAAGGGGAAAAGAATGGGTGGTAGGGGGTGGGGGGTGGGGAGAAAAAGTCTGTTACTGTCTAACATAGCTCAGATAAACTAAAGGAAGGAATTCCATTACTCCGTTTAATTAATACAGGATTATTTTCACTTTCATTTTGTGAAGCTAATAATATGACTGCTGGAATGTCAGTAAAAAATTAAATCATAAGCTAGTGTGATACCAAAGGGAAAACTTACTTTGGTTCTACTATTCCCAATAGAAATCTGGAAAATCTCAGACATTTACTCTATTAAAACAGCAAATGCACTTTTTTTAGTTGCTGCAAGATTTCAAGGATCACTATGGGTTGTATTTACAGAGTAAGAGTTAACATTTTGAAATTATAGATTAATAAATGAGTTGGTTATATTGTTTCTTGAATGTTAAGCACTACAAGCTAAATGCAGAAAACATTCAAGGTCAAGGTCCCATTTTAGACCTTTTCAGGCAGCTGTGATATTATGATAATCATGCTTAAAATATTCCTATAGAAAGAGTAAATTAGCCTTTTCACTTGAAAGATGATTATGATAAACAACAAACCTAAGAGATCAAATCTCTACTTCTTTTCAAAGCAATAAATTGTTGACTCAATCACAACTATGTTATTATTGTCCAAAATTAGGAAAGTCCAATGCTGCTTTGATATTTTTCTTCTTTATTTTTCTCCTCTTGTTTCCAAACCACATTTTGAACAGAAAATTAAAGAAATTAGTTTTTGTGGGACATGTTCAATATTCAGATTACAAATATGCTAAATTCTTCATCTGGTAGGTTTATTTCTTCTAACATACTTTTTTTTTAAAAGTTCTTCATTAATCATCCCTTATCGGTATTAAAGTTTTAAATCTTAGTAATTGAAGAAAGAGGTAAAAGGTAATTTGTTTGTTTCCTCTCTGCTTTGGTACCTGACCACAAGAAAAAGATGAAGTACAAATATTCCTCCAATGAAAATACCAATAATCTTAATGGAGATGGCATAATCCCTTGTTAGTACATAATGAGTAAAAACTTCGGAGTAGGAGAAGGTACATCATGTTTAAGTAAATTTGCCTGCTGAGGACAGTCCTACGGCTGACCGACCGCCCAAGAAAACCCAGGGGTGTGTGTGTGTGTGTGTGTGTGTGTGTGTGTGTGTGTGTGTCTGTGTGTCTGTGTGTCTGTGTGTCTGTGTGTGTGTTAAAAGAGAGGGGAAGGGAAGAAGGAGAATGAATGAGATTTCCAACACATAAGTCTATCTTCTATCACTCTTAAAATATCTTCTGCTTTCCACTTTTCTATGCCTCTGGATTTTGAGAATTAATGCTATTGTTTCTATTACTGTTTCCAGCATGAGTTGATCGAAAAGGGGATGATTTAATGTTTAATGGCTAAATGTGTTCACACGCGGCCAAAGACACGGGTTTGCTGTTACATTTACTAATAACATCGCACAACACCACAATCTACTACAATACCAGTGCAGTGGGAAACAGAAAATTTACACAGGATACTTCCTAACTGCATATGAAATCTTTATGCAACTTTCCCTAAGACACTAACTAGAACAAAGTGAAGCATGAATATTATTAATCTTCCATGTCATAAATGAAAGACAGGTGAGTGTAAATGGGAATGGAGAAATTATAGCAGTTTTCTTAGATATTTCTATCCATTACCTTCTGACTTTCTCTTCCCTTTATTGGTTGTCTTTTTTAGTTTATTGACTACGTTTGATTTTAGTGACACAATTCCGGTTGATTAAAGAACCTCCCAGGAACCACCCAAGTTCTCTCTCCCATCTTTAAGAGAGATCTCCAAATTGAACAAATTACTGAACTCAATAGAAATACATATTTCTGCTCAATATAAAACAAAGATCAAGCTAGGCACATTTTCAAAGCAGAGAAAGGCAGAGGGATGGTAGGAGAAAACAAGCAATAATTAAAAAAAACCCAGGATCAGTAATGGGTAATACTATTTACACCTATGCTTCACTTCCAAGATGTCTTTGCCTTTTTTCTTTGTTCTCATGTTCACTGGTTAACAAGAAGCCACATCATGTTGAACTAGCAGGTAACATTGCCTTGGAAATCTTTTCCATGTATCCTCAATGCCTAAGACTGTTACCTACAAGGATTACACAGGAATGTGCTCTTCATCAGGCCTGAGAGGAAAAGTATGTCTGGTTATTGAGCACAATGTAAAACTTTCTCAAACCAGGTATTTTAGACATGTTTCTTTTCATAGATATTATCATGGCTAAACAGTGAAAACAAAAGCCCATGGGGAATTGCCATATGGTATCCTCTTCAGATAACCAATTTCTATTAAGAGACCACAAATACTATAGGTTGACTTCTTTCACATATGTGATACTGTTCCTCACTTTCCAGAGAAAATGGAGAAAAGTGGAAGAGAGTTAATCAGTTGCAAAGGATTAAACATCAGCTTTTAGCATATCTTCCTTGGAAATTTCATTCTAGGAGATACACCCTATTCAAAACTCTAGGGAAACAGCAGTGTTATTTATAGAAAAAAAAAAGTAATTCTAACCCAAGAGATATTAAAAATAGAAGAGAGACTTTACACCTCTTTTCCATCTCTGGAAGGAGAGAAGGAAAGAGAAGCCAAAGCTAAGTAAAAGTTTCTGAATTTACAATAAGATCTGAGGTTATTAATTGAGGTATACCTGCCATTCCCATGATCATTAGCTTCTCTTCTCTAGGGTCTTTAACCCATTTGTAGTTTATCAATATATGCACAACTACTTTGTATTGTTAAGCTTCCTCCAATCAAAGTCTATGTTGCAGAAAAGCAAATAACATAATTAAAGACTATGTTTTTTTTTCAGAGCTCAGTTACCACTTGAATTAGAAAACTAAACAAATCAAAGACAATTTTCATCAGTGATGAGAAAAAAAGAAACAGATTAATTCACCCTTCACTAAATTAGAACCCTAAATATTAAAGTGGTAAATTTTAACAAAGGCTGAAGCTATTTTAACCTTTAACTATTTCTTTAGACTGCCTGCCAAAGAGCATAGCTGTTTGGAAGATATTTGGTACGGGAAGACATGCACCAGTACTCATGTTTGCAAAATAGTACTTATTTTCAGTTTCAAAAAAAAAAAACATTAAAGAATTTACCCTAATTCACAAATCACATCCATACAAAATAGCCATTATTTTTAAAGGATCAGCCATATTCTAATTCCTGGAATTATCTAAATGATTTGATTCCTGGGAATATCAAAAGAAATGATCCCACATCAACTGGGGGAGGGTTGGTAGAGAGGCAATTATGGAGGAGAATGGGTGGATCCAGAAGCTAAAAGTCACTATTTATCTGTTGCATATCTTTACTGTTTTAGGACAAAGTAAACCTCCTCAGGTTAATTAGTCAGTGACTTTAGAGTGCCTCATTTCATTCGAAAATCAAATCTGAACTAACACAGTGCTAGATTAGACCTGCCCTCAATAATAACTCAACTGTTTATACTCCCAGGTTTTGCCTTCTAGCTCGGCTACTTACTTTTGTTATTGTTCAGTTGTTTCAATGGTGCCTGACTCTTTGTGACCCCATCTGGGGTTTTCTTGGCAAAGATACAAGAGTGGTTTGCCATTTCTTTCCCCAGATCATTTTACAGATGAGGAAACTGAGGCAAACAAAGGGTTAAGTGTCCTGCTCAGGGTCACAAAGCTAGTAAGTGTCTGAGGCTGGATTTGAACTCAAGAAGATCAGTCTTCCTAACTTCAGACCCGGTGCCCCCCTGCTACTTATTACCTGGGTGACATTGGACCAGTCATTTCCCCTTTCAAGGGCTGTTTTCTCACACGTAAAATGAAGGGTTTGGATTAGGAAGGAAAGAAGTATTTAAGCATCTACTATGTGCCAGGCACTGTGCCAAGTGCTTTACAAAATGACAACTCTAAATACTATCATTTAAAGCAACATCGTCTACCTTCTTGCCATTTTGGAAAATTTTCGCCCTTCTTTCAAAGACCAAAACAATGATTCAACAACAGCTCCAAGTTCTAATTCATCCTATCCAGTGCCTTTGACTCACTGAGGACATATGGGTAAATTCTCAGTCTTTCCTCACTTCTTTTGTGCAGTTCAATTCCCTGTTAACCATTTTTATTCTGTACTTCACTGTATCATTCTCCTTTGTAGAAAAAGCAGAAGCAAAATAAAAGTGTAGTAGTTCTGCCTTCACTCATGGATCTACAGTCACTGTCCCATGCTCTCAGTACAACAGTCTTACCTGTGTATTGACTTTCTTACCCACCCACCCATCCCCATGAGACAGCTTTAAAAACTGTTTTTTGTTGTCCCTGGTAGCTATCATAAGACAACTCTTTCTGGGCATTTGCATTATTGACACTCTTAACTGGAACATGACAGTCTTAATCTTTAGTGCTTATCCTTTTTTCCTTTTCTTTTTCTAAAAGCAGAAAGGAAGTTCTAGGAGATATTTGGATAGCTAAAAATCTGTCTTCATTACTAAATTCTTAAAGTCTGCTTCCGATCTGCATCTATAACTCATCATTCCTTTCCTTCTTGGGGCCAAGTAACTGGTCCTTTCTCCTTTTGATTCTTACCTAAATACTTTTCACCATTTTTCAAGTTTATAGCTTCTTTATTTGTTGTATATATTCCTCATATATTGTACATATTCCTTATATATTGTAATCTCAACTCCACCAATGACACTGACAAGCTGGGTCCCCAAAATGTGGCTACTGCATACCTTGGAGGTTGTCCTGAGAAGGTGAGGATTGTTCATTCTAAAGCTAAGAGTTCACAAGGCCCTACTAATATGTTTCCTGCTATGATTATCAATTGATATCACTTAGTTAGCCAGACTTAATTACTTTTTATATAATTTCTAAGTTTCTTCTGACAGTATCCTATATCCTTATTTGAATCACTAAGAATTGGTACTAGTTGTCAGGTATGACAAGTCATATCCTGGATACTTGCTCATGGAAGAAAATATACCACCTGTTCATGTCAAGTCAATATAAGGCCTACTCAAGATCTCTCAGCAGGGAGATGCCAACACCCACAATTTGTCTCTTTTTCCCTTGATTAATACTAGATGACCATTGTCATGGCAAAACATGCAGATACTCATCTTTCTGTGGAACACAAACAGGTGCTTTTTCTTCAGAAGGTATAGTCCTACCCACTCTGAGAATTTACTGGAAACTATTAAATACCTTTAATGATTGACTGATCCTTTTTGTTTTCCCACTCTGAGGCATAATTTTTCACCCTCTAACCTCTTGGCATTGGTTAAGATCCAGCTTAGCCCCTTTCAGGTCTTTTTCTGCTTTATTTTCCTCAGAAGCATTTTTTACATTATTTCATGGCATACATTTTATTCTTCTTGATATGTCACAGTAGAAATCTTTTCTTTAGGAAACCTAAACATTACATAACCTCTGGAAATTACTCTCACATTCCCTTAACCCTCTATATTTGTTGAAAAAGAAACAGTGTTCTTCAGCTCGTGTTACTAAGTTCCAAGGATTTTCTTTTTTTTTTTAATGCCAAGCTTCCATCACCTTTTTTATTAAGTGGGACTATTTTTAAAGAGGCAACATGGCATACTTTGTATAAAATCCTGGACCTTGTTCAAATCCCACCTTAGTTGTTAACTTGCTTTGGGACCATGGGCAAGTCACCTCTTTGCACTTCAGTTTCCTCATTAGTAAATGTAGATACCTTACTGACCTCACAGATTTATTCTGAGGTTTAAATAAGATGATATAATAGGTAAAATAATAAGAACAACCCACTACAGAAATGTCAATTATTACTTACCCAGGTCCATTTAATCTGCAATCAGAAGATGCCTGCTAAGGTTTAACAGCAGGATAACTATCCCCAATGCTAAATTATTTGGGAGATTTTTCTGAAGCAGTGTTAACTTTCATCTACTTCCTTTTATTAAGTAATCCAATGAGAATTTATTAAGCGCCTACTGTATTCAAGTCACAATCCTTTGTCACTAAGATTATGACAGAAACAAAATAAACCTCGTCCTCGAGGATCTTACATTCTACTGGGGAACACAAAATACAGGTACTATAAGTAAATACAAGGCAGTTGGAAGGTAGCACTCACACTATGGGGACGGCCTCTAAACTGAAGGGTAAGGATTACAAGAGGCGCTGGTACAAGAAGTACATTCCAGGCATGGGAAATGGACTCAAGTTCAGAATGTGAGGAAGTGGAGGTGGATCTGTTTGGTGGGAAAACTGGGTACACTGAAGACTATAATACGAAGTAAATATAGAAAGATCCAGTTAGTAACAGATTGGGGCATGGTTTTAAATGGTAAGACTGATGAGTTCTTGCTTTACATTCTTTCAGCTATGGAGTAACATGGTAATTTTGCAAGCAGTGTCGAGAACGCATCAGAGATGGAAGAAACAGGAAGCACAGAAACTAATTTAGGATGTTCTCTCAGTAGTCCAGGTGATAACTAATAAGGGACTGAATGAACTAGGGTAGAACAGAACCATGCATAGAGAGAATGGTATGAAGGAGAACAGTATTGTGGACACAGAATAAGCAAGACTTAGAAACTCACTGTCGGTGGCAGGGAAGAGGGAGGAATAAAGGATAGCTCCTAGGTTGACCATCTAAGGGACTAGGAGGATAACATTACCTTCAGCAGAAACAAGGAAGGGAAGAACAAGTTTGAGCAGGAAGGTAAGGAATTTCATTTTGGATACATTGAGTTTAAGAGGCCAAGAGGGTCCCTAGAGGACAGCCAGTGGGCAGATTTTTGAGGAAGCTTAGACTGAGGACCTAGGGTACAATCTTGCTCCTTTGCCCTGCTCATCTTTTTGGTCCTTTCTTTAAACTGCAGTGTAGAAGAACAGTGTCCTTAGGGTCTACATGTCTCATCTTGCCATAGCACAGACAACTGGGAAGGGGGAAGTTCACATTTTTCCCCCACTGTATTAACAAAGATTATTAAATGAGACATTATTATCCCTAATGTGATATTTTTGCGGCTAGAGCTTTCCATTACTGCCTGAGTTCCTGTTCCACTATTGGTCTCGTTCTTATTGATCGGGCAGCTAGTCCTATTCAATTATTCAATTGTAATCAATATTTTAGATGTATAGACATAAATATTTGGCTTACTCTTATCAGACTAGATTCATATTCTTATAATGAGAAGATAGTTCTATTTTACCCTATTTATTTAAATAAACACTATTGTATTTAGTTTCCTACTATACTCTGTAGTACCTCCATCCTCATACATTCTGCTATAAGCTACAGGAACACATCTGAAAGACTAGTAAATTAGCAGTATCCTTGACTGAGATATACATGAAGAATCAATTAAAATGAAAGTGACCACAGATTCATTGAATGTTAGGGCTGGAAGGGACTTAAGAGACCATTTGGTCCAAACCAAATCTCTCATAATACAGATAAGAAAACAGGCCTAGAGAGTGGAATTGACTGTAACTAAATTTAATGATCATATGGCCCATGTACTAGGCACAGGGGAGCCACAAAGATAAAAACAGGACAAGTCCTGCTCTCTAGTAACTTACATTCGACTCACCCATGGGCACACAACAAGTGAATGGCTGAACTGAGATGATTACCTGAGTCTCCTGAATTTTAGTTCTGTGACCAATTCACCACAATGTCCTGCTATACCACAACCATACTCATCCTGTGAACAATCTTCCTACTGATACAACACCAAGAATTTTGTGAACTGTCTTCCAAGATTGTTGGAGAAAATTCTGTTAAAATTTGTATCTATTGTGAGAATAACGCTACTTTCATTACCTACCTTCACTTAAAGGTGGTTTATAAAGTTTGCAATTAATTTAAATGTTTACTATTACTATCATCATTTCTCCTCACTTAAATACATGCTGTATGCAAGTATATTTTGGTTTAAAAGGAAAGCATCCAGACATAAGTAACGGAAGACTAAGCTTTTTTTTTTTTTTTTTTTACCCCTGGGGTACTGAATCAACAGATATGAACACACTGTATTCTAGAATACTCTCCATTTTTCCTCCATTATATTGAAGAAATGGCTGCCCAATATCAAAGAAATATTGGAGAAAGATTGGAAGATAAATTTGTGTATGTTTTTCCTTCAGTTTTCTGGATTACAAAAGTCTAAAGTAATCCACTACCAGTATTTAAACATTGAAATTATCTTCAGAAATATATCAGCAACCTTGAACTGGCCCAAACTGTACTCAATAAACCAAACCATGGGCTTTCTTGAAGCCACAGGCACATTTCCAGAGTTTCACTTAAAAACACATTACTCTCTCTGTACTACCACCTCTGTACACACACACACACACACACACACACACACACGCACGCACGCACGCACAAACGCACGCACAAACACACCAACTCTAACAGATGAGACATACTTTTTGATGATACTTAGATTTTATATTAGATTGAAGTAGATGGAGGTGGAAGGAGGAATAAAGCAAATTGAGTCATACATACCAAAGAACAGAACTTTTACTTAATTCCAAGAAAGGAGTCTGAATGAACCAGGAATCAGCTGACCCAGATTTTAATTTTTCCAGTCTTCAAAATTCAAATCAAAACATTTTCCCTTTTGCTGATTCCTTCAGTTAATTCATCTAACTCTCAGATCTCTTGCTTGAAAATTTGGAAAAAAAAAAATAGTGCTATATGTCTGCTAAACTCATCTGTCTCCCGTCTAAATTTTAAGGCAGAACTAAAAGTTTAGAGATAAAAGCTGTAACCAGGCTTTTAAAAAAAAAGTAATAATAACTGTAGTAGGACTTATTTAGCCAGAGCTAAAACCAAGATGAAAACCTTCCTTGGATTCCTGGCTTTTCTAGAATCATCCTTGGGAAAAAACGGTAGATGACGCTGAGAAAGGCCAATCTATTTTCTTGAATTTGTTTTGAAGATGATTGCGTTGGAAATTGTCACAATGGGCCATAGGCTCTAGTAAATAATTCTTCCATTAATTAACAATATTAGCTTATATTTGTATGTCCCTTTGGTAGTATAAGACATTCTCATATTCATGGTCTCATTTTATATCTATGGCTAACTTGTATTATTATCCCCATTTACCAAAAAGGAAGTGAGGACAAAGAGTCTGTAAGTGACGTGCTCAATCAGTGGTAAAAGGCATCTATCTAGGCTTTTCTGACTTCACATTCTGTATTTTTCCCCATTATTATCAAGCTAAACAAACAACAAAAACACCAAAGGAGGCAATATAGATGAAAGACCACTGAATTTGAGGTTAAAAGAACTGAGTTTTCATTCTATCTATACCACTGGATGACCATAGGAAAATCACTTTATCTCCCGGGGCTTCAGCATTTTAATCTGTAAAATGCCTGGTTTGGACAAGATTTTATTTTATTTTAAAATTTCATTTATTTTATTCTGGAAAACAAGCAAATTTTAGATTAAGGTCATTTCCAGTTCTACAGATATGATGAAAGCCACTCTTAAATAGCTTTGCAAATAGATTATAAATCTAAAAAATAGATTATAACCATTTTCTAGCCTACCAAAACAGCCAGTGAGTGACCCATTCTACAGAATCAGGATAGAGATTAAGGTTGGATCTGTGATTGCATTGGGACAGGGAAACCAAGGGATGAGCATACTCCCTTCATTGGCTCTACCAATGAAGATCTGCACTTTCTTTGAATCTCATTATCTACCAATATAAATAACGTACTGAGTACATACATAAGCTGGGAAAATTCACTAATAAAACAGTAATGTTTGCCACGCCCCCCAAAAAAAAACAACTTTGTATAAGTATGTGTATGCTTTACAAGTTAGGCCATGAGGTCATACTAATTCCACTGAAACCTTAGTTAACATCAGGGAAAAAACCAGTACAGAAGAGAAGGAAATACTATTCCAAAAACACTGAAAAAAGCTACAAAGTACAGTTTACAAACAGCAAACATGAAGTTTGCTATTGATGCCAGATTTTCATAGAACCAAATAACTTGGACCAAAAAATTAAAAATAATTTATTCTTACCTCACGCTATTTTTTAACATATTATTTGACAGTAATCATATAGTTAATGTTTTAGAGCTTAAACTGCTTTAGGAGCAAACTTCCAATTCTACAAATACATGCTAAAGATTCATACACTATTTTAAAAATTAAGAAAAGCAAGGTACGATCACTATTTGTAGACCTTACTTAGATGTAAGTTCCCTGTGGGAGGATATTGTGTCTTTAAGATTTTTATCCTACATAGCAGATAACTAATAAATGTTTAGTGAATGAAGGGACACAAAATCTCTTATCTACCTTATCTACTCCCCACTTCACTGTAAAGGCTTAAGCACTAACAACCTCTCCCAACCTGGATGAAACTGCTTTCTTCCATTGGGTTTAACCTGATAAGTATTCTGAAAATGCTAATAGGCTTGGTCCTATGAAGGACTTGGTCAGAAAATGAGAACCATTTCCATCACTAATTTCTTTCTTTCTTTCTTCCCTCCTTTTTTAAAGATTCACTCTTCAAAACCTAGTTGAGCTGGACATTTCAAAATAAAATAAGACAGTTAAACAGATCAAAAGGTTTATTCTCCCTTAACTCTCAAATCCTAGTTATAAGGTTTAAGATTAAAAAGGGTAGAATCCCCCTTTCACACCGGTATATGCTAACCAGCTCCTTCATTTTTTTCCCCAGTTTTCCTCGTAGATTTATTTGTAAATCTGGCTACAGCCACATCTAAAGTCCTAAGGTCTGATTCCTGACCTCAGTTATGTTAGTCCTTCCCCACTGCAGAACAACCCCTTGGATCACTGACTTGCTATTACTCTATGGTTAATAGGCCTGACCTGTGCAATATTTTTTATCTGGCTACATTCCTATCTCTAAATTCTCTATTTTGAATGAATACCGATTTTGTGACATGAAGTCTGCTATATAATGAAATGCAAACAATGAAAAAGCTAAATCAGTTTACAAAAAATCTATTTGTCAAACAGTGTGGAGATGCTCCCAATTTAGTCTGGGCAGTTCATGCAGCTCTTGATAAGGGAGTTAAAAACCGAGCAGTGTCACTGAATGAAAATAAAGGCATCTACACCAGGGATACATTTTCCTTGGCAAAGTCGTTGCTGTAACTTGTAGCTAATTAAGTGCCTCTGTGTGTGTGTGTGTGTGTGTGCGCACGCGCACGAGTGTGCGTGCTTGTGTATATCTGTACGCACACAGGCGAAATCTTGTATACCTTAGGAATTTTCTTATAAGGGACTGCACAGTTAAGAGAAAAAAGCATCAAGACCTTCCCAAGCACAGCCCCTTATGTCACATTAGCATTTCTATGCAGCTTCATAGGCCTGACAATAAAGCAAATGGGGCTGCCTTATCTGTACAATTCTGGACAACAGAGATTTCTAAATCATACAAAGGAACAAGCTTAACATTCAACATTCAACATTAAAAATGCTTCCCAGTAGAGCAATCCCACCTCAAACCATCGTGGATGACATATAACTTGATGAACACCTGTCCATAAGGGTGGCTGAAGGTCCAGGTTAATGACAACAAAAATCTACCAGAACTTAAAAGGAATCGATGTTTTATTCCTTCCCTCTGGTAATGTCCAAACCCCTTCAGAGTATCTTAGGGTTTCTTTGGTAAGGCTTTTTGGTAGGGTAATGGAGAGGTTGAGGAGACAAAATGCCCATTTGTTGAACTGAGTTTTTAAAATCAATGTACTTTAGTAATTGTACCTTGTTACTATGGCCATTTCATTTGGCAGAAGTCAAAAATGCTGCTAATTTTCTCACTTGAGAAACTGATCCCTGAATGGGATCTGAATTGGGACTGCAGTAGTCCCAAATTTATAATGTCCCTTTGGGATTTCCGCAGCTTCCTCCTTATCTCTACCCATAAATATAAAGACTAGCCAGTATAATGAAGAAAACTCTATTAGAGATATAATGGTGCCACCATTAAAGTCTTAAAAGGTTTTGGAGGGCAGTTATTAGCAGGAAAGACAATTATTTATTTCTATATGCAAACCTAGCTGGAGAAAATGTTACCTTCCATAAACAATATTGTCTGGAGTCCATTCGTAGACCTGGAACTGATCATATAAGTCACTTAGTCTATCTCCCTCCCTAAACTCTCCCCTTCATTTTGCACATGAGCTTAAGTGATTTGGATAGAGAAGTTAGGTGATTTGATCAAGGTCACACAGGTAATAGATGGCAGAAGTAGGATCTGAATCCAGATCCTCTGACTGTAAACCTAGGGTTCTTCCCACTGTACTGTACTGCATCATAAGTGGGAATATTTCCCAAGCCTTTCAAGCCTAGATCAAAATTCAAAAAGGAAAAATTAAAAGGTCACCAATGTTTCATGCTTGATTGTGCATGTATACCAGAACTAAATGTGAAAAATAGTTAAAATGTGTTTACATTGCCCTCTGGTGTTGGACCTATCAACACAACAAAATCCCTACTACTAGAACCTCAAAAGGAGATTCTCCCTTAAAGAAAGGGTATTGGATGGAAAATGCAACATCTTCCAAATATGGATCTGAGTTATTAGTTGAATCTCAAATTTCAACATTTATTGCTCCAGAGTCAAATCCTCCCCAGGCCAAGTCACAAGGTATTTAACGCTTTGTATCTGGATAGCATTTATAATTTTTCAAAGCATTTTTTAACATCATGAGATACAGCCACCCTTCGAGATATGTAAAGAACGTGTTATCACCGTTTTAAGTTGAATTTCTGAATCTTCACATTTAATCTGAACCTCAAATCACAAAGCCAAAGTTACTAATGCAGTATGTCCATCATGGTCCTTTCTAATACTCCTAGCTTGTTCCAACCCAAAAAAGGTTAAGTGACTTTGCTGAAGGTGACTAGAAGGAAGAAGAGGTATGGTAACCGCTCTTAATCAGATCCTTAGAATGAGACTGTTAACCTCTATAGCTGTCCTTAGCAAATCAAAAAGGCATTCCAGAAATATATAAGTCTTGGGGATGAAAGGATAAATGTAAACATAATTGATGACTTTGTCAGATTTAAAGACATGGAGGTATTATAACTACATGTATGAAGAGAAAACCCATATGAATTAGATCCTGTATCTTTCAAAGTACCAAGCAAGATTAAACTATCACCATTTTGTTCTACTCAGTTCCTAACAAAGGAAGCAAGCATCAACCATTAGACTTCTAAACAAATTCATAAACACACTCATAACCTATTAATGGCTAATCAGAAATAGTCCAATATACCAAATGGTATTTAGGACCCTAAAAAAGATAGTAGTTTTTAAAACTAATTTTTCCCAATTATATATAAAAATACTTTTATTTTTGGAGGGGGGAAGGCAGGGCAATTGGGGTTAAGTGACTTGCCCAAGGTTGCACAGCTAGTAAGTGTGTCAAGTGTCTGAGGCAATATTTGAACTCAGGTCTTCCTGACTTCAGGGCTAATGCTCTACTCACTGTGCCACCTAGCTGTCCCTGTAAAAACACTTTCACATTTGTTTTTGAAATTTTTTTGTTCCAATTTCTCTCCCTTTTTCCCTCTCCACCCCCTCTCTAAGAGACAGTAAGCAATTTGACATAGGTTATACATGAAAATAGCATTTTTTAAAGTACATGTCACAGTGACATTTATTCACTTGAAATCTTGAAAAGAAACTGATTCAGCATTAATTAGGGCCCAACTTACAACAGATAATACACAGGACAGTTATTTATATAGTAAAAGATAAACTGTGTTGAACTCTTTATGTCTTTAGGATGATTTTAATCTGAGAGTTGCCTAAACTTTATCATGAGTAGTATTATTTTCTGAGTGGTCTATACCAGCCCCAAGACTTTGAACATATAGATTTGAAACAAATAAAATCAGATTGTGGAATTATTTCCTTTAGAAGTGAATTAAAGCCTGGGAACTCTCAGCTAGTAGTTTTCTTTCTTTCTTTTTTTTTTTTGGAGGGGGGAAGCCTAGGCAATTGGGGTTAAGTGACTTTCCCAAGCTCACATAGCTAGTAAATGTGTCAGGTGTCTGAGGTCGGTTTTGAACTCAGGTCCTCCTGACTCCAAGGCTGGTGCTCTACTCACTGCACCACCTAGCTGCCCCTAGATTATGGTTTGTAATCCATTCTGTCATAGAGTCTGCAATTCTTCATGAAACTATCTTTGCAGACTTCTAAGGACTTACCACTGAGCCTCAACTTTCCTTTTATGATATGTCTCTATGCACCAATTTCAGTTAGGTTCCTTAGAGATTTTTTAATATTAAAGTTAATATTCCCCATGCTTTCCCATATTAATTTTCTTTTGATCTTTTTTTCTTCATTTCCTTGAGTTAGGTCTCAATTTGGAATACCACTGTTATTCTGTCTCCATTTTATGTCAGTGTCTTACTCTAAAATATAGGCCTTATTTCCTAACACTTAAACAAAGGAAAGTTTGCTCTTGGCAATAAAATTACATGGGATATTGATACTAAACATTACTATTCCTACAGTAGAGGCTATGTAGTCTCCAGACATATTTGGTTAAGAGAAGAATAATCTGACTGATGAAAATGTAGATCAAGAAGGTACATTAATTCCATAATGACAAAAATCACATTTACAGATAGATGGTGCTAAATAAAAATACAAATTTTGAAGTTAACTGTCTCTAGGCATAAAAATACGTCCCTGATCCAATTTTTAAAATTTTCTTAGGTTGTGGATCTCCATAGTAGCTCTTATTCTTATGACAGTAAAGGGACATGAACCTTATCCTAGATATGAATAGATCATAATTTATTCATCCTTTGAAGGTAAAATACCTATTTCAGATCATCTGGGCACCATTTGGACATTGAAAACATTAATCTATTAGCAATTGATAAACAGACCTATTTAAAATAAACATGCCATATTCAGTTCACTTTTTGGTGAAAAAACTAAAGAGACCCACCCAGTTCCTTGGGTGTTAGCCCATCAGTCTCTTGATAAGAATGTGGAACAATGTTCCATTCCACATGAATTAAATACTGCGTATGTGCTTCGCTTCAAATCACACAGCTCCTATTTACTGAAAATGTCATTAGTACCGAAAGTTTTAATATTTATCTTACAGTAGAGATTAATCTTCACTTGGATTTTGCCTCCAATATATCCCAAAGAGCTTTGGACTTCTAGATGAAACAATGTTCTACAAAATTTTTGGCCAGAACCTGGTGTTACAATACAAGGGTATTACTTCTGACATTCCTACCATTGAAGAACAATAACAAAAAGGATTCAGAATGATGAAAGGGATTATTAACCTAAGACTTGGCAGGGAAAACTTGATTTGGAAAAAAATGTATATAGCATGAAACAAAACTGACGAATGTTTATATGGCTTCTCATCTTAATGTAAAGTTATGTTGGTTCCCTTCCCTCCCTAAATTAAGTATTATGAAAACTCTACCTATTAAATTAAAAATCTTATCTATTAAATTTATTTTACCTCCAGTAAAGTCCTGCTGCAGTGAGTCATCATATCATGGCAGTGACCTCACAGTTTCAAAGGCTCTGCCAGTGAAATACAAGTTCCAGCAGGTCCTAATAAACTAAAAAGACTGAATGTTGAAGTATAGAGTAGGGCAACAGAGATAATCTTTGTTAAACTCAGAGATGTTCATTACAGTGAGTATGGTTACCAGATAATGGATTTCTTAGTAACAACAACTTATAAAGACCCTGAAACAGTCATTATACGTTGGTGGAGCAAATAGGCATGCTGATCACCTAGTCCAATCCTTTCACTGTAAAAATAAAGAAAAGATGTTAAATGATTTGTCCAAGGTAACACAGATAACTAGTGGGAAAGTCAGAACCAGAATCCAGGCTTTTTGACTCAGTCCAGCATACTTTCAAGTATCTTACTTTGCCTCTCATGGGTTAAATTATACTTAGAACATAAATAAACACTGGCATAATAATGTTTTACTTGAGTTCCTCTATGAGCTATAGTGACATCTCTGTTCATAGCACCAGAATGGAACATAATGGCACCTCAAACCACAAATCTAAATTATGGACCAGTACATTCCGAAAACAAGATTCAGTTACCCACCCTTCCATCTTTAATCCCCACAAAACACATAGTTACTAATGCTTAGATGATGTTAATAAAAACTCTCAAAGAAAGATACTGCTGAACGTAGACTGTTATTATTAAAATATTTTGTTTGTATAAATTGGGCTTTAACAAAATTTGGGGGATAGGCTTTTATAAGAATAAGATAGCATTAGAAGTTGTCAAAAAGGCTTGATGATTCCTTTCTTTAACCTGGGAATTTACAGCCTCAATAAGCACTGCTTATAACTGGGCCTGCCAAATTCTGTAACAAGTACCATGCTTCAGAAATCTGGTATTATTTCCTGATGCACATAACTAAGTCATTGAAGGCTATGAATGTTCACAATGCTTGAATTAAGAAATGTTGTCTATTCTTGCTAGGTCCCAGTTGATTTCCAATGTGATATGACAAATTATGTAGCAAAATAGCAAGGAAATACAATGACCAGAAAATGTAGCAAATAGTTGTTGCTACTAATTATGTTAACAGCTTTATTTTCTTTGCACTTTATGCAGCTCCTTTCTTATGCAAGAAACTCATTCCCCAGCCCGCACTGTACTTTCACCTCTTACACCAAATCTATTGCCCCAGTATGTCAATTTTACCTCCATCTCATTTCTTGCATAGTCCCCCTTCTCTCCTCTGACATGGATACCACTGTAGTGCTGCCCCTCTTCTTATGCCTAGACTACTGCCACAGCGTGCTGACTCGTCTCTTCCCATTCTATTATCTATTCAGCTGTCAAAATGATTCTCCTAAAATATAGGTCTGATTATATCCCTCTCCTAGACACCAATAAACATCACCGGCTATCTTACTCCAAGATCAGATATAAAATCTTGTTTGGCATTCAAAGCTCTTCATAACCTGGCCTTCCATTACCTTTCCAGTTTTCCTACAGCTTTCCCACCCCCGTGTACCCTGTGACCCAGTGACAATGACCTCCCTGTTGTTCCTTGAACAGGACACTCCATCTTCCAACTCAGAGCATTTTTCAACGGCTGCTCCCATGCCTGGAATTCTCTCCCTCTTCATCTCTCCCTCCTGCTTGCCTGGCTTCTTTCAAGTGCTAGCTAAAATCCCACCTTCTACAGGAAATCTTTCCCATTTTCCCATAATTCTAGTGCCTTCCCTATATTAATTATTTCCAATTTATTTTCTATATAGCTTGTTTGTACGTAGTTACTTGCATGTTGTCTCTCGCATTAGGCAGAGGTTATCTTTTGCCTTTCTTTTTATCCCCAGAACTTACAGAAGGCACTTAATAAATGTTTACTGACAGACTGACTAACAGTAGGCTGTATTCAAGGCAAAAGCAAGACTGAGTATATCATGGAGGCAATGTCATGACTGGTGAATACATTCTGTAAATAGCGCTGAATTTGGAGTCTGAGCACCTGGGTTCAAATCTGGAATCTGTTGCTCACTACCTGTGTGATCCTAGGCAAGACCTTTAAACCTTTTCTGATCTCTCTGATGACAAGACTGTCTACTGTGTGCTCTACTGGTATGCACATAATGTCATGAGATCTAAAGGCAGGCTCTCTAGCATGATGGGCAAACTCTCTGTAAAGGATTTATGGGAGGACATAGACAAGAGTCACACCGGATGAGAGGGAATGGACCAGTCACTCTTTGTACTATTTCTACAAGCATCAATGAGATGCCAGATCTATCAAAATTATATGGAATGGGCTACACTAAGCACTAGGGATATAGAGATGAAATAAGACACAATCGCAGCGCTTAACAGGCTCAGTCTAGTTGTGAAGGTGGGGGTAAAGGAGAAGGAATTGGATAGACACAATTTGGATACCAAAGTCATGGCAAATCTTTTTTTGTTATTACTGAAAATAGAGAAGGATAAGAAAGTATGCTGGGAATTAGGAGACCTAAAAGATGAGATTACAGATATAATCTAGCCTTGGGATCCTGGTGAAGTAACTTACTTGTGTGCCTTGGTTTCTTCTCTGAAATGATACAATTTATAAGACTCTAAGATCACAAATTTAAAGCTGGAAGGGACCTCAGGTCATGTAATCCTGCACCTTAGTTTCACAAATGAGAAAAAAGGGGCACACTGACATAAAGAGACTTGTCCAAGGTAGCAAAGCTGGAATTGAAACCTAGGGCTTCTAACACCAAAATCAGGGATAATTCCACAGTTAAAACTACATGAATCCCCTTTTCAGTTCCTTGATTGCATGATACAAACAATACCTTTATTTAAGAACAGAAAAGGTTTGGAAGAAGGCTACTTCAGCCAACTTTTTGTAAACTATCTCATTCTTCTAGTTTTAGTTTATGTCATGTTGAGGTTAGTGACCCAGAGCATGGCACGGCTGGAAAGGATGCAACTTATTAAAGAGCAAATCAGCAAGAGAAGAAAGTGGGCCACACAAACAGGAAATAATCATAAGACATGGCAGATGATTGTGGTACGCTGGGATGCACTGCATACCCTTGCAGGCAAGGACAGTGCAAAACAATGACCCATCCAATTATTTCTATGCTTATTTTTTTCTCACCCTTCAGTTGACTATTTCAGAAACAGGAAAGCACCCTCTTAAATCAAATCTCTCATCCATCCCTTTTAATTCTTTTGGGCATACTCATTTTATTTCTGATCTACTTTGTTTCTGGCAGAACAGAGAACAAATCAGCAGGCACAGAAGAATCCAGCAATAATCTGTTTATAGGGTGCTTACACACATAGGTACTACATCTCCTTCCCTCCCCCCAGCCCCTTGTACCATTTCATAAGGTTCAATTAACCATCCCCTGTGGCAAGCTGCTAGTTAGCAACGGATGCCATCATGGGCACCAGGACAAATCAAATCCTGTTGACCAGTGTTCCTCAGTTGTTTGTGTTGTCTCTCAGGTTCCACAAGTCTATACCGATGGCACCTGTTAAAGCTGCTTCAACTAAGCTGTTCTGCATTTGTCTGGCTGGATTTGGACTTCCTGGATCCCTGACTGAATACAAAGTGATTAGAAAAACCAGTGTTTGGCAACAAGCACAGTGGGGAGTACACTGTGTGTTGGTATACAAGAGCACAATGTGTTCTTCATAACATCTCTAAGGAAGCTTGCTGCTAGAATCTCTGTGCTGTTGAGATCAAAATGGTCTCCTTTGTTGTCAGCTGTTTAACAGCAGCTGTTTAATGTAATTCCAAATGATCCGCTCGAATGAAGTTGTCATTCTTGCAGTTCACTTTAATGTAGTTTAAAAAAAAAAGCACAAGCATGTGATTTTCACTTTTTAAAGTTATATGCATTAAAATTTTTTCCTGAACCAAACTATTTTTTAAGAAATTGTCAAAAGAGAACCATGATTATTGAGGGGAAAACATATATATTTTTTGTTTTAAAAGTAAAGTATTAAATATCTACTTTTACATTTTATCATAGATTACTTAAATACCAAGATGTAATTACGCCCTTTATCCTACCCCCAACTCCAAAGAACCAATTAATTAATTATGCTAAAAGGAAAAAAAAACTCTATTCCATAACTAACCTTATTTCTAGTCATGCTGCATAACTGATAAATGATACCTAAAATTTATATAGCTCCTTTTCTGAAGTGTACTCCCTGTTATAATTTACCATGTTATCCTCAAGCAACCCAACAAGTACAAAAAGGTATGTATTATATGCTCTAATATGTGCCTATTTTGAAATCCAAATATTAATAAATTACCATGGTACAAAGAAAACTCACAAAATGATTCAGTATCCTGTTTCTCAGTTTCCAGTTATCACCATTTATTGTAATTTAAAACAAAACTCTGTTTGAACATGGTCAAAAACACAGGAATAGCTCTATGAAATTTTTGCAATTTTCTTATGGACAATAGAGGGCACTAATGCTTCTAATCTGACAAAAGTATCACATCAGAAAGAACAAAATAGTAACACTATTTGTGGAACGCAATCCAGCTCATCTACCTACATATGCATTTAATTTAATCTAGAATGTTTTTTTTTTCTCTATGTCTACGAAAGTTACCTTTTTTCCTTCTTTATTAGCTGTATTCAACTTCCAGTCTTCAAAGTATTACCTTAGGAAAAATACTTTTTATAGTGATAAATTAATCTTTTTTCCCCTATCTCCTGAATTTTTTGTACATAGGATTGTTCTCAGGACATTTCTTCTTACCTTTACAGCTCTTCTTCCTAATACTATTGCAATACAAGGCATTCTCAGGGTATGTTCTTCCTAGCCTCTTGCTTAAGAAAATTAAAAGCTGTAGGTTATGGCCACTGAATTTGTATCCCAGTAAGCCTCATGATCAATGACAGTAGCTACCAAATATCACAGATAAATGTTACCAGTACACTACTGGAAGGAAAACTTACTCTGGGAAAGATTCTTTACAGAGGAGATTTATTTACTCTTTTTTTCTTTTAACTTAGCTCTGTAACAATTTAAACTGTTTCACTTGACTCAAATGAGATGCATCATCCATTTCCCTGATGTGCTTTCAGCTTAAAAAAAAAAAAGGAAAGCATTCACATAAAATACCTTATAAGAAAGTGTTCTGTGTTTAACCATTTTCTCACCATAAAAACTAAAATCACCTAATCAGAAAACACTTTATCATTTTATACTGAATGGTTCATATGAACATAAAATTCCATTTAGCACTGCTACCAGCTATCATCATCCGCCCTTTTAAAATGCTTACCCATCTTCCTCATTGCTATTCAAAGAAACAGATTTATTTCTCACCCTGGATTTGGGAAATTTGGCAAGCTAGATTTAAAATGAATCCAACACCAGCCAGTGGATAGGTTTATTCTTAGATTCCTGACATGACTGTGAGAAAATGGGGCAATATATTTCTCTAAAACAAGAAAAGTTCTTTGGAAACCAAGAATTCAACTACATTTACATTAAACAACCTAAGTCTGATGAGGTAGGGAAAGGTGGATGTAGAGTCAGCCTACAAGAGTCCTCGGCGGCTAAAGGATAAGAGTGAGGAATTTGGAGGGAAGTCACATCCACTTGGGCCTCGGTTTTCTCATCTGTAAAATGAGATGCAGAAGGTGCTGGATTAGATCAGTCAGTCAGCAAACATTAAGTGCTGACTAGAGTCTAGACAGACAAGGGGCAAAACCCAGAGAATACAAAGAAAGGCAAATATAGTGTCCCTGCCCTCAAGGAGCTTACACTTCAAAGGGTAGACAAGCAAATAACTATGTATAGACAAGATCTAGGGAAGAGATGGAAAATGATCTCGAAATGTCTCCTGCAGAAAGCAGGAAGGAAGCCAGAGGAGCTCTATGGAGACGAGGAAGGAGAGCACCTCAGGAAGGGGACAATCAGTGCAAAGGCAGAGACTGGACATGGATTGTCTTGTTAGAGGAATAGCTAAGGTAGGCTAGAGGAAAATAACGTATCAAAGGATTGGAAAGGTAGGAAGAGGTCAGGTTATGAAGGGTTTCAAATGGATTCTGGAGTTAAAAGGAAACCATTGGAGTTTATTAGGGGGAGGGAATGTTGTAACATGGAAGCCTAGTGGAATGGAGATTTCAGACACGGAACCTTCAGAAGACTATAGCAATGTAGTCTAAGTGAAATGTGATGAGGGCCTGTACCAGGGTGGCAACTGAGTGAGTGGAGAGAAGAGGCCATATCGTAGCAATCTATGTTATGAAGGAACAAATGACGGGACTTGTTTGATAAGAGAATGGATGATTGTCAGTCTAGAGTAGAGGATGACGCAGAGTTGTGAGCCTGGATGACTGGGAGAACACTCAACCCTCAACAGTGAAAGGAAGTTGGGAAGGTGAGGGAGGAGATAAATGAATTTTGTCTTGAATTTGACATGCCTATCGGGCATCCAGGTCAAGCTGTCTAAAAGAGAGTTGGTGATACAGTATTAGAGCTCAGGAGTGGGACTAGGGCTGTATGTATAGCTATGAGAACCATGTGCGTATACTCTTGAGTCTACAAGACCTGATGAGATCACCAAGTGAGCTACTATAGAGGCGAGAAGATAAGGCCCAGGACTGAACTTTGGGGACAGACATTATGTCCTTGAGAAGACCTGGAAGCTAGTTCTGAATTCTATGATCCTAACTAACTATGGAAAGAGTACCTTTCCTTCACCAGTACTAGCAGGACAAAAGGCAAAGAAAAGAGATGGAAAAGGATATTAATTGAATTTAGAATTAGTAAGGACCTTACATTCTAAACTCATTTTACAGGAGGACTGGGAGAACTTTGTTGTGGTTGTTCAGTCACTTTGGCCATGTCCCACTCTTTATGACCCCATTTAGGATTTTCTTGGCAAAGAAACTAAAGTGGTTGGTCATTTCCTTCTCCAGCTCATTTTACAGAAGAGGAAACTGAGGCAAACAGGGTTGAGTGACCTACCCAGGGTTGAATTCAACTCCTGGACTTTGCTACCTAACTCACAGACTTAAGAGATGAAATTAAGTCGGTTCTCACCCTATCTGGGCGAGCACAAATAGAGCCCCAATGTTTAACCAGAAACTCTGCATCCACCCACCTCCACCCAGGTTCTGAGGCCATCTCTCAACTAGTCATAGTTCCTCCCTCTTCAACCAATCAAAACAACAAAATTACAATTACTTTTGGAAAGTGTGTGTCAATAAATTAACTAAAGGTCCACTAATCGTCTCAGCATACCCAAGCTACCACTTCCCCCAGTGTAGTCTCAATTAGAATGTAAACTCCTGGAGGGCAGGGACTAGTTATCTCTTTTGTGTAGGGTTGCCCAACACTTAGAAATCTAAAAACCTTATAAATCCTTTTTCCTTCATTCATTTATTCGTGTAATTTGCCTGAGGTGCTACATCTAGGCCTAGGCATTCCAGGTCCTGAGGCTACAGGGGGGGAGGACTAAATTCCATACTAATTCCATTTATTGTTGCAGTTCGAGAGATAAGTCCTGTCCCACTCTTGGTCACCCTTTTTTGGGGGGGTTTTCTCATCAAAGATACCAGACTGGTTTGCCATTTCCTTCTCCAGCTCATTTTACAGATGAGGAAACTGAGGTAAACAGGGTTAAGTGACTTGCCCAGAGTCACACAGGAGTAAGTATCTGAGGGCATATTTGAACTCGAGAAGGTGAATCTTCCTCACTTGAAGCTTGATGCTCTGTCCACTGAGCCACCTAGCTGCCACAATTTCATTTAGGCCTTTTAAAAAAAAATCTTTATTTTTCAACTACTCAAAATTGTGCTAATCTTTTAGCAATACTAAGACAGATTAGGAAGCTTATGTCAAATACCTCTGGCATTCTTCCATTTTGAACTCTTCCTATGACTACCCGCCCCCGCCCCACCCCCCTCTCCTTTATCTCCTAGTCTACCTCTCTTTCTGAGAGCGACACTCAAGGGCTTAGTATACTGGTTGGCATGTAGTTAGCCAGAAAGCTTGCTTACCCTGGAATAAGAGGTCATGTCAAACAAGTTTGTTCTTCTAATTTGCTTCAGTCAGAGACACAAACGAGTGGATAAAGAGAGATGCTCAAGCTCTCTTGTGCTAGGGTAAAGATTGGGAGTTGGGGGGAGTTCCCCCTTTTTGGAGGGAGCCCTTGCCATCCTCTGCTGCTCTTCAGCAGCCATAAGAGTTTTAGATTAGAGGCTACTTCATAAATTACAAGTCACCAGAGTGAGAGTCATTATGTAGAAAAGAGAACTGCCATCTGGTCATCTACCCTCAACATGATAAAGGCCTCACATCATTTTTGCACAGTGGCTTAGTTGGTTTCAAGGGAACCACAGCCATAAGGCTAAAGGAAATGGATGATTTTTTTTAATTCCAGTTATCTTGTTTGATCTTTTAACTCCAATATGGCTAGATCCTTGCAAATCTTGCTATTCCCATTTTACTGACAGGGACATTGAGGAACACTAGACATAAGACTTTTCTTATACCATACGAAGGAAAGCATATATTTACTTCTAGCTCTAAGAACCTTTTTTTCTTTATAAGAAAATTCAAATGCATTCTTTTTTTTTTTCTTAAAGGATCTTATCTGTGTAAATTTTCAGTGCATATCAGCAAGGCAGAAGGGAGCTGTTCCTAAACAGGTAGCTACTCTGCAACAATTAATTCCAACTGACTTCAAGGGGAAAAAAATTGTAGTAAGAAGAGTCTCTACTATAAGGGCAGAGAGTTAGACCATCCAAGTCATCATTAAAAAACAGAGTAAATCATCCTTTTCCCCCTTGAGAAAAATACTAGGCATTAAAACTTAAAATGGACAAATAAAAGGAAACATTAATGTGGTGTGAATTCAGTACTATTTGGTCTGCTAATTATCTCATCTTTGCACTTTTTTTCCCCAATTGAGAACTTCTTTGACTTCAGAATAAATTTAATCATCTTTGGTAGATTAGAAATGAAAGGGGAAAGAGGAGGTGAAGTCAGGGTCTAAAGGTAGGGCTACATTGAGGGCTATGAGTTCTCAATGTTATGGATACTCACTCCTGCTACACATGGGTTTTTCATTCTGAGACTCTTGTGAAGGATCCTTTCTTTTCCCCTCCTCCCCCCTTCCACAAGGTCCTGAGCTTCTAAATTTCTAGACATTTAAAAAATATCAGTGGAGGACAGGGGTTCTCCATCATTTATCCTTAACTCACATGATAAGACCAGCTCACTTCCTTTTCCAAGAGCAGCTAGGTGATGTACAGGCCAAAGCCCTGGGCTTGGAATTAGGAAGATCTGAGTTCAAATTTGAATTCCAGACATTTACTGGTTGTGTGACTCTGGGCAAATCACTTAACCTCTGTTTGCCTCAGTTTCCTCAAGTATAAAATGGAGTTAATAATAGCACCTTCCTCCCAGGGTTGTTGTGAGGATCAAATTTGCAAAATGCACTTAGCACACAGAATGTGACATATAGTAGGTATTATATAATATAAATGCTTATTCTCCTTCCTTCTCCCTTCCCCTTCTGTCCTTCATAGATACATTTCTCATGACATTCTTTATACTTCATTTTTTCCTTATCAGAAATCTGCTGTAACCTACTCACACCTATATCTGCCTCTTTTTGCCATTTGCCCCTTTTAATACTTCAAGTCCCCTTCTCTGTGTCCTCCTGATTAGTTTACTACAGGAGATCTGAGCAAGGTGCTAGGGGACTTTCCATCTCTTCTCTTAAACATTTACTTCAAGGGTAATGCTGGATCCTGTGGTCAGCTCACAACCACCTTTAGATGATCCTCATCTTCAATTTTTCGGAAACTATAACATTCCAAGAAACTATAACATTCATAACCATTCAACATCACAAGAAGAATATTGGTGTTAAAAAAAAAGGCTTTGCTTCAGGGGTAGATTTGGGGCCATTAAAAAGCACTGAATCATTTGTTCCTCCTTTAGAATTCTGAACCCGTGACACTGACCAGTTGCAGTGTCGGTCCAGTGAAGTAATCAACATGCACTTACTAAGTACTTACTATGTGCCAGATACCATTGGGTAATGGGCATGTAATAGCGTAAATGAAATAGTCCCTGTGCTGGAGAAATTTACATTCTATCAAGGAAAATAACAAATAGATGGCAGATATAGATAGTTATAAAATATTAATTAAAAAATTCACATATACTAGGTTAAGAACCTCTCCATGTTCTAAAACAAATTTCTTAAAAGTAAACCAAAATCATGGCAAAAATGAATATTCACAAAATGCAGAACAATAGTGCTAACCTTAATTATAGCCAAAAAGGCTTAGATTGATAAAATAAAAAGATTGTTTTTGACAATCTGTTTCCATGGAGGGTCTATCTTAAACACAAAGTAGTTATTTGATTTTTAATCACAGACCCGGTTTTATATTTATGGGCATCCTATATGTGGATATTGAATCCCAGATATTATACGCATCATTTAAAGTCTTTTCAGCAGGGGTTATAAGCAAATTCTAAATATTTAAAGTACAAATATTATCTTCAATAACAAAAGAATTTAGGAAATGATTAAAGATAGTGCTATGGTGTCAAATTACATTTTTTAAAAAAAGGATTCAAGTATCACTGGGAGAAGAAAGGAAGTGTGTGTATGTATTTTTCTTCCACTTTTTTTCCTTCAAAACAGAAATAAAATCGGTCACCAATGGTCTTCCACGCAACATAAACTTAGGCTTCCTGGGTGTGCATAGCTCAGCTGTGACTACTCTCGGTATTATTACTCTGCATGGCATTTGGTTATCCCTACTATTGTTGCTTCCAGGCTTTAACTCAAAAAACCATGCTGCTTTTATTGTCATTTTTCCCCTTCTCAAATCATGAGTTTTAAAAGAAATTTTTTATTAGGATGCTTTTAAAAAAAATCTACCTTCTCAAATATTCTGAAGGATAGGAACAAAAGAAAAACCAGCTTATGCATTTTCCTGGGGGTACCTGACACTAATCAAATTCAAATCTCCCTTCCTAAACAGGAATATTCTTCTCTAGGAATTTCACCATTACAAAAGGAAATGCTTGAAAAGAAAATTTTTAACTCCACAGCCTGCCAATTTCCCCTCCCCAAACCACCCTCCACCAAAAAAAAAAATTCCAGTACCTTTATATTTGGCTTTATAAAGACACCTCTACTTTTCCCCCTCCTCCTTTAAATGATAGCTGCCATTCTTTACTACTTCACAGGACCACAGTTCTACAGCTGGAAAGGATTTTAGAGTCCATCCAATTCAAAGCCTTCAGTTTAGAGTGGAGCACCAGAAGCAGATCTGATGAGGTCTCCTAATTCCAGAATCAATGTTTTTTTCCAGTGACCATGCTGCTTCAGATATCTGTCCCTATTTACGTGTACAGTGAATATGAATATTTGCATTTTTTAATGCACTGAAACACAAATGATATCATGTTTTCCTTCCATACACTGAAATAATTAGGTTCTGGTTATGATGCACTTGAGACTAAATGCAAAAATTCTGGTGACCCTTAAAGTTTCTTAAAATGAGATTCTACATCTAATTTATTGATTTGATGAGGAAGGAGGGAGAAAAGGGGGAGAAAGAGATAGTAGTTGAAATTCACAGATATTATACTAGAAACCTTATCTGGAGCCAATTGTTTGACCCTTTCTCCACAAAACCTTTTTACCATATCTGCTGAAAAAAGAGAAAAATGGCCTGGTTTGAATTCTAGAAACCTCTTCTGTCTGCTTCTGATGGGCCTCTGGTTTAGCTCCTAAGGAGTAATGAAGTGACTGAAGGTCAGGGAGGTGAAAAGAGGATTCTGGAGAGTCCACAGGGTGGATAATTAGCCTTGAATCATAGACAGATGGCCAAGACCCGTATTCACACAGTACAGATGTGGTCTTAGGAGGCTTTGTTAGGATTGTGGCAAATGTTCATATTCAATGCACACTGTGCTTACAAAAAAAAATAACAAATGGAGGAGAATGTTTGTTGGTAACGTAGCAGTGCCTATACCTATCTCTTCTACTTTCATTCCAATTGAATTAAATATGGTATTTTGGTGAAATTTTACATTTGTGATTGATGCCAAACACCTTCATTAGCCTCTCTCCTACTCAATTCATCCTCTACAAAGCTGCCAAACTGATATTCTTAAAACACATATCTGACAATATCACTTTTCTTGCTCAAAATTCTCTAGTGAATTCCTATTGCCCCAATGATAAAATACAAACTTCTCAAACTTCTCAAATACAAAGTTAAAGACCTCTAACAGTCTGGCTCCCACCTACTTTTCTGTCTAATTTATATTACTCTTCATTCTTCCATTCCCATTAAACTACCCTCATATGTGTTCTTCTTACATGACATTCCCACTAAGCTTCCAACTAAATGTCCGCACAAGTGGTCCCCCATGTCTGGAATTCACTCTCTCCTCATCTCTGCCTAATAGAATATCTGCCTTCTTTCAAAGCAGAGACCAAGTGCCACAGCCAAGGTGAAGCCTTTCTTCATCTGCCTGCCTCTCTCCTTCCTCCCTTTACTAATCCTCCTTTCTGAAATTACTTAGTACAGTATGAACTTGGCATTTACTTAGCTGTGTACATGTTATACATACCAAGTTACTCCCTACTCCTCATATGCCCAAAGGGAATACACTCTCACAGGGGCAGGAACTGCTTGTTTTTATTTCTATCTCTCTAGTTACTGCTATAACATGCATACAGCAGGTACTTCGTGCAGTTATACTGAACTGAAGCAGAAATTATAAATTATTCTATGAATAACTCCCATTCATAGAGTGTTTTAAGATATACAGGTCGGTTTCTTCATAGCAACCTGTTGCTACACATAGGTAGTACAAGAATTAAAATCCCTATTTTTACAGGTGAGAAAACTAAGGAAGAAGCGATATGATATTTTTACTCTTTTCAGTAGATGGATAATTAGGATAAATATGGTGAGAGACCTGGGGGTTTGCTTTGTTTGGTTATAAAGGCAGGTAGGGTAGTAGATTGTTGTATATAAGATGACAGTGATAACAAAAAAAAAAGACACTAATGCATTGTTGGTGGAGTTGTGAACTATGCCCAAAGGGCAACCAAACTGCATATCCTTTGATCCAGCAATACCACTGCTCCTTATTCCAAAAAGATTTTTTAACATGGAGGAGGGGCATGGGGGGGAGGGGAGAAGGACCTACTTGTACAAAAATATTTATAGCAGTTCTTTTTTGCGGTGGCTAAGAACTGGAAATTGAGGAGATGTCCATTAATTGGGGAATGGCTGAACAAGTTGTGGCATATGATTGTGATGGAATATTATTGTGCTAGAAGAAATAACAAACAGACTGATTTCGGAAAAACCTGGAAAGACTTACATGAACTGATTCAACTACCCAATGACCCAAGACAATTCTAAAGGACTAATATTGAAAAATTAGACTGAAGCATACTGTTTCCCTCTTTCTTTGTGTGTTTCTTGCTTCCTTTCTTTCTTGTTGAAGTCTTCTTGTACAAAATGACTAATATGGAAACATTTTACATGATTGCCTATGTATGACCTATATCAAACTGCTTACTTTCTCAGGGAGGGGGAAAAGTATAGAATTTGGACATCAATACTTAAAAAAACAAACCAAGCCCAAGTACTAAAAATTGTTTTGACATGTAATTGGGGGAAAAGTAAAATATTATTTTAAAAAAAGATCCAATAAAACTTTTTTTTAAAAAAAAGATGTGGAAAAAGGCTAGGGTAATATAAGAAGTTTAAGTTTAATGGACTTAGGCAAGGTTGTGAATCCTGGCCCTGATACTTGCTGTGTGGCCTCACCACCTTATCACCAAATCTGAGTCTCTGGGACTCAGTTTCTTCATCTTACAAAGGAAGGTATTAGACTAGATTACCTTTAATGTCCTTTCCAGCTTAAAATCCTTATGATTTCCTATGAATCACTATTATGATGCATCAGCCAGTACTCAGACCCACCTGGGACTTGTAACTTGAAGAGCAGATCTGTTTCCATGGTTCTACATCTCAAAGAGTAGCAATAATGCCCAAAGCACTAAATACTTGGGAAAGACCATATTATCAGCCTAAGCTTAGATATGGTAATGTACAAAGCAACATTCTTTGGGTTTGTCTCCACCCAATGATAAGACCTTATGTAGTTCAGTTCTTTGCTAGGCCCCTTTACCTCAGGCGGCAAGCAAGTATTCTCTATCCCAAAATAAATTAAATAGTAGTAACGCTACATGCAAAGAAGCATGTAGCAAAAGTGCTGCATTCCTTAAATACTAATATACCTCAATTTTAATCAATAAAAATTTGTTAATTACCCACAATGTGTAAGGCGCAATGCTTGTGCTGGGTTTACAAAGACATACCAGGCAAAAAAAGACGCTTTTGTTGCTCATAACGTACTTTTGGAAATTAAATACAAAATATATACAAATTCATTTCTAGGGAGAGGGCACTAGCAACTGGAGGATCAGAAGAGGTTTTCTCTAGGAGATGGTGAGGAGAAAATGGACTATAGGATGGGGGAAAGATAGTGCAAAAGGTATAGACATGGGATAAAGAACATCTGGAATAAAATGCAAACTAACGTATGAAGAGTTAAGGAATACGTATAGTGTGAAGGAGAGTACAAGAAAGAGAATATTGTGCAAAGACTGGGAAGGACTTTTAAAAGCCAGAAAGAGGATTTTGTGTTTTATCCTAGAAGCAGGAGAGCCACTTGTTTAATTTAGCAGAGGAGTGACGTGGTTTGGCTTTTCATGTAGCAGAGGAATGACACAGACATTGTTAGAAGCATCGATTTTCCAGGTGTTTTAGAGAGGGAAGAGGCTGGAAACAGACCAGTTGGATGGGTACTGCAGTAGCACAAGAGAGAGATGATGAGGGCTTGAATTAGATTGGTGGTCGTGTGAGTTGGGAGATGTGGGCATATATTATTAAGGTAGATTCCACAAGACTCATGAAATGATGGGAAGTGTGCTTGGTGGGGGAGAGAAGGAAG
Source organism: Phalanger gymnotis (assembly GCA_028646595.1). Lineage (NCBI taxonomy): Eukaryota > Metazoa > Chordata > Mammalia > Diprotodontia > Phalangeridae > Phalanger > Phalanger gymnotis. The sequence goes on along the minus strand of CM053626.1, from coordinate 241,879,403 downwards.
AGCATAATACAATATTGAGGCTGCAAACAGGATGGCTGGAAGAACAGTGGTATCCTAAACAGAAAGAGATGTTAGGAAAAGGGAAAGGGATTCGGAAAAGGAGAAGCTCTGTTTTGGACATGTTACACAGCTCAACAGCTGTTGAGTTGGATCTGGATTTCAAGGGAAATACTGGGATAGAATATATAAATCTGGGAGTCAGTTACATAGAGAGGTAAGTCATCTGTGTAGAAAAGACAGCTGAATCTTCATCACGCATGGCTTGGAAGAACTAGAATGTAAATCACCACAGGAAGGGAGAGGATGAATTTTTTTGGCCAACACAACTCAAGAAGTCATTAACTAAGGCTTGGAGAGGTTAAGAACTTCATCAGAAGAGGAATTAACCACCTAGATTAACTCAGATCTTTTGAAGTATTTATGTATAGATCTCCCAAAAGTCATTCATATGAAATTTAGAAAAACATGACATTATATTAAGGATATTTGACAATGCATATGCATTCAAACAGAGCTCTGATGTATACCTTATCTAAAGAACAGAATGTTATTTAGACAGACTGATAAATTCACAGGTTTCCTATACAATTAACTGTAGCTACATCAACAAAGTGGTTTTCCTGGGCTATCTGATAATACATGGAAATTACAATTATACAGAAGATGTGAACAAAGGGAAATGTTATCAAAAACAGGATGGTCAAAGAGACTTAAATGTAGTTAAAGGGCTATTCAGATTTTTGTGTCTAGTGCAATATAAAAATTCCTTATTGGGGCAGCAAGGTGGATAGAGCATTGGGCCTAGGTTCAGGAAGACCCAAGTTCAAATCTCACCTTGGACATCTGCTAGCTGCAGGACCCTAAGTATGTCTTAGTTTCCTCAACTTCAAAATGGAGATAACAATGGCATCTACCTTCCAGGGTTGTAGTAAGATAATATTCATAAAGGCTTTAACACAGTGCCAGGCATGTGCTATATAATTGATTTATATTATATAAATTTATTTATTTATATGATCTATTTCCCCCCCACCCCTTCTTCTTCTCCAGGAAGATTTTCTTGATCTCCCTTAATGTCAGTGCCTTCTTTCTAAGACTTTCTCCAATTAATCCTGTCTCTATCTTGTCTGTATCATAGTTTGCACATTATTTCCCCTATTAGACTGTGAGCTCCTTGCTGGCAGGGATCCTATTTGCCTTTCTTTGTATCCCAAGTGATTACTTAAGCACAGTGTCTAGCAGCACACAGTAGGCTTTTATTAAATGCTTGTTGACTTAATGTTTCAGGGTTTCAGAACAAAATCAATACATTTTCACTACATTCCAGAAATGTACCCTTGAGTGCATAAACGCTAGAAAACCACAAGATCTGGAGGAATTAATAAGAAATCAGTTCTTTGTTGATAAAATTCTGTCCGACTCAGGGGCAAGGAGTCAAGAGTATCCACGTAAGCACCAACTCCACCACCAACATACTTCCCAGTTTAGGCCAGTCACTAAACATCTCTCTTCTCCACCTATAAACTGTGTTTAATAAAACTTGCTGCCGTTAAAGGCCTATTGTGCATAGCACATAGTAGGAAGAACACAAACTCTCACCTCAAACACTACCTAAATGTAATTTGAACAGAATGTAACAAACAGAAAGCACTTTGAAAATAAGTGTTAATAAACTAAGCGTTGCTAGTATTCCTCTACTGAAATCTTATTCCAGTGAATCCTCATAGTATAGCTGTTAACGATGGGCTTTTGAAAGCTCTGCCCAAAACAGAACAAATTCTGGCAAATCCTATCATGGTGGAAAGGTTAATAGACATTTCTGTTGTACAAGGTATGGCCTGCACGAGATGATGTGAGTGTATGGGGTACAGCGCAATAAGCAGTGGATATTGAGTCAGAGGACCTGGGTTCAAATCTCATTCTTTGCCACTTACCACCTAAGTTGGTCACTTCACCTAAGTGAAGTTGGACAGGTACCTTCACTTCTCGGCTTCAGTTTCCTCATAATTTGAAAGGGCTGGAATTGATGACCTTTTAAGCTCTAAATCTACTATGATACTCTTTACTACAATGTAGAGGGTTTTGCAAACTACACAGGTAAGCAATGGACCCTTAAAGAAAGAATAAGAAAATTATAATAAGGTAAGCTCTTCTAATATAGTGTCTCTCTCTGAGAGTTCTGCCACTGGCATGTTACAATTTCCTACCCTGGCCTGGGAATATGAAAATGTTCCTCCCCTCCCCTTTTTTGTTTGCATGAGTCTTTTTACTTAACAAGTAGCAATAACAACTCCTATTTATATAGTGCTTTTATTTTGCAAAATGTTTTCTTTAAAATAGCTTTAAAGGTGGGAGGAACAAATATGATTATATCCATTTTGCAGATGAGATTACTGATCCCCAAAGAGATTAACACAGTTTGCCCAACTTCAAATTATGTTTCAGTTGGGAGTTAGTGCTCTCCCTACTGTGTGCCATGCACTTGCCAAAACAAGAACTACAACAGTTGAACACTGAGAATCTATGTCTTTTACCCTTTCTAACACCTGTGCCCTCCAATTATCTCCAGTACCCAATCGGACATCTCCATATTAATCTCCAAAATTATTCTGGGGAATGTGGGGGTACATTACAATCTAAAATGAAGAAAAAAAAAGACAAATGCATTTCTTGTTAACAGAGTCCAAAGGCAGAAAATACCATGAAGAAGTACAAAATTGTGAAAGTAACTCAGAAAGAGAAATGACCACTTGTTTCTTTCATACTAAGAGGGAACTGCATTCCATAGCTTCTTTATCTCTTGTCAAAAGACCGTCTTTGCAACTTATACAACTTCTTGCTTTAATCAGTTCATTAATTCAACTATAAACCTTTGTGATATAAATTTCCTTCTTCTAATAGGAATACGCTAAAAGGGAATGATTTGTGTGCCACGTATGTGTTTTGCTTTGGATTTTTTGTTGTTAGTGGTTTATTTATAAGATATCTGCTCTTAGATTAGTCCTGCTTGAGTGGCATCATAAATGGCTCCATTCCCCAGCAGTACTCTCCCTCTGATGGGAGACTGACAACCACTACTTAGAACGTCTTTCATGGTACACAATGAAGTGTAAAACTGCTGTGAAAAAGCCCATGTTTCAAAACAAACCATCTCTATAATAAGCCCTTAAAACACTTTTCATTAATATATTTCTTTGTGTATAAAACAAAAGCTTAATACTACAACCATGTGCTGTGACATTTTTCCTTTAATAAACATCGTTCTACTTTTCAGCTGGTCCAAAATAAATTCTTTTAGATAAACTCTTAAAGTGAGGCATGTTTAGGGTTTCCTAATACCCACTCCCTTACTGATGCTTAAAACTGTGGAGTTTTCAACTAAAATATTGAAAGCTCCATAAAAATCCAAAGTGGAAATTCTAAATTAGTAAATATTGAACCTAACTACTTTATATCTCAGGTATTAGCAAATACCTTTGGTCTACAGAGATACAGCTCCTTCTAATCCTTATCTGAATTTGCAATTAAGACTTCAGAGCTATAGATATCTGTACACAGCTGTGTACAGAGCTCTACTCTCTTCATTTTAAATGACTGGACCCAAATCAAATCAGTCTTCAAATACATTGAAAAGTAAATGTCCAATGTCTAATTGAACTAATAGATAACACATTTTAATACAGTTGATGCTTGGCACAGGACTCTGTCAGGGAAGGGAAGAGAAATGAACAGTTTGTGGGTTTTTTTTTTAATTCCCAAACCTCAGTGGAACTGTCATTGTATCATGAACATTCAATTTCAGGGTATAAATATCAGACCAAGCAAATATGTATTGATTATTGTCTTTCCCCAATCCAAATGCTTTCAGAATTAGATTTCTGTTCACCTCAATTAATTGTCACCTCCAATAGGATATTGTTAGAGCTTCAAAATGAAGCACTTATGGGTTTTCTTTTCCAATCTCTTGTGGGCTTCTCTCAGTTTATCGCAAATGAACAATCATGTTGGAAGGAGCTCCGTCTGTTTAATGTCATTAGCGATTGTTTCATAAAACAAACAGCCGCTCTACCATTCTGCTGCAGTTAATCTTAAATCTAAATGTGGCGGCTCTCGGGGAGGGCCTCAAACATGGTTTGTTCTAACCAATGCAGGTTTCTTAATCTACTGCAAGTCAAGGCTCTTATCTCTGCTCAGCTTGGAGCAGTGATTTCTTTGTCCAAATACTAAACCAAACCCAGTTAATGTTGTGTTTCCAGTTTTTCCTGGAAAATTAAAAAAAAAAAAGCATCAGGGGGAGAAGGGGAGGGAGAGACTATCATGGACCAAAGCCCACAGCAGTTATTGACTGCACTCTTTTACAAATATTTTCCCAATCCCTACAAAGTCAAACTCTATTTCAGGTTGGCGCCCAAGTGTCGGCCCAATTGGTGAATTTGTTCATCCTGATAAATGGCTAAACTGGCTACAGAAAACATCTTTGGAGACAAAGAAATGATAGGTAGCTGAAAAGTCATTGGCTTCAGGGAATTATATACTCATGTATTTTAAAGTTTGGACTATTCTACATAGCAGATAAGGCACAGTCCCATGGTACCAGGCTATTAATTACCAGGGATAGTATGTCAGCTGCTTTTTTTCTATTCAAGGAGGAAAAAGTGAAGGTGACCTCACAGTCCCACAAGAGAACCACCCAAATTACCTTTATAGTAGATGAGCCAGAGGTATAAGCCAAGTCTTGACTTAGTAAGCTTGGGAATAGAAAGGCTTTATAACTAGACCACTTCAGTGGTCTTTCCTTCCTGCCTCATAGTACCTAGTCTCTGTGTCATCTATTTATCACTAAGTCATATACTACCTTGCGACATTACTTGTATTTTATCTCATGTGTATATGTCAATATACACATGTCAACAAAGCCCTACTCCATCCAATGCCTCTATGATCATGGAAGTAATATGCATCTATCATTGGAAGACCAGCCTAAGTTCCAAAGGGGTCATCACGACAAGGCTGGCCAATGAGTCATACTTTTTGGATACAGTAACTCATCCAGTGAATTATTTCTTCGCTGGGAAGTAAGTACTTACAAAGATGAAAATACATATTTTTTAAAGTATTCAGCAATCTAGGGGGAAAGAGGAGAGAAGAAAATCTGTTCAATAGAATTGTTTCCAGTACACATGTAACTCAAATGAACATTACCCAGTTCAAATCTCTCATCTTCCTTAAAAAAAAAAAATATTAAAAGGGTTGGATGTTTAAGAATCAGTTTCTTTTTGAAGATAAAGGATGAAAATAAAGAGAAACAGACTTTATTTTTTACAGGAAAAAAATTCTATACAAAGGTTTACAAGGCACCAATAGACAGTAATCAATTTTAGAAATATATAGTGCATAAAAGGAACTGACCATCCATTCCTACTTCCAATAAGCTTACACATAAAGATGAGATTTTCTTCCCCAAACCCTTTAATTCCAATATTTTTTAATTAGCAAGTTAAGAACTATTTAGATCAATAAATATACCATAGGTAAATGACAAAGATATGGTAAGGATCTCTCTGGGTACCAGTAGGTAAAATCATTCTTTTGAAAGTGTGATTAAATTCAAAACTAAGTCTAAGAGAAACCTAGGATTTCCCCTTTCAAGGATTCTTTTATTTTCTATTTAACAGTAATTTATTTTTTCCAATTACATGTAATAGTTTTCAACATTCACTTTCATAAGATTTTGAGTTCCAAATTTTTTCTCTCTTCCCTCTCTCCTCACCAAGATGGCAAGCAATCTGATATAGGTTATACATGTACAAGCATATTAAATATATTTCCATATTAGTCATATTGTGAAAGAAGAATCAGAACAAAAGGGGAAAACCACAAGAAAGAAAAAGAGAGAAAACAGTATGCTTTGATCTGCATTCAAATTCCATAGTTCTTTCTCTGGATGTGGATAGCATTTTCCACCATGAGTCTTTTGGAAATGTCTTAGATCAGGGCTGTCCAACCTTAGGTTTTTATTAAACAACAGACAATATATTTTGATTTGCCATTTTAGTGAGAGCTCTGCGGTTTACTAAAGCAAATATGTAAATTTCTACGCTTGTAGGTGGGCCGCATTTTAGACAGCCCTTTCTTAGATCACTGTACTGCTGAGAAGAGCTAAGTCATCACACAGTGTTGCTGTTACAGTGTTCTCCTGGTTCTACTCACTTCATTCTGCATCAGTTCACGTAAGTTCAAGGATTCTTTAATCATTCCTAAGAAAAGTCTCAACTTGCGCCTCCCCAAATAAAAAAGTCTTTGTTTTACTGAAGCCCATGAAGCGAAGACACTTGCCAAGGCAGAGGTGACGGAAAAGGAATAGACAAAATTGTCAAGCAATCCAGTGAAGACCAGGTTTGTGGGGAGGGGGAGTCATTAAAAATAGCAGAGGGGCCAACACCTAGTTACTCTAATCCCTGTCCTCCCTCCCCCCAAAAAAACACCCACTTCTCTAACCAATGTACTAATTAGAGATTCATTTGGTAATCATAGAGTACCACTAGACATCCATTCTACTTCTATTACATTATGAATTTTACCTATCAATCTAACAAGTAATTATTAATAAGCAGGCACAGTGCTAGGCACTGGGGATACACAGATAAGTTCTTTGGAAGAATCTGTATATAATGACAAAATATATACAAAGTAAAATACAGTGTAAACCTGAGGCTAGGCTTTAGCTACACCTTATCCTGAATTAAACAGAGAGTCAGAAATGGATTTTAAAGATGTATAATTTAACCTTATTATTAAATAAAGAAATGAGAGAGAAAAAGATTAACTATCCTGCCCATGGGCACCCAACTAGTTAGTAGCAGAACTTAGTCTAGTTGAAGCTGCCACCAAAAGCCTGGCTATGCAAGGTCACAGAATCATAGCCAGAAGGGACTTCAGAGTGACAAAAATTGCAATCCGTCCATTGTGTAATATCCCAAAGCAGCCTGCCCTTGAAGACATCCAGTGATGGGGAATCCCTACTTCTGAGGCACTCCATTCCACTTGAAAACAGTTCTACCTATTGGAAAGATTTCCCTAATATGGAATCTAAATCTGCCTTTCTGATAGTTCTGGCTTTGCTCCTTTTTCTGCTCTTTGTGCCTAAGTAGAACAAATAAGCTATCATTTATGTTTATTTGAACATCAAAACCACAAGGAGTTAAGTACTATAGGTATTGTTCCTATTTTACAAATAGGAAAGAAAAGCTTAGGATCACAGATGTAGATCTGAAAAGGACCAAAGAGGCCATCTGGTCCAAACTCCCTAGTTTCTTACAGATGAGGAAATTGTGGCCTTCTTCAAAGTAACAGGTAGTAAAGGCCAGAAGGCAGATATGAACCCCAGGTCCTTTGAATCCAGAGCCAGCAATGTTCCTTCCACCATACCTAAATGTTTTTAAAGAGATTATTAAGTGATTTCCATGGTCGTACACCTAATAAGGGCAGGTGGCAGAAAGCCAAATTTGAAAACGAGTCTTCCTGACTAGTTATGCACTCCATTCATGATTTCTAATTGCTTCTCATAATACAGAAATACTCAAGGACAAGCTATCACGTCTGCTCTAAAAATCCTCTTAACTTAACCAGCCTTATAGGACTTGGTTTCCAGTGTTGTTTCTTCTCTTGTCCAGCTTGCTCAAAACTGTGCACGGTACTCCAGAAATAATCAACAAGAATGTACCAAGCACCTACTATGTGCTGGGGTACTGTGTTACTAGGGACACAAGGGGGAAAAAAATAAACAGTTTTTGCCTTCAAGGACTTATATCTAGTCCTGTACTCCTAAGAAGATGTAAAATATCTAAAAGGTAAATGCGAGGTAATTGTGGGAGGGTAAGTACTAATAATTGGAAAAAATCTGGAAAGCTCTCATGTAATAAGGTGGCATTTAAGCAACACTTTGAGGGAGGCTAGTAATTTTAAGAGGAGAGGAGTGCATTCAACAATCCCTGATCTCAGTATCTTACATTCAAATGGGGAAAATGACATACATGCTCATCAGATTTGCGGAAGATAGAAAGCTGCCTGGGACAGTCAACACAGAGGCTCTAAAACAGTTCTTGACAGAATAGTGGTCTCCAAAGTGGAAGGAAGGTCCACAGAATGACACTAGGGATAGATTGGTAACAGGACCATGGTTTGACCCCAAGGTGGATATGATCCACCCATGGAATGGTAGGAAGATGGTCGCATTCTATCCTTACTCCCAACAGCCAATAATGGACTTTTTCCCAAGCTAACTAACTCCCTTCCCTTCAACACTCTCCCTTTCAGCCTATCACACATCTGGCATCCCAGATTGCAGCCTTTCTGGGCATCATCAGGACTATTAACCAGACCCAATCCCCCAGCAGCTTAAGGGGAAAATTCCTGTTCCTCCCCTTCTCCACCCCCAGCATCCCCATATCTCATCCCCAATATTATGTCCTGGCTGCTGCCACAAACATTTCTCAACAATGGGTTCTGGGTTCTGAGCCTGAGGGCAAATCTAACCTCTATCCCCCTCCCCTCCCTTACACATACACATTATAAGATTTGTGGTGAGAAAGAGTGTCAGAATAATAAGTGAGCATGGCTAAATAACCTTTACTCATTCCTTTCCCAAATTTGCTTATTTCTTTTGAGGGCATCACCCTGTAGAAGACAGGGCTGAATCTAATAAGATGAAATTCAATAGGGATCAATGTAAATGGACTTTACATAATTTTATTTTTTTTTAGTTTAAAATTGTAAAGTAAAAAAAATGTCAAGTAAATGTTTTTTAAGAAGCACTTGCATAAAACAAATAGTTGTTCAAGTATAAAGTGAGAGAGATCTGGTTAGACAGCAGTTGCTCAAAAAAAAAAAAGCTGCAGGATTTCAATGGATTATAAGCTCCATAGGAATCATCAAGATGATATGGCAGCCAAAAAAAGCTGAAGTGATGACTGGCTGCATTAAGAGGAGCACAGCTTCTCTAAATAGAGAAGTGACAGTACCACTGTACCCTTCCCTCATCATACATTATCTGTAGTACCGTATTTAGGTCTGGGTACCAGTTTAACAGGGCCAACTGGAGACTGTAGAAAAGTGAGGTGCCAGGATGATCAAGGGCTGTATCTATATCATATGGGGATTGGTTGAAGGAAAATAGGAGGGATCAGAAATGGGTTCATGTAAAAGATGGTGCTTGAGCCAAGTGTCAAAGGGAACAAGATATTCTATGAGCCAAAGATAAAGACAGAAGGCATTAAGGCATAGGGGACAGCCACCATAAAACAAAAAGAGGGGAAGAGGACCTTTAGTGTGTAAAGGACAGCAACAGTCACTGGACTGTAGCGTGTGAAGAAGGGAATAAAATGTAAGAATTGCAAGACCATTGAAATGGTCTCCCTCTCAAGTGTCTCCCCACTCCAATGCATATTCCATAAGAAGCACAGGCTGACTTGTGCATCTTTTACTCTCCCACCCAGTAATTCCCCAGTGCTTTAATAATTAAAATAAATTCCACTGCTTTTTAAAGCCCTTCACAATCTGGCCCCAGCCTACCTTCCTAGCCTCCTTATATACAACTCTCATTCTATACCTATACTCTGGAGTCTAGCCAGACTGACCTTGCTACTCCTCACACACCTCCATCTCCTACATGTTTCGAATGCTCTCTTTCCACCTCATAGAATCCCTTACTTTCTTCAAAACTCATCACAAGTACTACATGACTTCTATGTCAAGTCTCCAACCACTAGTATCTTTCCTCCCCGGTTTTTTTTAATTGGTATTTTTATTCTGCATATACTTATACATACACATTTATTTCCTTTGATAGACTAACTGCAAGTTCCTTGAGAGTAGGAACTCTTCCATTTTTGTCTTTCAATTTGTAATCTATAGTTGGTGCTCTGGCCTCAGGCACTAGCTGGGCAAGGCACTTAACCCTGTTTGCCTCAGTTCCTCAATTTGTAAAATGAGCTGGAGAAGGAAATGGCAAACTGCTTCAGTATCTTTGCCAAGAAAACCCTAAATGGGGTCATGAAGAGTCAGGCATGACTAAAAAATGAGTGAACAAAAGTAAGTACTTAATAAGTGCTTATTGACTTACCTTCCCAACATCCCCCAAAAGTGGTCACTTTTATATTCTCCATTTTACAAATGAGAAAAATGAGACTTAGACAAATTAATTGACTTGCCCAGACTCTTATAGCCTACTTAGTGTCTGAAGTAGGATTCAAGCCCAGGTCTTCCTGAAAATCACTCTGGCACTCTCCCTTGCCACACTGCCATGTGTAGATCTAAAGATGGAATTGCTGTTTTTTGGCTGCCATGTCACAATGATGACTAATTAAATTGGTAGTCCGCTAAAACCCTGAAACCTTTTAAAAATGAATTAGCCTAACACATTGTAAGGGCAAGCAAAGTGGGACTTTTTACTGCTTTTACTTTTGGAGTGCTTCTCAGCACTAAGGCAATCAAGTGCCTTTGATTGAGTCTTGCCTTTGTTTGTAGGAAGGTCCATACCCTTTTGCTAATTAGGTCACCAGAGGTGTGAAGCCATCTGGCCCTGAAAAAGGGTATGTATGCCCAGAGGATAGCCATTGAACTCAGAATCAAGAATTGAGAACTCTCAGAACTGTGGGAGAAGTTTTGCTTTGGGGGCTCACTCATTGAAACAGTGTTCATGTGGAGACTCTGGGTAGCCATTAAGGAACCCCCACCCCCACCCCCACCCCCACCCATGGCCCTGCTTTGAAAACCCAGATGTTGGTGCTTCTCCCTCTGGTAACTATGTATGTATTACTACGGTCAGACAGAAGCCTGTCTGTTGATCTGTATCATTTTTTCTTTTTTGTAATTTCTCTTTGTATTTGCTCTGAAGTGCCAGGTGCTGACTTTTTCCCCTGAACTAAATAAATGATATATGTATGTTTAATTAAAGTGAGATTGTAAACCCATTAAAGTTGCTTTCCTTAGAAAAGCTGATCTAAGAACCTGTGCTAGTAGCCCTCCTGTATGCTGGTGTTATTGGTCTTACACAGCCACAGTAGCAGCAAGTAACATGGTTGTTACACATATTGCTTTACGTGGCTGGACAACAGCACACAGAAATATAAGTTTTGCTAATTTAAAAAAAAATTAGAGCAGGGTAGAATGACAATTTCAACTTGGGTAGTAGGTTATGGACAGTCACAGAGCAAAAAAATTTTAATGGGACTAGGTAGCTAGGGGATAGGGTGATGAGCAGAAGTGGAAAAGACTGAAAGGGGATTTCGGAAGGGTAACAGAACAAAGAACAAATTTTGTAGATTTAATTATTTTATCTAAAACCCAAAAAATTAGCAAATGAGTTTAGAATACTGCAATCCTTTCCCTAATTTCGCCCAGTCTCCTCAGTGAAACCAAATCTAATTCAAGCTCTCCAGTTCATTATTTCCTCATTGAGAGAAAAATAAGGACTACTTCTTCCTCTTCGTTATCAGTATTATGCTTCCTGTACTCATGGGATTCACTTACTGCCAAGCACTAAACTTGCCAGGATAGGCAATATTATAAAATGAGCGTTTGCTGCTACATCAAACTGGAAAGCAATCTGATATACTGGATGCAAAAAGTGAGTATACTCCTCTAGGCACAAGGAAGATGGCAGTGGGAATCTATTCTAATTGGGACCAGAGAAAGAATAACTAAAGCCTATATACAATCAAGGAAACTTTTTTTTTTTACCACAAATCTTTGTTTTCTGTTAAAAAAAAAAACTTTAAGTAGAATCAATAACAAGCAATTTTGTATAAAATGTTCTCTCTTTCCTTCCCAATTCTGAGGGAAACCTTAATGTCCCTAAGGGTTATAATCCTGACAAAAGCAATCTCTCAACTGTACTAACTGATCTTGGAAAAATTCAAAATTCACTCTACTTGATTTAAATAAATTCACAATTACCAATTCAAACAGCAACCCAGGACAAAAGAGTTAATCTCCTCTATAAGAGGTTTCTATGTCTACTCAGATTTTTTTTACCTGGTCTGGGGAATCATTTAGATATTTAGGTAACAAGTTCTTTGGTCAATCAAAGGACAAAAATGTGTTGAAGCACCTACTAGAGAAGGTGCCAGGCACTAGGATGAGACTGGGAATCCAAAGGCCGAACTTAATGAGCTCCTTTGTGTTCCCCACTATGCCCAAGAGCATATCAAGAAACACATACTCTTAAGTAAATTAAAACATATGCAAGTAATTGGGAATAATGGGAGTGGGAGGACACAGTTGAAGGGATAAGGGAAAAGTCTCAAGGAAGCTAGGGATATTGAGTACAGTAAATAAGAAGCAGGGGTGAGGAGCTGAAGCATGAGGATCAACAGCAAAGAGGACACAAAGTGTAAGGAAAATAAAGTCGGCCAATTTGGCTGGAATGCTAAACACATGAAAAGGTATGTGGTGTAATAAGCCTGGATAGGTAAATCAGTGGGAAGGGTCTTAAATGCCAATTAGAGAATTTCCGTATTTTATCCCAGAGGGAAGAAGGGAGACACTAGAATTTTTGAGCAGAGGATTAAGGGCCATAGGTCAGACCCTGTGTTTTAGAGGCATCTTCTGCAGCTTAGTGGATGATGGACAGAAGAGGGGCCAGACTTTGAGCAGGAAGACAAATCTGAATAATAACAGTAACAGCTAGCATTTATATAGTGCAGTTGAGGTTTGCAAAAGCACTTTACGTATATTTTTTCATCTGATCCTTGCAAGAACCCTAAGTAGGTGTTATTATTATGCCCATTTTACAGATGAGGAAATTGAAATAGAGGGGTTAAATTGATTGCCTGAGGTCACCCAATCGGTAGCTGTCAAGCTGCAAGTCTGGCAGTCTATCTACTTACTACTCACTTACGCTGCCTTTCAAAGTTGACTTTTGAAGACAGTTGTCATAATTCAGAGGTCCAGAACTATATTCTCTGAATAAAAAAGTGTAGAAACTTCCAAAGACATAACCAAATGTTTTCCTAAGATATAGAGCTGGAAAGTATCTTAAAGATCATCTAGGCCAAACCCTTCCTTTCACAGATGAAGAAACTGAGGCACGGAGAAGTTCAAGTGACTTGCCCACAGACATCAAGTTAATGGCAGAACCAGGTGCCCTAATTATGAACCACTGGTGCTCTAATATCTCCAGCACAGATGACAAAGTATGGGAAAAACAGAAATTGGTAACAAATTCTGTAAAAAGGAACAATTTTCTACAGCATTCAGACTTACATAGTTCACATAATTCATCCACTCAAAAGCCCACCTGTAGTTAGCTAAAAAGTGACTCTGTGTTGAGAGAGCCTAAAAACAAATCACCTGCTTTGAATGCTATTTAACTGATCAACCTATCTGTAAAAAGATTGTAAATTCCTGATGAGCTAGGTGGAGCTGGGGATCGGCCCCAGAGTCAAGAAGACCTGAGGTCAAATCTAGCCTCAAATGCTTACTAACTGTGTGAACCTGGACAAATCACTGAGCCCCATTCACCTCCCTAAATAAAGGAATAAATAAACTCCTGGTGGGCAGTGACATCTTATACTTCTTTTATAGTAAACAGTACCCTTATGGTAGGTACTTGACAAATATTCAAACACTTATATGTACAACCCAATAAGCAATTTATTAAATGCTTACATAGTACATTAAAAGCAGCATGCTGGGCACAAAATGAAACAGTCCCTTTCCTCCAAGAATTTGCATTCTACATCCTACTTCCTTGGCTCCAAAAAGAACCTCAGAAATCCATGGTCTGGGTGTTGAACCCGCTTATTTTACAGACAAAAAAAAATTCATTCACATGGTTAATATCTGTTACGTTGAAATGAATATAGAACTTCTCCAGAGGCATGACTGTTAGAGTCAGTCATATGTTATATATAATAGAAATTATTTTAATCTAAACCACAGTCCTCCAATTAAAAAAAAAATGCTTTGGGTTAAGACTGCTGCCACCAATCTATGACTGGGAATAGGTAAGAGATGGGGGAGGTGGCAGAAAGGTGATAAGCATTAGTCATATTATCAAAAAGCAAAGTGACTCTTTGCATTCATTTTTAGCTTATCTGTACTCCTTCCATTCCTCGCTGTTGAAAAGAGAAATTATTTCTTAGTGTTTCAAGAACATACATCATTACATTTTCCAATTTCCAAATTTCCATTACACTTTACCTATGAAATAACAATTTCTTTATGATCCCTTTTTACATGTTTTTCCCACAACCTAAGTATTGAACTCATTCCATGATTTAAGCTGGACTCAATATGCTGAAGATAGCTCTATTGTTACAATCAAATATAGCTTTATTGACTGTTGATCCCTTTTGGCTTTTAAGCTTCTAACTCTTATATCAGCAACAAAATAAACAAAAATTCTAACTATTTCAAAGCAGTGAAGATATTAATGGAATGGAATAGCAAAGCAAGGCAATTTCAGTAACAAGTAATCTTTTAAAACACACCCATCTTTCCTTGTTCTCTTCACCTGGTACATTTGTACTAACGAGTGCATTCCCTTAGAAAACTCTTCTCTACCTCCGTCTTGTAAAACATTAAAAGAACCTATATCTTATCTTATGCAAAAAATGGGAACAGAAAAAAAAAACCCTTCCATAATTTGCTTTAGTATTTATCTAGCAGATAAATACTTGTAAAGGATTTCCCTATTATTCCTTCATCACAATGACAAATGCTGTGATGGTAAATCAAAAGCCATTTGGGTGAAAATTGTCAGGTAAGAGTCCCTACTTTCTTCCTTTTCTTCACACTGACTCTAGTCCCCACTTTCATCTTATGCCTAAGATTCTTAGAGATCACTTAGTCCAGTCTTCAAAATAATGTTTTCTTAGCACAATCCTGACTTTTCTTGTTTACCAGTTTTTAAAGGGTATAACATTTAGAGCTTGGAGGAACATTGGAGAGCATCTAGTTCAACCCTCTCCTTTCCCTCATTTTATAGATGAAGATGCCTAGAAAGCTGAAGCATTTAAGTAACTGGGTATTGGGGTGGAGGAATTGGGGTCAAAATAAAAATGGGAAAAAAGTTGAATTTTTTTTAAAAGTATTATCTTTTGGTGCCCTTTTCTCTTTTTCCATATGGTTAAAAAGGCTTTTTATCTGATTTTTCCTCTCACTTTTAACATTTCTAAATGATCAATTTAATTCAAGACATTTATTGTCTTTATTCTAAAAGAGGGCCCAGTGCTAGGATCTGAGAGCAAAGATAAGTAAGATACAGTACCTAGCCCTCAAGGAGCTAAAGATAGATGGGGAGATAGGATAACAAGGAAAGATTTGATAAGCATATCAGGTAGTATAAGTTTATCACTGCGGGAAAAACTGAGGAGAGGTAGCTTTTGAACTGGCTCTCAAAGGATCCACTGGATTTTGATAGGTGGAGGTGGAGTAGAAGGGATGTGCCAAACTGATCATTTGAAGGGTTTACTCTATCTTATCAACCTTTAGTAGCAAAGAAAGACAGGATTCCCATGACTGGGCTTGACTAGTCACAGCCTCTACTATAGGCAAAACTCTCCAGGATTCACTCACCTGCCCTCACCCAGAACTCCCCCAGACCTCAAATAACACTACAACCAGCCAACAAAAATTCCTCCATGAGGTTAGCTGAGTTTAGTTGCCATTGGTTAATCATGAAAAAAGAAGACAATTATTTGACGGTTATTATAGAACAGGAAAGAATCCTTCAGTTTTTACTAACCCATAGTGTCAAGAAGAGATCTCTGAGATTGCCTATTTCAAATTCTTATTGTTGAGACTGTGAGGTTAAGTGATTTGCCTTACATCACACACCTGCTTAGGGATGGAGCCACAAAATGTAGGACTCTTCTAGTATTTATTCATACTTGCTAGAGACTGTTCCCTTTTCTTTTCCTATGGGTAGATTTCTCATGCAATGGAATCTCTAGAGCTATAGGGAAAACTGAGGGTGATTTAACTGAGTACTTCTCAAACTTTTTGTGTCCATAGACTGCATGGTTGGGGCAGATTCTAGTACCTACACCCCCTTACCAGCTCATCACTGAAAAAATAATTCAAAGAATTAAAGAAGATTGTTGTTGACTTTTAATAAGATTCCTATGGGATGATAACTATTTTTTAATTAAATATCATAAATTATTAATTTATTGTAAAAACTAAAATAGTAACACTCAAGATCATTTCTCAATAAATCATTCTGCAGACAAGTCTCCTAAAAGATCGCTGTGACCGTGGACTACACTGTCTCCAGTCTCAGGAGAGAATTTCTCCAAGACAAACAGTGGGCTATCTTTTTATTAAAAAGATCTTGGGTTATAAGTTGCATAGTTCCCCTTATATTCCTTATGTAAAGAATTTCTCAAGGAAATTATCTAAACCCAGTCTAAAGCTTTCCTTTTAGTTTTTTCCTCAGTGGAACCAGGGCTTAATGGAATCATAGTGCCTCTGAAGATTTTTTTTTCCCTTGGCTAAATGAAACTGTTGAACTACAAATAGACTTACAGTGTTATGAAGTCCCCAAAACTTTAATCCTAATTATGAGTTTGCTTAACTCAGCAAACCATATACTAAACCTCCTCTACCAGTCTTCCTTTCAAAATCACATTGAGCTCACAGATCGCTTAAAAGAGTAAGATTTTTAAAAAGCATGGGTCTTGCCAAAATTTCAAAGACAAAAATGATTTCTTTCTCAATAATGAGATAAAAGTAAGTTAAATCCTAGAAAGCCTGGCCTAAAATGCCATCCTGATATGCTAATCATAATCTAATCACCTACAATGTTTATGGTGGATTATATTCAACAATGAGTCTCTAGTCATTGTTAGCAAAGATAGCAAGATACTGAGCCTTTGTCAGAAACAGTTAAGCAATTTCCAAATTGTTTTATAACTGAAAATGTAAGCAGGTTTCCATCTTTTAATTGCAATTAGTTTTCTTAAAGAGATATAACAGATATCTAAGAAGTCAGCAGAAAGGCATGTTACTAGTATTCTTATTACGGACATTATGAGAAGACTGGAATTCCCCCTTGTTCCAGAATGCCTCATTCTAGCAAGAAAGTTCAACACTACTGAAGTAGAATTAACATCATAAGAAGCAGAAAGGCTTCATTAACTAACTATAAGGTACAAAACGTATGAGGCAGTTGTGCATCTGTGATATCAGACACATTTCCTGGCTTAGAGGGGCTTACCATCTAATTGTGAAAACAAAAAACACAGCATGTGAAAAGCTACCAGAAACCTAAACGTATCCAGTATTCCTTTAAATGTTCTATTTAGCAACATAAAAGCAAACTGAATTTTACCATGTATTTCATTTAAACTCAAAGGATATCTGCCGGAGTTAATTCAATATACAAAATTCTATTAAATATTTTGGAACATGCAGGTAACAGGAGACCCCATCCATGCCCATCTTATAATATAACTTAGGAGAAAAAGGAATATGTACCTACATGAAACTAGTTAACAGCTCTAAGTCAACATTTAAAGGAAAGCATGACACAGTAAAGTGTCCAGAAGTGCAGGGAGAATTCAAAGTAAGGGAAATATATCAAAAGGAAAGCTTTATGCATCAAGTGAGTGCTGAGGGAGGGACTAAAGTCAGATTTGGATTTGCAGAGGAAGGGGCTGTCTCCTAGCTCTACAAGGAACAATAGCAAAGTCTTTTAAGGAAAAAGAAACCATAAATTTGCAACTCAAAGGATAGGATGCGGAAGCTAAAAGGCTTTCTAAGTGAGTCAACATGGCTTTGTCCTCAGGGAGTTTACATTCTAAGGGAGGAGAAAGGAAAATACATACAAGAATGAAAAGCCCAACATTTGGGTTTTCAAAAAAAAAAAAGTCAGAAGTTGGATTACAACCATCAAAGGTAAGAAGGCTCTAGTAGCCATGAGGACCAAGAAAGGTCGCTCCTCTGCTGCAGAAAGGTGTGTGCGTTTTGAAGCAAGTCAAGAATTCTAAGAGGTAGAAGTGAATATTCCCAGTTCTAGAGAGACCTCAGAGGACATTTGGTCCAATCCCTTCATTTTAAAGAGGAAAAGGAGAACAAGAGTAGCTAAGTACCTTGCCCAAGGAGGAAGAACATTCCAGAAAGAGGATAAACAAAGCATTTTATATGTGTACAGAGAGGGAAAGGAAGGGAGCTATAGAAGAGGACACAAAGCAATTTCTTTGTTAAGCATATGTGAATGTTTCTTTAATATATGTGTGTGTGATGCATGACTTATACGCTGATGCTCATAGAATAATCCTCCTTCCCTATACTTGTCTTGAAATATTTCTGATTGTTAAATTCATAATAATATGTGTGTGTATACATCTATATGCATTTGTATGAACGTATGTATATGAACAACCTCTTAGCTGTTCCATGAGCAAGACACTCCACTTCTCATCTCTGGGCATTCTCTAAGGCCGTTCCCCAGTCTGGGATGCTCTCCCTCTTCCTCTCCTCTACCTACTGACCTCTCTGGCTTCCTTTAAATCCCAACTAAAAGCCCATCTTTTACTGGAAATCTTCCTCAATGCTTCTTATTTCTAGTGTTTTCCCTCTGTCAGTTATTTCCTATTTATCTTGCATATAGCTTACCCTGTATATTTTTGTTTACATATTGTCTCCTCCATTAGATAGTAAGCTTCTTCAGGGCAGGGATTGTCTTTTGCCCCTTTTTTTGTAACCCTAGTGTATACTACAGTGTGTGGTTTGTTTATTGATTATGTGCATGCATGTATATGTATATATTATATGTCTATGTGTATGTCTATGTAGCCACATGTGTGTGTGTGTGTGTGTATTATGACACTCCTACTCGTATTAAGAAACTGGGAGGTTAAACAACTTGCCAGTCCATGGCCACAGAGCTAGTATGTGTCAGAGGTGGAATCTGAATACACATCATCTTAAATCTAAAATCTTGAAATGAACCCATGTCTTCTCCTAACTCCAAGGTCAGGGTGTCTCAACCTTACTTACAAATATTAACCTAACATTACTACAAAAACCAAGTAACATTTTTGAACAAATACAATTGTGTTATTTGTATTTTATAAACATCAAATGCAATCGTTCAATGATATCTACACATCATAAACAGATTATAATGGGCCTACATGAAGCCCTGCTACAAGGAAAATACAGACACAAAGCAATAATTACACCAATACAAAAAAGAAAAGGTGTCGGTATTAAATTCTGCTTTATTACTGATAATCAATGGGAAATATTTGTCAGTGGCACCACGGTTCCAAGTAATAATTACTGGGGATTATTTTTTAAATAAATAGTAGCATGCTTAACTTTTAATCCTGATTTTACTTAATTTAATTTCAGCTTAAAATTAGACTACTCAATAGTTTCGGAATAAGTATACTTTAGGTATATTGTGCTACATGAAAAAATTCACTTTAGAAAGTAGATACATTTCTAAATTTATGCCTTAACACTCTTTTTTTTTCCTACAGTATCTACACAGAGTTATGCAATAAGTAAAATATTTTGAACAAGGAAGGGAAGCCCTGCCCTAAGGGACAGCATAGTATATTCTAACGTATTCTAATGGTGTGTGAAATAAACATCTAAAGTCTTGATTCGTCCACAGTTTTAACTAGGTTGTATTTGAAAATATGTTCAATTCTAGCCTTGAAACATATTATTCTCATAAACTTCTTATGTATTCAACGGCTACTGGATTTTTGAAAAACACTGTATACCTAGAAAAACAAATAACAAAACTATAACTTGATTAATATTTTAAGAAATAAAAGTCCTATTGTATTTCATGCCGTCTTGTGGGGAGGGGGAAGGGAACGAAGGGGAAGAAAATTTGGAACTCAAAAACCTGTGAAACTGAGTGTTGTAAAATAAAAATAAAAAAAAATCTAAAAAAAAAAAGAAAGAAAGAAAAGTCCTATGTACTTGTTTCCTTGTTGGTTTGGTTTTGGAGGCTAAGATTTCCTTCTAAAACTTATTTTGTGTATGAGACAAAGATAGTGGTATTAAGTTTATATGTGAGTTAGCTCTTTCAATATTTTCCAAGGGACTCTTCTTTCCCCCAAATCCTACAAATAAGTATGCAGTATTGAAAAGGAAACCAGGACATTAGTTACAAATCCTAAGCACCAGCTTTCTCCCTGATCAAGTCATTTAACTTCTCTATAACCTCCTATGTTATGGCAACAGTGATGAAACTGGGACCTCTAATCAGAAGTTCTGGGGATTCTTCCTAGTTGTGTGGTCATGGGTGATTTCACTTTTCCCCCCTGAGTCTCTGTTTCTTCATTTGTGAAGTGGAGGTT
Source organism: Phalanger gymnotis (assembly GCA_028646595.1). Taxonomy (NCBI): domain Eukaryota; kingdom Metazoa; phylum Chordata; class Mammalia; order Diprotodontia; family Phalangeridae; genus Phalanger; species Phalanger gymnotis. The sequence goes on along the minus strand of CM053626.1, from coordinate 241,859,076 downwards.
AGACAGTCAGATGAGATGTTATATAAGATGGTCTGTAAACCATAAAGCAATACGCAAATATCAACTATCAGTTGATAGTTTTTTCAAATTAGTTTTTTATTATCTATTAATATCATTATCAGTCAAAAAAGGAAATAAAAAACCTTAGTCCCTTCTAAATGTAAAATTCTATGTAGTCATATCTATTATAAAAAAATCAAAATTGATTAACTATACATATTATTATTAAATGGATGTATATAATTATGCCTTAATCTCATGGATGGCAAACAGTCTGACAATAATGAAAAGATTTGCACCGAGAAACCTTAATTTTTTTTTTCAATTCATCATCTTCATCTCTAAAATGGGTGTCATGGTCAGTACTAGCCAATTAGCATAAGGTCCCTTTTTGGTTCTAATTCTTCTAGCTGTTCTGCCTAAAACAGTATCAGAAAATGGAAACTTCTTGTCCCAACTATTGAAATAGATTCTTGCAATCTTCCCACCTTTAAAAGCCAAAGCTTAGCAGTGTGAGGGGAATAATATCAGTATTTCCTATTTTACCTCATCTCAAAAGTTAGTTGTATGAAGCATTAAGGAGTCCTAGGAAAAAATAATCCCTACTATGTAATGTTAGATTGTGTTTTTCCCCAACAGCACTTTTTGTACTAAATCTGTTCAGATTTAGATCTGGAAGGGCCCTTAGAGGTCATCAAGTCCAAAATACTCTTTTCATAGATTAAAGGGTAAGTGAAATGCCCAAGACCACACAGTAGCAAAAAAGAGGATATGAAGCCTCTAGGATTATCGCTTCTACTAAGCCACACTAGGGGTCTGACTGCTTTGCATAGATTGAGAAAGCCCTGCTTTCACTTGTTACAGCCAAAGCAGTTAAGACCAAGGGACTTGGCACTTTTTAAGCAAATAAAGCGTTAGAACTTAAGCTATACATAACTTGCTTTAGTTTTAATAATGGTCAATAATCAGTGCTCTCAGTTTTGTGGGTTGACCGAGTATTTTCCAGGACACTGGGATAGTGTAACAAGCATTTCAAAAGTTAGTATATACGCTCTAGGCCAGGGTGGGGAACCTGTGGTGTTGAGGCCACATGTGACCTTCTAAGTCCTTGGGTGCAGCCTTTTGACCGAGTCCAAGTTTTACAGAACTTTTATGAAGGGGCTTTGTTCTGTGAAGTTTGGATTCAGTCAAAAGGCAGTGCTTAAGGACCTAGAGGGCTACCAGTGGCCTGCAAGTTCCCCACCCAGGTTTTAGGCTATTTGAATCACAAATGTCCCCTTGAGCCTAGTGAGTACTAATCTAATTTCCACTAGAGACATAGTGACTTAAGTTAAATACCATAGAACTAATTGAATCCATGGGAGTTGAAGAGACCACCAAGTGAAATACCAATACAGATTATAGAGGGAGAGCCTTAGCAGACTCAAGATTAGCAAGCATATATCGGATGAAGATCCATCAAAGGAGACCGAGGAGAAGCAGACAGATAGACAGAACCAAGTCATGTCAAGAAAACCTAGAAAGAATAAAGTATGAAGGAGGTGTTCAACAGTGTCAAAAGAGGCAGAGAGGTAAAGAATAATGAGAATTGAGAAGAATTTGGCAATTAAGAGATGATGAGGTATCTCAGTTAAACTGATGAGGTCAGAGACTGACTGCAGAGAGTTTAGAAAAGAGCAAGAGGAAAGGAAGGAAGCATCTGATTGCATATGACTTCCTCATGGAATTTAACTACGAATGGGAAGACAGAGAGATATAGACTGATATCTAGCAAGAATGTATAGATGAAGTGAGTTTTTTAAGAATGAGGGAAACATGGATGCATTTGTAAGCATCAGGAAAGCAGCTATCGGAAGGGAAGGGAATGTAGATTAGTGAGAGAGTAGGGATGATCTGGCAATCTGCTGGAGAAAATGGAATGGGATCCCAAGAGCCTGTAGGTTATCCTTGTCATGGAGGAGAGCCACCTCTTCATGTGAGACAGGGGTGAAGGAGATAGTGGAGGAAGATATCTGAGTGATATGAGTTAATGAACATGAAAGAAGGGAGAACTTGATAACTGGCTTCAGTTTTTTTTCAGGGAAATACGGAACAGAACAGAGTTCTCAGTTCAGGTGTTGGGGAAAGGAAGAGAGATAGGAGTCTTGAGAAAGGAGGAAAAATTTGAAAAAACTAAGATGGTGTGTGAGTAGTGAAAATAGTGTAAAAGAATGTCCTCACTGCAAAGAAGGCCCTGTTGAGATTATGGAACATAAATTCGTAGTGGGCCAAGTCACCATGGTTTCAGGATTTTCTCCAGCTCTCTTCAGTAGCGTGCAAACAGAAACGAAGGCAGCAGATGGCGGAAGTAATCAAATGCTGGGGCTTATCAAGATGTGATTGGTGACTGGTAGAATAAGTAGGCAAGGGCCTTAAGTGTAGAAGATGGTTTAAAGTCCTTGGGACAACTGGTTGTGAGAGAAGCAAATACTTGCATTCAGAAGCAGGGGTACTCATCCTTATTATATACCCTAACATTTATTTATTTCCTTCTAAATCTGGCAAAAGGATTCTAAATATAGTAACACTCCGTCAGTCTTCTCCAAGGTGGGGGCTCCTTAACTCTTCTCTCTCTCTACATTCACTCTCTTGGCGATCTCACGTGTTCCCAAGAGTTCAATTACCACCTCTACACAGATGTTAATTAAAGCCCTCCACAACCTAGCTCTACTGACCTTTGCAGCCATTTCGCCCTATTCACCTTCACAAAATTTCCATTCTTGTCAAGGATTTCCTGTCTCCCATGCCTTGGCACAAGTGGTTCCCAAGGTCCAGAATACATTCCTGCCTCTTCTCTATCACTTGGAATCTTGAGCATGTTTCAAAACAGTTTAGGACTAACCTTCCACATGAAGCCTTCTCTGCTTCTGCCCAGTTAGTAGCATTTTATCCCACCTAATACTAATGGCAAATCACTCCAGTATCTTTGCAAGGAAAATCCCAAATGTGGTCACGGAGAATAAGACATGACTGAAAACAACTTAATAAAAATATTACTATGTACTTTTTTGCTACTTACTTCTGTATATGATGTGTCTCCCACTCCCAAGTAGAATGTAACCTCCTTGAAGGAAGGAATACTTCATTTTGGGGAAGCCTCTGCATTTTCCAAAGCCTGATCTGGCACACTGCTTTACATACCTTTCTATGTGCTGAGGGAGGGGACAGAAGGGGATCAGGAAAGACCTCACATAGAGTAGCTTTTGAGCTTCTCTTTGAATGTACCTTGGGATTCTATGATGGAGAGATGAGGAAAAGATACATTCCAGGAATTAGGGGTGGCAGAAAAAGCAGTATATACAAAGGTCACAAAGACAGAGATGAAGAGTCCAGTATGAAAAACATCCAAGTGACCAGTTTGGTTAGCCCAAAGAGTGCATGAAGAGAAATAATGCACTTAAAAGATGGATAGGTTAGAGCCAGGTTATAAAAGGCCTTAAATGCCAAACAGAGGAGTTTGCATTTGATCCTAGAGACATCAGGGAGCCACCATAGCTTATTAAGCAAGAGAGCAAAAAGGTTAAGATTGCTGCTTTAGGAATATTACTTTGGAAGCTGTGTAGAGCACAGATTACAGAGGGGAGAACTCTGAAGCAGGGAAATCTATTAGGAGGTGAGAATGGGACTATTTTATACCATAAGTGTCTCCCCATAACACCCTAATGGATGAGGCCAGTCCTTCCCCTCAATCCCAAAAGCAATGGGAGCCAAGGCTCAGTCAATGTCTCTTCAGATGCAGTTACTTGGTAGCCTCTGGCCACACAGAGATGACTTCCAGATCACCTAATGGGAATAAAAAGGTCAACCCTTCAAGAGGGGTGTAGGACCTTCAAATTAAGTGCACCAAATGAGTGATCACAACTAGCTGACCAGACTTCCATGTGGAGATGAGGGGAACTTTTAAATGCAGGAATATTCTAATTGCATATCCTTTCAATGGCTAAGTAGTCCCTCTTTTGTTAACTATTGAATGACCTAAAAGAGATATATTTCCTCTAATTGGGAGCAGGAATAATGGCCAGAGTCAGGCTAGCCCCTAAGAAGCTACTGTAGTAATCTTAGGCAACAAGTACTGAGATTCTGAATTAGTGTTGTGGTTCTGTTGTTAGTACAGAGAAGGTGTTAAAATTGTTATGGAAGCAGAATCAAAAAGATTTGAAAACTGATTAGATAAGCAAAGTAAGGGAAAGTGAGAGATCCAAGATTTATTCCTGGATAGGAAAACGGATAGGGTGAGGGAAAGAGGTTGAGCTCTGCTATGAGCATAATCAGCTAAGATACTACAAGACATCTCATTCAAAATGTCCAATAGATCAACATGCAACTAGAAATCAGAAGAGATGGATATATAGATCTATAAGCTATATGCTTAGAGATAACAGAGGCTGACAAACTCCCAACCACATAACTACTTACCAACTACCTCCTGCTGGGTTTCTCAACCTGTATTTCCCAATGGCACCTCAAACTCAATTATTTTCCTCTTTAAATCTGTTCTTCCTCCAAATTTCCCTATTTCTGTAGAGAGAATCACCATCATTCACATCACCTAGAGTCATCCTTGACTCTTCTCTTTCCTCCATCTTTCATATTCAACCAGTTATCAAGGCTTATTGATTCTTCCTCAACAATATCTTTCGCTTCCTGTCTTATTCCTATGACACTAGCTCAATCTTTCACCTAGACTACAATAGACTCCTAATCAATATCACTGCTGGAAGACCCTCCCTACTCTAATGCATCTCCTAGTTTCTAAAATAATCTTCCTAAGGTACAAATCTGACCACATCATCCATTGTTTTTTCTGCCTTTGTATTTCCAGAGTCTAAAACTATGTACTGCATACAGTACTACTTAGGAAATGAATTTGTTGACTTCAATCACCTCTTCACTATTAAGGAATGGTCCATCACGTACATTGCTCTGCACAGAATACTTCATGCTTTAGATACAGACAAAATGCTCTAAAGCAGCTTAATCTAATCTTGGGTCAGAAACAAAAGAACTGGTATTTCATCCATTACTAGTTCCAAGTCTATCAACTGTTACTTTCAATGCCAAATATTAATGAGAAATGGGGGAAAAACCATCTGGTTGGAGATCAGGAAGATTGGGTAATAACTTGCCTTATGTCAGAGGGTTGCAACTGGGGAAAGGTTTAGCCTCCAATACAGTACTATCAATGTCAATGACATAGAAACAAAAAAATGTGGAGTTATAGAGTATAATACAAGGTTATGGACTGCAAAACCAATATGATATTCCAAATTTAAGTCTCTACTACATACATCAGTCACACTGATGTTATACTTTTTTCCTTATGAATGAAAATCCTTGCATCTAACAACCTTGGACCTAGTTTCTTTCCCTACTATTTCAAAATAAAGTATATCTTTCTGAATTAGCATTACTACTTCTAAAGGCAATTGTTTATATGCATTACCTTTTTTTCCTAGGAGTTCTATTTAACATCATCAGAAAGAAAATAAAGATACTATATGTGGCTCCTCTTGCTTTTCTACTTTCTCCTGTTCATCTGTTCATCATAACTTGATTTAATAAGAAAAAGGAATAAGTAAGATGTAAAGACTGACCCAATCAAACATCTAAAAAGAACACACGTAATAAGCTCTAAAAAAACAATAGTAGAGGGGCAGCTTATTAGAAGTCTACAATATATTGGTCTTAGGAAGTTCCTTAGATGCTAGGATAAAAAAAAATTACCAAATATAAAAAATATTAAGGAATATGGAGTAACCTAGCAAGAGATAAAAAATAATAATATCTTACAAAAGGTAATGGAGAAATGAAGATCATGGCAGCAAGTGATGTCTAGGGGAAAATAGAAACATGGTCAGCAAGAATGGTAGATAAAAAAAACAATAAAAGACTGTTGTATAGTTACAAGAGGTTCTTGGGAAACAAGTAATAATCTAAGGAAGTATTATAAAGGTAGGGGAGAAGAAAAAAAGAGAGAACTTCTATAAAGGCATTTGAAACTGAAGGTTCCTATGTACATCCAATCATCTCTGAACCTTTTGAGATACATCTATCATTGCTCTGGATTTATCTTCTTCTGCCTTGCCAGGTGCTACTGGCATGATCTATGGTAAGGGGCATAATTCACCAGTGTAGTTTGCCTATACAGGCTGTAATCAGCAGTGAAGTGTTTTGTGACATTTCTGTATAAAAGATGACTAACATAAATAAAATGCATTGTATGTTATGGGGTAATAGAATATAAAGCACTATAGATATACTCACCTAGCAGTAAGGATCTGATTTAAGCCTGTGAGAGAAAGCACTTTCAGAGTCAAGGCTAAAATTTTTACCTGCAGCCCATCCCATTGCTCATATTACAGCAGACAAAGCATGGAAGTCTTCCTGATGGTTAATGAGAAACATTTTGTATCTCTGGCCTTAAATCAAATTCCTAGGCTGCTGCTTTATTTTCCTTTTTTGCTTGTTTCCCCAGAATTGAAAAAAAAAAAAAAAGAAAGAAAAAATGCTTTTTAAATCTACCATGGATCAGGCTGGGCTTAGTGAACACTTTTACCTAATCTCTTTTAAAGGCAGCTGGTAACAGAGGAAGATGCCAAAGACCAGCTTAGATCCACACAAGCAAAGCTTTTTGGGGAGTTCAGATTGCTCTTGCTGTCATTACTACCCAAGTCTCAATTTCTAATGCAACAGGAGAAAACTTCCCATCAAGGGCACTAAATAAGAGCTAACTAGTGAGGTCACACACTGACTGTGTTGGTCTTCAGCATAAATCTTTGCATCCCTGCTGAGATGCCGTAACTTGGAGATCTTTAGTCTAAAAAATCTTTAGGGAAAGGTCATGTTAGGTAGACCAATACTTCCCAACATTTTTGGAACTCTAACATTCTACCATTGTTCATTTAACTTTCAATACCTTTCATCTTTAATAAAAAAAAAAAAGAAAACCTAAAATGAAAATGTTAATATTTTGTTTTTATTAATTTTTAGAATTTGCGGTTGTTCGGTTGTTTTCAGTTACGTCCAACTCTTTGTGACCTCATTGTGGGTTTTCTTGGCGAAGAAACTAGAATGGTTTGCCATTTCCTTCTCCAGCTATTTTACAGAGGAGGAAACTGAGGCAAACAGGGTCGTGTAAGTTCCCCAGGGTCTCACAGCTCCTAAGGGTCTGAGGCTGGATTTGAACTCAGGAAGATAAGTCTTCTTGACTGCAGGTCTGACGTTTTTTCCACTTATACCACCTAGCTGCCCAGTTTTTTGGAATTCAGCAACACCCTTTAAGATACACATCCTATGGAGTTAGAAAACTAAGGATAAGAATCACCAATGAAGACTTTGTAAGGAAAGTACTCTGGATTTAGAGTCAGAGAAGCTGTTCAAATCCCTATCCTGATTCTTACTTAACTGTGTGACCTTTGGCAAGCCTAGTAACTTCTTAGGGACTCTGTTTCCTCATCTGTAAAATGAGGAGGCTGGACCGAATACCTGTAAGGTCTTGTCCTAGCTTATGTGCCCATGATCTCATGACAATGTAAGGATGAGGAATTTAGGAGATACCACCTTACTCTGATCACGTCCTTTAGGCATCAACTCCATTGTGGATCTAAGAACACGAGTCTAATAATTTGAAACATAGATCTGTTTCTATAACAGATCTACAATGCTGAACATGCAATGAAAGGGGCTCATGAAAAATAATTGTTGCTCATGCTGTACCACTAGTGATTAAACCTTAATACATCTTGACAGTTTTAATTTTTACATAAATACCACAAGGGCCTATCATTCACATTATAGATTCCAAGCTTAACCTATGTCATTGGAAAACAACAAAGCTGTTTTTAAAGGAGCTACTGTCAAGGTACTGACAAGTTCAAAATTGAAAATGTCCTAAAAATAAGATTTGAAGAGGAAAAAACCCAATTTTCCTCCTTGTCCTACAGATTAGGTGTTCTAAATGCCTCAACTCAGCTTTAAGGTCATATATTCATAGAACAAGGCAGGTTTTTCATGTAATCACAGAATGTCAGAGTTGGGAGGGACCTCAAAGAGAACATCTAATGCAAGAGTCACATTTTTCAGATGAGGAAATTGAGGCATTACGGAGGCTGCTGATAGTCGTAAAGGAATTGTCAGAGGAAGAGCTGGGGCTACAAAGTAGGTCCCAAGTGCAATGCTTTCCTAAAACAGTAGAATGTAGGCTCCTTGAGGGAAGAGACATTTTATCTTTGTATTTTGTCTTTGTCCCCAAGCACCTAGTACACTGCTTTATACAATACTGATGATAAATAAATTCGGTTTTAATTGAGTAAGAGTTCAAAACCATGCTGCCTGACTAGAGGTGGTTTCTGGATTTTGGCTGCAATTAAACACAAATTAAGTGCCTTCTGTGTAAAGATAGCAGTATGTATGCAAAGGGGAAAATTAACCTGAGGGCAGCCTCACTTACAATCTCATTGGGGATAAGATATGCACACAAATAAGTATATGAGAAATTTGAGGTGGAAGCATTCTCTTTTTTATTTTTTTTTAAATTTCAGAAAGTAAGGAGACATAATCAAGGAAGGCTTCAGAGAGAAGACACCACCACTCAACCTTTTAAAGGAAGATATGACTTTAAACAGATTTGGAGCAAATGTTCCACAAATGAGAGAATGCCTATATAAATATACAAGACTAGAAGAAGACAAGAAAAGATGAAAGAGCTAGTGATCCAATTTGCTTGGAACACAGAATATACAAGGGATAACACGGTTGTAACAACAATGTTGCTAACAGCTGCTGTGGAGGTGAAAGACCAACACAAGACCAAGGACAAGAGCACACAGGTGGGCTACTAGCAGGGATCCTTTGATCTGTTTTTCTAAGGAAAGCAACATTGAAGGAGTTAACAATCTTACTTTAATTAAACATATATATATATGTTTATATATATGTATATATTATATATATATGATTGTTATATTAAATATGTATATATATATATATATATATCACTTACTTAGTTCAGGGGGAAGAGCCAGCACCCTGAACTTCAGAGCAAATACAAACAGAAATTACAATACAGCAAATAACTCACAGAGATCAACAGACAGGCCTCTATCTGTCTGACCAAAGAATTACATAGTTACCAGAGAAAGAGGCGCCAACATGGGATGGGGGGGGATGGTTCTTAACACTACTCAGAGTCTCGTCTGGTCAAACCACACAACACCCTTCCTGTGCATGAGAGCCCCAAAACAAACTGCCAACCTCAGAACTTATACACCCTTCTCAGGGTCAGAGGGCATCACAACCATGGCACTGTGCCCCTTCAAACCTGTGTGAACTAGGCTTTCTTGTTTCTTAAGCAGATCAAAGACTCTTGATTCAATCAAAGAAACAGAAGACAACAAAAAGTCCACTTTGCTTGCCATTACATTTGAAAGGCAAAGGTACTTGATTACCTTAGTATTCTCAAAGAGAAAACAAAAGTCCCACCCTAATTATGATAACAATGGTATAATTAATTAAGAGTACAGTACAGGGCTAGGAAGTAAGGAAAATCTGAGTTCAAATCATATATGTAGCATGTATTCATTCATTTTAAATTTATACTGTTTATTTTTGTATGTGGCTATTTTCTGCCCCACTAGAAAATAAGCTCATTGTGAATAGAGAATGCTCTAATTTTCTGTACTTGTATCCCCAGCTCCTAGCATAGTGACTGGCACAGAGTAGTCACTTAATAAATATTTGTTGATTGAACGACGTAAGTCAAAACTCATCCATGTCTATACATCCTATAAGACTCTAACTGCCAATAAAAAGGGTGCTCTTCCTGGGAGGGGGTACCTACCATAGACAACAGGTGATGCAGGGGTAGGGGATGGAGATATTGGGGGACAGCTGCTGCTTTGAGTGCCTAGGGAAGGGTTAGGTTATAACTGCCATGAGAGGTCAACACCAGCCTTGGAGATGGGGTGAAGACTCAAGAGTGTTGAGCAATACGGTGAGTATGGTTGTGTTGGAGACAACTGGGCTATGGAGGGAAGGTGGGTGGCAATCTATCTCCCCACTCTCTGGCTGTGGAGTCACTTAGAAGACCAAATAGATAAATCCTAGGAGGTGGCCTGAGGCATATAGTCTTTAGGGATATTGTCTGTCTTCTCAGAGGGGGATCTTGAGTTCTTCTTGACTTCATTCCCTATATTCTGGTCACTCTGCCTCTGGGTAGGATTGTAGTTATTCCCATTTTATAGATGAGGAAACTGAGTCTTGGGGAGATTAAGGTTAGGCCTTGTCAACACTGCAGTTTTAACATGGCTACCTGAACATAACAATACAAATACGAGAAGGAAGAAATTGTAAATTATAAGGAAGAAATTGTAAAATTATAGAATCACAGAATCTTGAGAATTGTAAGGTACCTCAGAGGTCATTGTCTAAATGCTCTAGAGGCAACGGCAAGAATGCCTAGAGTCAAAGTGGAGAAAGAATGATGGTGGATACCGAGTCAGAGCTCATATTCCAATGCCACCACTGATAACCACTGGTGTGATTCAAGGCAGGTCACTAAAGCGTGTTTATGGGGTCTCAGTTTCCTCATATGTAAAACGAGCGAGTTAGAGTCAATAACCTCCAAAGTCTCTTGAAGTTCTAAATTTATAATCCCATGATCCCTCCTTGAAGCATGAAACACTGCTCAAAGTGGCAAGGTTAATTTTTCTCTTCCAATCCCCTAGCAGTTTCAAGAGTAGCATGAGTGCACCTTCCCTTCCAAGATCATGTCCACTGCAAAAGCAAGGTTGGCTAGACTTGTGTTACAGACCAGTACAGAGATAGGTGGTATGCAAATGCTGGAGTTTTCAAGGTCACAAGCTTCTGATTGAAACCTAAGGAAGTTGATAAGCCTAGTTTTCAGTCAGTCTCCTGGCCTTGGCTATCACCTCAAGCGACTGGAAAGAAATAGAAAATAAACTTTAATAATTAAGCTTCAAAAACATCAGCCCCGTTTCTGACTTAACCTATTTTCTCAGCATAAAAAAGAAAGTGTTTTCAAATTTCATTTTGTTCATAGTAAGACCTTTGTAAGTGAATATTCACAAACCAATTATAAAGGCCTTAGTTGGCAAAGGAAATCCTGACTACTCTTAACTATGGTTGTGCTATCAGATATTATTTCAATCCTTTTGTATGTGTTTTTTTTTTCTGGTACAGAGTGGGATATTTGCACTTGTTACAGGATGACTGAGTAACTCACTCATGGCACTGCCACTTATGAAAAATAGCACGATTCTCTCATTCTTTGAGTGTTAAGTATTTTTTCTGTCTCTGCCCTTCCCTGTATATATTATTATCTAATTTCCATGTTGGTTATCAAAATGCAGACAAACAGTTTCTACTGTTGCTCAAGAGAAAAAGAAAGAGGACATTTTAGAAGCTCTGGAAGAATTAAAGTCTCAATCATGCTCTAACACATTGATTTATGTGAATCAATATGCATTTTTGCAAACTATCTTCGCCTTAGATTTTTTCTTAGTTAGTTCTAAGCTACAGAATTAGGTCAGTTTCATTAGATCTTCTAATTAACTAGTTCTTTATTTAAAAGAATAGGAGTTCTGACTTCAAGAATACTATAACATGTTGTCAATAGAGTTCAGAACAGGGCTAATGATTATCACTAACAAAAACCCAGTGTGGTTTTTCAGAAACTTATCTTCCTATATTTTATTCCTTTTATCAAACAGTAGAATCCTGAAGTAAATTAGGTTCAAACAAGTTTATTCTTCTTCTTAAAAAAATGACTGGGTCGACTAAGGAGAAAGGAAACATAATACGGTTGAAAGCAAAAACATTTCCAATCAGTTTCCTTTGTGAACAATCTCTTTGGCCACTTTGATGATTTTAGAAAATTTCTGACGTTTAAAAATTCCACTCAGAGATTCTGCCAAATTATTTTAATGGGCCATTTTTCATACATGAAAACTCCTGTGAAATAAAAAAAATCCTCTAAGTTAATTCCTCAGACTTCCTCATTATTTATCTCACAAACATTATTAATCTTGCCCTGAGTACTGGTTATTTGTGAAACTTCCTAACAATAAATAAGCTGAGGACAAGGAAACCCTGTAGTTGTATAATCCTTCAAGAAGGGTAACTAAGTTTTCAATCTATAATGTTAGGATGATAATCTTGACCCCTTCCTTTTCCTATCTGAGAAGGGTGACAGGCAGTATGTAAAATGCTAATGGTCACCTCAGAGACCATGTTACTATGAGTCAGTCATTTAACTTTCAAGCACCCCAAGCAACTCTGTAAAACCATAAGCTGAAGAACTGTTGCCAATCTGTTGCTGTTGTGCAGTTGCTTCTTGGCAGAAAAACTAGAATGGTTTGTCATTCCCTCACCAGCTCATTTTACACATGAGGAAATGGAGGCAAACAGGGTTAAGTGACTTGCTCAGGGTCACAAGTAGTGTCTGAAGACAAATTTGAATTCAGGAAGAAGAATCACACTGCACCACCTAGTTGCCAATCTGTAGCAGTACAAAAAAAAAAACTCACTGAGAGTTCCCTACAACAATGAAATCACATGTCCACATTAAGAAACAAAAAAAGCTAATGGAGCTCTACAAAGGCACAACATTACTTCTGTGTAGGTCCAAAATACTTAAAAATACCATATTCAGTTCTACTCCAACTGGATTGAACCACTAATCGGCATGTATTCCATTGCCTTCAGATGTTTCCCAAAGGCCAGATTCCTCCTTCCTTTGACTTTTCTTATTACACATCTTCAAATTACTCTTCGCTTTCATGAAATCATTGCTTTCTATCCTTTCTTTTATCTTAACATTTCTTAAAACATAGCCATGATCTAAAAGGATTAGATGAACATATGAACAGTCATTTATCCCCAATCCCTCACCCAAGGAGGACAGCATATTATTGCCAATGTGTAGCAAATTGCTTAAGTTCACAGGGTTCTCTGTCATCCCTCTCCCTGGTGACAGCTATAGAAACAAAATGTTACGTGTGGAACTCTTTCCCCTACATCTCTAAACACAGATTGGTTCCTGATGTGTCTGGTTACACTTTCCTCTTTTCCTTGTACTTGGTGATCCAATGGCACTGGCCCACCTTGCTGTTCCTCACAACATAAGACAAACCATCTCCAGCTTGGGCATTTTCTCTCATTGTCCTCCATACCTGGAATGCTCTCCTTCCTAATCTCTACCTCCTGGCTTCTGTATGTGTATGTGTATGTGTATGTGAGTATATGTGTGAATTATTTATTGGATAATCCTTATCCTAAATTCTACCTAATTTTTGCATCATAGTTGGATGTGAAGCTGTATATCCCCCCAACAAAGTATTAACTCCTAAAGAGCAGGAGAAATAGAAGTCCCTTACCTTGCTGAAAATGAATTTTGAATTTAATCTACCCTCACATTCCCTAGCACTAGAGACAGGGCCTTTGAAAGATTCTAGTCATTTAATGTTTGTTGAAATCAAATGAAATATTTGTTGAAATTTTAGATTTTGAAGAACCTTGAAATATAGGTGATATTTTGACTTTATTTGGTAAGCAAAAGTAAGTCTTAAAAAGATATGATCCGATCTGTGCCTAATATAGAAGCATTGTATAGGATGTAGCAAACAGGAAGAAACTGAAAGCAGAAAAAATTATTAGAAATCCAAGTGGATGCCAATAGGACTTATAGTAGGGTAATGTAGAAATGTTTTGTACTTTAAATCTATCTTGCTTTTCTATATAATAAGAGATATGAAGCCATTATAACCCTTGAACATGTATTTTAGGTTAATACTTTTTATACATGGAGCTTATTTTTATTTCTTAATCTCTTATTCTAGTGACCTCCAAGGAGGAAATTAAGGCTCCAAGGGACTTGTAGTCAAGACTTCAAGGAGTGTATGTGATAGACCAATGAGAGGGTGGGGCAATACGGGTCATACACCTACCCCTGTCCCCAAGGTTCATCAACTCTGCCCTTTCCCTCTGGCTCAAACTCCCAATCTGCCCCCACTCCCCTTACGGAGCCTGTTTACAGCTCCTCAGGACAATTACAACTTACCTCCGACCTGAGCAGAGCAGCTAATCCCTACCTTTATCCTCCATTCCCCTAGGATACCCATCCAGTCCAAGAGATTACCCCATGAGGACAGCAGGCACCCCTTCCTTAAAGGGGAGGTATGTGTTCAAGGCAGTGACCAGTGAATTAAAGAGTTCCCGTTCCCCCATTTTCATTTTGTGTGGGACAAAGTAAAACACAGGATGACCATGCAAATTGATTGATTGAAATCCATCTACATCTCAGATCTTATTATACTATCTTTACATCCAGGCACTATGCTGAGTCATTTACAAATATTGTCTCATTTGAACTCTACAATAACCCTGGGAGGTAGATGCTATTATGAGTCCCATTTTACAGCTGAGGAAACTGAGGTAGATAGCAATTAAATGACTTGCGGGACATCACTTAATAGCCAGTAACTGTCTGAAGCTGAATTTGAAGTCAGGTCTTCCTGAATTCAGGCACCTGTGCCAGAGACAATGAGGAAACAAAATTATGGATTTTCGCAGATGACACAACAATCTACTAAGAGAAACTTAGAACATCAACTAAGAACTAATTAAAACAACTTAAGCAAAGTAGCAGAATATAAAATAAACTAACACAAATCAATTTTCTGTATATTAACAACAAAAACCATCAGCGAGAGGGATAGAGAGAAGTTCTATTTAAAATAATTTTTAAAATATTTGCGAGTCTATCCACCACAAAACATATAGAAACTATATGAATAGCCATATTTTCCTGTTGATGTCACAGGCACTGCAATTTTTCCATTCACCCACGTTCGCACTTAATGTCATCATCAATTCCCCATTCTCCACCTCACCTATTTGATCTGTTGTCAAATTTTGTCTTTTCTACCCTTACTGCATCTCTCATAAAATACTCTTAGCTATTCACATGGCCACCACCTAGATTCTGGTCTTCATCACCTTATTCCTGGATTACTGCAATAGGTTTCTGGTTGGTCTTCCTGACTCAAGTTCCCTACATTCCATTCCCATCCTCCACACAGCTGCCAAAGTGATTTTCCTAAAGGGTGGGTCTACTCAATAAACTCCAATGGATTCCTAATAACCTTATGATTAAATATTATCCAGTCCTAACCTCTCTGCTGACCTCAGGTTTCACATCACCATTTGCTTATTAATTATCCCAATGCAACCTAGGTGTCATCTTGACTCTCTCTCCCTCTCTGTCTCTCTCTGTCTCTCTCTCTCCTCCAATAGCAAATCTTTTGCCAAGTCTTATATTGTTTCTACTTTCTTGATATCTCTTGTATATGTGCCCTTATCTCCACTTTACCCTGGCTACCACGATGATGAAAGCCCCTATCACTTCATGCCTAGACTATTCCAATAGGCTGCTCCCTGCCTCAAGTTTCTTTCCACATCCTCCAGTTGGCTGCCAAAAGTAGTTTTCCTACTTTGAGTGATCATGTCAAGCCCTACTCAACGAACCCCAGGGGCTACCAATCACGCCCAGAATCAAAGAGAAAATACTCTGGTTTTCAAAGCCTTTTATAACTTTTCATAACACATCTTACAACCTTCTCCACATATACACACAATTCAATCCAGCTTCCTAGCTTTTCCTCTTCCTTACAAAGGACATTTCATCTCCCAATTAAGCATTTTCGCTGCCTGTTTCCTGAGCATGGAATATTACTTCCTGGTTTCCTTCTAGTCCCAGCTATAATCCCACCTTCTACAAGAAACATTTCCTGATTCCTCTTAATTCTAGTGCCTTCCCTATGTCGATTATCTACAATGTAGCTTATGTATGTCAGTATATATATATGTGTGTGTGTGTATATACACGTGCATAAAAATGTGATATGTATATATATTTAGGTGTATATATATATATATATGTACATATATTTATGTATGTGTGCATCTAGATATAGTTTGTACATGGTTGTTGGTATGTTGTCTCCCCCATTACATTGTGAGTGCCTTGAGGGAAGCACTATGTGCCTAGCATGTAGTTGGCATTTAATAAACGTTTACTTACTAATTGATTTTAACTTTATCCTTTAAAATTTTTCATTTTGTGGCAAGTTTTATAATGTACATATTTTAATAGAGTAGTACATGTATGTAATTTATAAGTAAATATACAAATAATGGGGGATGTGCACCAATATTTTATTCTTATTGAAAGTGGTATGTGATCAAATAAGTTTGGAAACCACTGTTCTACTACACACAATAGAGCTTCCTGAGCTAATTATAATCTAACAAGATTTCACTCACCAAACCTACAATTGTAATACTCAATTGGTTCTTTGTTCCATGTCTAAAGGGTTGGCAGTTCTTTTTATCATGAAGAAACTTTCTACTTCTCTATTATGTATCTCTATGAATTCCAATCTCAATTACTTAGAAATTCCATCTCACCTAAAGCCTCTGGATTCCTCCTTTTTTTTCTCTCTCTCCAATCTCATCCTTCATCTTTGCCACCCCATTCCTTCCCCCTCCCAGTTTTTCTAACTTCTCTGAAATTCATAGCTATACAGTTACCTGCAATTTCAATTTTCCTTCTCCAGATGAAAATAAATTAGGATCTTAGGGTTCGAAAACATAAAGTTGCAAGATTGTTATTCTGTGCTATGGTGATAAAACAATTAAATCTCAGGAATTAACTAATATTAAAAAGTTACTTGTGTGGAAATGCCAAAAGCGTATGACTCAGTTTTCACCACCATATTGGGTTAAAATCCTGGGCTTTGGTTTGGCATGAAGAACAATAAAACACCATGATGATACTAGATGACCTAAAAACAGAGACACACTAATGGCTTTCCCTGAAGAGTTCCATTTTTCTTATCTTCAGAGTAAAGAATTATAAAACAGATGATTTTTATCAATATTTTACTGAATCCACTCCACTTTAAAGAGATGAATGAGATACAGTTTGATTGCATTTTGACCCTTGCTTCCATCTTTTCTTCTTACAATGCCACATCACACACACCTCTACCCCCATAAAGCTTACCAGCTGGTTAGTCTCAGTACTATTAGTTTGAGGAAATGCTAGTATTATTTAACAATAAAAATAAAAAGCGAGCTCAAGTGAGCACTGAATTATTCATGTGTTCTGACTTTACATAATTTGGATGTCCCTCTTTTGATTGCTATTTCGGTTTCTATCACTAAACAATTCTTCACCAGGTCCACCTTGGATTCCTGTGAATGAGGAGATAACACTTTCAAAATATTCCCTTGGAGATGATGTTCAGAGCTGATGTCCAAATATTTACAGCCAAAGCTGAAACTATGAAAACAGCAAGGAATACCCTTCAGAGCCAGAAATGAAAAGTACAGTATTAAGTAGATTTTCTTTTTTTTAAATCAAATTTCTATGGAATTTAAAAATCAGGAGTGGCACATAAAGGAGACAGAATTGAACCATCAGGAGAACACACTTACAAGATTTACATTGTCACTCTATATTTTTCATTTTATAAGCACATACAGTGCCAGAGCATCATTTAAACTACAATTAAAAGAACTTAATATGATTCTGACATTAAAAAGTTAGTAATGGGAAATGTCAGCTGCCTCTGTTCAGTGAGTAATAAGAGGAAAGGGAAGGAAAGGAGTCAGTTTTGTAGTGAAGGCACCCATGTAACCGGCTTTAGGAGAGTCAGTCAGTGTTTGGGGTCTGTCTGCATCATCAGCAAAGTGTCAGATGGGCAGGATGGCTGGAACCAAGTTATTACAGTATTAGGCCACTGACTGTGCTATCCAATCTTGGTCAGGACGCCCACTGATACGGATAGGAATCTCGACTAGAGTCAATTCTAACAAGAGAAAGAAAATAAGAAACAAGAAGAGGGAAAGTGTTACCAAGCTACTCAAAACAGTCAAAGAAAAAAAAAAGAAGCCTGTACAAGTGAGAAAAGAGTTTCCTTTTTTTCACACTGTTTATTATTTTGCTCATCTCCAAAATATAGCATTTAGCAAGTCATTAATGCTAGAGAGTGAATGTGTAAACGAAACCATTGTGGTAACATTCTTCGAATGTTCAGTGTAAGTGTGGGAAGAGGGGGGGAAAAACACAGATGGAGAATACTATAATGAACTGACATGTTCTATTTAAAAACTGTTTGTCAGCTGTAGTTAAGTTGACACTGTCAGCATGGCAACTAATCATAACATTTTGCATGTTTTGCTGCATGCTTGAAGCGACTACCACGACGCTCAGATGATAAGGCTGGAAGTTTACGGCAGAGCACAATCACGGGGACTTTGCTGATCCTGCGTCCTATTAAAGCCCCCGTAATCCCAGAAAGAAAATGCCCCATGTACTCTGCTCCTCTGTTCCTAGGAAAGAAAATGCTGGTCAAAGTTTTTATACTGAGATGCCAAAAGACTCAGGTGGACCGAGCAGTGCCCAGCTCACCATCAATTGTTTTACCGAACCACAAAATCACAAGATGGATAGAGCCTGGTTTTCAGTCAAAGAGAGTTAGAGAGGGCCTTAATGATTCTGTAGTCCAGCGATACTCAAAGTGACCATTTCAGGGGATCTGTGAGATCGAACCTATTTTCCTAATGATTCTGATAACAAATAATAATTCTAATGATAACAAATTCCTATAATATTAAGGTGCTTTAATTTCCAGGATAGTAAATATAGATATAACTTATAGAAACAAAAGTTCTTCGGGGGTTCTCAAAAATTTTTAACCGTAAAGGGATCCAGGGACCAAAAATTTGAGAATTGTTGCTCTATTCTAATCCAATCTTTTCCTTTCAAAAGATGAGGAAGTTGAGGCCTAGAAAAGATGAAAGACATAGCCAAGGGCACAGAGGGAGTTAGGGGCAGAGGATTCCAGGTTCAGGTCTCTTGGAAGCTAACCCAATGCTCTTTTCATCTAGCCAATCTGTCTCACAAGGCTAATAAACTTGAATATTACTCTAGGATTGAATCACTTCTTTCTTTAGATTTTTATCCTTGGGAAAATGGGGTAATCCAAGGAAATAAGAGAAATAACAAATGAGAAATATAAGTATGGAGTTAACTCAATGAAAGCATTATTTCAATTTAAATATAAAATGAATGGAAAGTAATCTTGAGTACAAATGTCCAGGTACTATGTGGATTTACACAAAAATATAAATCCATTATTCTTTCCTTTAAGGGGTTTTCCATCTAGCTGAGAAGACAAAAGCCACAGAGTACAAAGTGGAACAGTAGGTAATTAAGTGCAAAAGTTTAGATTCTAAGTGGCAGGTAAGAATAGACAGGTCTGGCACTCTTTCCATGCCAGTAAACAGAAACAACACTGAATTCGAATCTTAGCTCTGAATTTACTAGGTTACTGCAGTTACTATGATAGAGGGCTTCGAGCTCTTGAACACCCCCCACCTGGCAACCCTTTATGTTCTCTGCACAGTGGGAATGATTATGCTTGCACTACCTACATTCCTAGTTTTCCTGTAACAAATGTGCTTTCTAAACCTTGAAATACCGCGTGAGTGTGAGTAATGGCAGGCCATTTGTTGTAATGGGCACAGCACTGTCTTTGGAGTCAGAAGGACCTGAATTCAAATCCTGCCTCAGACACTTAATTAGCTGTGTAACTCTGGGAAAATCGTTTCCGATAGTATAACAGACGAGACTTGTGACAATAAAATGAGTAAAGTACTTTTTAAACCTTAAAGTCTACATGATGGCTACTGTTATTATTTAAATGTGAATGCATATGTAGCTACAATGAAAAAGCATCAAATCATAGAATTTACTACTAAAAAGGACCTCAAAGGTCACTTAGTTGAACTCCTTTTTTTCTTCAGGATAGGAAACTGAGACCTAGAAACATGAAGCAACTTGCAAAAAGTTCCATGGCTAATAACTGAGATCCCAAACCCAGGCCCTTTGACTCCAAATCTAATGCTACTCTAGCACATAAAAAGAGCTTTCCTCATTTCATGGATGAAGAAACTGATGGCAGGTGGGAGGCACACCTGGCCTGAAATATGGATTAGAATTCAACCCTCTAAATTATCAGACTAGTACTCTTCTATGGGCAGGTAGATGTTACCTGCCCATAGAGATAGATAGAGAGGCAGGACTGGAGTCTGGAAGATGAATCTTCTTGAGTTCCCAGACACTTATTAGCTGTGTGACCCTGGGAGAGTCACTTAACCCTGTTTGCCTCAGTTTCCTCATCTGTAAAATGAGCTGGCGAAGCAAATGACAAACCTCTCCGGTATCCTTGCCAAGAGAACCCTAAATGAGGTCTCAGAGAGTCGACAAGAATGAATGACCTTTCTACGCTCTTTCTTACTGTTGGTACTTTATCCCAGGACAAAAAATATTAGAAAAATTCTCCCAAACTCTTTAAAAACAAAGGCGATATTGGATGGGGGGGCAGGGAAGAGGAGCAGAAAGTACTTGCCAGTTATCTCCCTATCCCAAAGATCATATTTAAAGCAAAACATGTTAATAAAGCTAAGAAGAAGGGTCAAATTCAAGTGTATGCTGACGACACATTTTGTCAGAATTATTAATGATCGTTGTGGTGAGGTAACAGACGATTTCCAAAAGCTTTCAGTTCTTACCATGTCTTCTGTCTGTCTATTCTCCCTAGATTAATTTTCTATTAACGATTTAATATTAAAAAACAATAAATATTAGTTATTATTAATTTAATATTAAGGATTAGAATTCCTGGTGTCTAAGTGTGGGACTAGAAAGTGAGTACAAGTTTGACTTTTTCACTTTCTCCCTACTCTCTCTATGTTGGGAAGTATTCTGCCAGATTAAGGAATATAGTAGAAAGAGAAACAGCTCGAAGCTGTTTTGGAATATTGATAGCCCTCAAGGAGGGCTTCAGAAACAACATTCTAAGGAAAAGGAAAGGAAAGAGTACTGCTGAATATCCTCTCAATCTGAAAGGGCCGGAATGTATAGAGCCCTCCCTCTGGTGCATTTCTAAGGTTAAAAAAATGACATTAAATAATAGGCTTCTTCAAGTAAAACCACTCATTCAGTAAGGGCAGACTCATGTAAAAGATTATGGTTTCAAACCAAATCGGAACCAATTTTTATAAATTCAGTTACAAGAATATTTTTCTAATAGTTCAATGGAAAACCCGGGTCCATCATCACCATGATAACTGACACACATCTCTAGCTTCCCACGTGCCAGGCACTTCATCTCACTCGATCCTTATGACAAGTAGCTGCTATCATCCCTATCTGATGGATAAAGAAACTGAGGCAAACACAGGTAAAGTGACTCACCCAGGATCACACAGCTAGTAAGTGTCTGAAGGGCTCTTTCCACAATGGTAATACTTGTTTGTTTGTTTGTGCAATAAGAAAAGGTGCTCAATTTTAGCATATTTTTTATATCACATATACCTTGTAGGGGCAAACAGCAGAAAAGTAAGCCAAATATAGTTTTTTCAATGCTACGTCACTGCAATTTTCAAAAAACAGTGTGACCTCTTTTTTGTAGAGAATTCCTCTGGGTTGCCACCCCCTACTAGATTATATCTCCCTTCAAGATTATAAACAACCAGAGGGCCAAGGTCATAGATTGTTTTACTTTATATTTTGACCTGGTGCCTAGCAAATAGTAGGCACATAATAAATTTGCTTTAAACAAATACACAGTGACTCCAGAATCATTTCTTATGAATTCAGTGAGGCAGCTGAATTGTACAATGAAGAGAAAGCGCTGTGCATTGAGCCAAGAAGATCTGAGGTTCAGATTCACCTTCAGTCTCTTACTAGCTCTGTGACCTTGGGCAAGTCACTTAATATCTGCTTGCCTCAGTTTCCTCAACTGTAAGATAGGGATAATAACAGGATCAAATAAGATGTTTAATAAATATCTATTTATTCACTAATTTATTTATTAATAATAACATCTGAATCACCTCCTGTTTTCTTTCATTGTAGTAACCAGGATTTAGTCTTCTGTACATTGTAACCCAAGTAATAAAGGGTAAAGGGTAGAGGGAGGAAAGGGAAATAGCAAAACATTCTGAAATGAGATCACCCTTGAAAAGCTCTTATTATCTGGGGAAGGGGGGGGGGAGGAAGGAGGCAGCTCCCACCATTCAGAGTTTAATATAAATGTATAAGTGTCTCGATGAGCAATTTAGAAAGGCTTGGCCCCTTGCCTCATAAGCATTCATGATTGCTAACTAAACTTTCTTGGCATCCGCAAGGAAGACATGACAGCCTGAGAAAACCCCAGCATACCTAAGCTTTGAAGGACAGTGGGGTTGTGACCCATACCACCTGGGGAATGTTTTCAGAGCACAATTTTTCCCTTTTTCACAAACCCTGGCTCCAAAATGTTCTCAGGCAGGACAGAAAAGAGCACGGTCCCCCAGGAGAGGTAGCCTGCACACACTCTAAGAAGCTGCACTTTCTCCCCAAAGCGGCAAAGTCTCCATGGACCCTATGGTCTAGTATTTCATGTTCTAGAAAAAGCAACCCTGAGAAGGAAGACAAAAAAAAAATCAACAAGAGAACAATACCTGTGGTTTAATGATGGGGCATCCATGGGGAAATGTCTTGGATGTTTTCTGGAGCAGATGAATGCTGTGAGTACTGGGACTCTCTTGCCTAGACTCTTTTCCCCTCCAGAAGAAAGGCAAGGAAATTACAAAGCCTTAGGTTTCAAAGGAAAGTGATCTCCGAGCAGAGGGTGTAGAAAAAAAAAAAAGGATTTTTGTGGTTTGGGGGAAAAACCACTTCTAGGCAGGGAGAATAAAAAAGAGCTACATTAATTCTAGCTAGAAAGATTAGTTCCCCTGCTTTGTTTGTGATATGCCCTTAAGGCCTATGGGTATTTGTAAATAAATCATGGGATCCACCTCTTTCTTTCCAGCCAGAGGGAGGGATACCTGGTTGCAAGAAATCCCCCATCTAGGTAACTGCCATAATTTAAATAAAAAAGCTAGGAGACCAGAATCTTTTCTTTCTTTCTTTTTTTTTTGCACCATTTTAAAAATCATTCAAATATTAAGATAGAAGAGGTTTTAAAGAACTGGAGCAAGAAAAGCTTAGTTAAGTTCTTTCCAGGGAATAAATCTTTGATTCTCTTTCTCACTTGGGCCAGAAGACTGCTTATTTTTCAAAACTGTGAGCAGTACCCCCAAGGCAAGAACACTAAAGATCCTGTAAGGACTAAGCTAGACTCATTGGGAAAGTAAAGTTGAATTTCTCCTAAGACTTACAAATTAAAATGTTACTCTGTACTTTAGGTCTGCTCTTGAAATAAGTTTCGATTTTTTCTTGTTTAAAAAATGCCCATAACAAAAACTGGCAACAGTACTTTGAATACAGTAAGGTGCTTAATATCTGTTGAATTTAAATCAGTATTTCCCATTTAGAGGCATGTTGGCTGAGTAAATAGAGGGCAGGCCTCAAAACCAGGAAGACCGGAAGTCAAGTCCTACCAGACAATAGACTAGATACCCATACAAGTTAATCACGTACACTAAGTATAAATTTCAAGGAAAATACAATCTGCATTGGTGCAGAAAGCTTCCTCACCTAGGGGATCCCTACACCAATGAAATCATAGGTCTAGTACCTACCTTTAGCAAACCTCTATCATTAATTCCTGTTTATACAAAAGGGATAATATCAGTCTTAAGGAATGGCTCTTTTGAGTTCAGTAGATAAGGGAACAGGCCCAGAGATCACAGAATTACAAATTTAGAGCTGGAAGGGACCTTAACAGCCCCCTCCTCTAAATCCTTCATTTTGGAGATGAGGAAACTGAGGTTGAGAGGTTAAGTGACTTGCCCAGAGTTAAATGGTGTAGCAGTGGTAGCATTTGAATGGAGATCTTGCTGACTCCAAAGCCAATGTCTTTTCCAGCAAATCAAAAAGCTTCTCACATAGATGTTACCTGCCTAGAAAAAGTTCTCTCCTTCGTACTTTTTTCATTTGGTCTATCCAAACTTTGCCCGGGGCAGCTAGGTGGGACTAGAGTTAGGAAGACCTGAGCTCAAATGTGACATGGGACATTTACTAGCTGTGTGACGCTGGGCAAGTCACTTAACCCCATTTGCCTCAGTTTCCTCATCTGTAAAAATGAGATGGAGAAGAAAATGGCACCCAGTTCAATTGCAAGAGGCTTTCCCTGGCAACGTCCTAACCCACAAAAATCTTATGAATTTCTAGAGCTACCTCACTCATTTACTGATATGAATATATCTTTATACATAGATATATACATATTATATAATATATTATTATTTCATTTGTAATGTACTTATTTTTTTCTCACTCAAGTATAAACTCAAGGATAAACTTTGTATTCCATCATTCTGTGCTATGTATTAAGTTAGGGTTGCAATAATATTTATTGAAAGAGTGAACGAATTTAGCCCAAACACCAAGACTCTTATATGTATATTATCAATAAAAAACTATGAGCCATTCCTTTCAAAAAGAAAATTTTTAAATGCAGCATGTTGGCTGGTCTGGACAAAACAGATATCACTTTTATGAGCTGTATTAATGTCTAAATCTCAAGAAAATTATTCATGGGAACATTCTTAGGTAACCTTGAATCCATCTCAAGCTTAAATCTCTGTAATTCTTGTATGTTTAACACTGAGAAACAGAAGGTTATTATTTTCACATCAACAGCAGACCTAGTTCCCAATACCTACTAATGAACTGTGACTGTCCTGAAAAGTTCAATAAGAATCTGAGGGCCGGTATTAAACTAAATACAACTCAAAACAAATATGGAGCTAGCCTTAAATGATCATTCCAATCAGCCAATGGAGGGTGTGTGTGTATACACATGCCTGGAGGTAGGACAAGGAGGCACATTCATACAGTCGTAGATTTAGAGCCATCTATTGGAAGTTTTTGCTGATGTGCAGTAATAAGGGCAGACATATAGGCCAGCCATAATAACAGCTAACATTTGTATAGAACCCACTACAGACTAGATACTGTGCTAAGAACTTCGTGAATGCTATCTCTGTTGATCGTCACACCGACTCTGGGGGTCAAGCACTATTGTTCTGGCCATTTTATAGCTAAAGAAGTTGAGGCAAACAGAAGTTAAGAGATTTATCCAAGATCACACAGTTCCTCAGTATCTGAGACTTGATTTAGAATCAGGTCCTCCTAGCACAGTGCCTGGAACATTGTTGTTCACATGTGCCTGATTCTTCCTGACCCTTTGGGGGGACGGGGGACGGGGGGGGGGGGGGGGGGGGGGGGGGGGGGGGGGGGGGGGGGGGGGGGGGGTTGGTTGCATTATTATGAGTTTGTTTTTTGACAAAGATACCGGGGTAGTTTCCATTTCCTTCTCCCGCCCATTTTACAAATGAGGAAACAGAGGCAAACAAGGTTTTGCCCAGAGTCACACAGCTAGTAAGTGTCTGAGGTCAGATTTGAACTCAGGAACAGGAGTCTTCCTGACTCTGGGCCCAGCACTCTACCCACTGTGCCACCTAGCTGCCTCAATGATTTTGTCCCCTTCCCTTAGACTTCCTTCCGGTTCAAATTCATTTGCATTCCAAGCCAGAGAGGATCTGGAAAATATCTAAACCCAGTTAAGACTTCTAGCTAGTTAAACCTACCTGCCTGGGAAAAAGAACTAGGACTCAGACCTAGACAGAAAGAAAAAAGAAAAGAAAAGACTTAATATTAGCCTGGGGTTACTCTGCCTGGCTTTTGTTAGCTGAGTAGGGTAGCTTTAGCCCTGGCTAATGACTGAATTGTCAGCTTGCCTTTATTAGGGAAAGGCTTTCCACACACTACATCCTGGCAGATGGAAACTAAATTGGACAGCCAGTGGTCCTAAAGAGATGAAACCCTCAAGCTGGTATCAAGGAGAAGCTCAGCATCTAATTTGAAAGCCCAGCAGTAAAATGCACCAGCATTCACAAAAGCAGCAGCCACCTAGAGACCCTCAGCAACAAACCACCCAGCAGAAAGCAGAAACATGATTCCTGGTGAAATTCAACAAAGAACGCTGTGATGATCTCACCAAAGCATAGAAGTAACTCTTCGCTATTTTACTTGCATGTGCCTATAAATGATCCCTACACATGTTCATTCTCTCTGATAATAGTGTACGTACCTGTGAGAGAATGTGCCCTAGCCCTATTTGGAGAAATGTTCACTGGACTTCTTTGCTTTAAATTATGTCCTCTGGCTGGCTATGAAAAGTAAAGACATTAGTGGGGACTCGTGATCAATAAGGTTTTAAGTGGATGCATACTTCCAGAGGACCCGGATCCTAGGGTACTTTTTATTTTATTTTTATTTTATTTTTCCCCAGTTACACATAAAAATAATTTTTAACATTCATTTTTAAAACTTTAGAGTTCCAAATTCTCTCCCTTCCTCCCTCCTCACACCCCCTCACTGAGAAGGCAAACAGTTCAATATAAGTTATACGTGTGTAATCATGCAAAACGCTACTTTTTCTAAGGGACCCACATGCAAGAGAGAGAGATGCCCCATGTGCTATGTTTAGAAAAGAAACCTAAGGACTAGGAAGGTTTAGTGACTTGCCCAAAGTTATATGTGTAATTAAGTAAGAAATAGCAGAGCCAATATTCTAATATAGAACATTGATATAAAATCCAATGTTCAATTCTGCAGGACAAGAGATAAACGGAAGACTGCTACTAATCCTCCTCCTCTAACTAGAGGGTATGTATGTTGGTATTCTCAGTTGGCTCAGTGGACAAAGTGCTGGGCCTAGAGTCAGCAAGACTCATCTTCCTGAGTTCAAATCTGGCCTCCAACACCTACTAGTTGTGTGACCCTGAACGTGTCACTTAACCATGTTTGCCTCAGATCCTTCATCTATAAAATGGGCTGAAGAAGGAAATGGCAAACTACTCCATTATCTTTGCCAAGAAAACCCCAAATGGGGTCAGGAAGAGTCAGACAGGACTGCAAACAACTGTATTCCTACTCTGCACAAAATAGGTACTCAATAAAGCTATCTAACTAATTAAACCTCTGATATTACTACATCAGCCGGCCCTGTGGGGATGGGGGTGGGAGGGGAGAATTTTGTTTTCCTCAGATAAAGGTACTACTGGGTAGATAAAATTGATTTTGAATTCCCAGCTGTTTGACATTCAGAACCACAAGAAAACATTTTATCTTACATTTTTCTCTGTTCCTTCTACTTTTTCTTCATCTACATTCCTATGTCTTATCACCATGAGGTGATAAGTGTGGGTTCCTCAAGGCTATTCCAATGGAGGGAAACCTGGAAGGTCTTCGAGTACTGGCCCCACAATGGACTGTGTATCCCTGACTAAGATGGGACAGTTATGGAGTCCAGAAGTTGGAGTCAAACCTGAGCCAAAGTCCCACCTAGTAACCTCCCTCAGCCTCAATTCTTTCATTATTAAAATGAAGGGGTCGAACTTAATGACCTTTAATGTTCTTTCCAGATCCAAATCTGTGATCTTATAACCAGCAGAGATAAGCAATACTTGTCACTAGAAAACTGGCCAGAAAAGTCAGAGCAAGTAGCAAAGGCCTTTTACTTAAGCACACATCTATGCAAGTGAATAATACATCAGATTTCTAAAACCATATACTTTTCTGTTGACTCTGCCTGCCACCCTTACCTAAAAAACAAACCAAACAAACAAACAAAAAATTCCTGGCTACTCAGAAAAGGTCTGAGGGAGGCATCAATACCACTGAAGTCAAGTACTCTTGACATGGACAAATTGAACAGTTTAAGGACAAGTAAGGGAGGGAGACTTTAGTACTATCACAGTAGTTGTAGCCAAGCTAGAGAGTAGGGTTTGGAAATCTAACACTATGAATTTTGTTACCATTTTTACCTTGTTTGTATATATGAATATAGGCATTTTACCAATTAGGGAGTAAACCTGAGTATTTCCTTCCCTTTCCAGTTCATCCCTCATCCTGCTACCAAAGTTTCTACTGCCCCACTCATGTCCTCCTTCTACTCAATACCCACCTCCCCGCCCCCCACCACCATTGACTACCATAGTTGAAACTCCTTGTTCTGGCATTTAAGGCCCCAAGAAATTCGGTTCCTACTTTTCTAGGCTTATCTATAAGCTACCTTCCATGTATTCCATATTGCAGACAAACTGGAATGATCTTTGTCCCCTGTTCTTGTCTTGCCTTTTCTCTCATTTCTCTGCCTTTGCTCAAGCTTTCAACCATGTCTATAAGGACTCCTCCCTTTCCACATATTGTTCTTCAAGGATCAAGTCAGGTTAAATCTCCCCCATGAAATCTGTCATTGATTCTTCCCTCACCTCCAGATGAAAGTCATCTCTCCCCTCAAATTTCTCATAGCACTGTGACTACACCACTCCTTTGCATTTACTATTCCTTGCAGGACTGGGTTATTTTTTGTGTTTCTGTGTCCACATTAGACTTCAAGTTTCTTGACAGCAAGGGATTTGATTATATCCCAAATCTAAAACTTTATTAGTGGAACAAAGTCTGTTGAGGTTTTTTCCAAAAGGAGGTAATAGTATTACCAGGTTTTTAGAATCCCTCCAAAGGCAATCTACGGGAGGTAGATGAGTGGCCTGACTCCTGCCAGATGTCATTACTCTTTGCTTTTTCTCAGGGGTTTCCCTTTTAATGTGCCTGCTCCAGTATCCTCTTCCCACACAGGCACATTATTAGCCAGGGCTAAGACATGCCTCCACCACAGCTGTATACATTGCAGCTCTTCTTAAACTGTGGGTCGAGACCCCATATGGTGCCACAAAAATTCTAGCAACAGTAAAAGCTTTCTGAACATACAATGACAAAAAATTAATTAAAAATCAAATGTGCAATGAATCCAAGGTGTTTCTGGCTTGCCTGTGTTCATTATGCAACTTCATTGCAGCCTTGGTTCTGAATACACAGCATGTGCACTTTGCCATGCAACACCAATAAATGCTGCCAAAAAGAAGCCCTGGTATACAGTACTTACAGCTGTTGTCGCTGTATATAGTATATAACTGCATATAGCATTAGTGTGTATATATAATATACAACTGTATATAATAAATAGCATGTACTGGTTGTTGTCCTTCCTGCTTGAAGAGGACCAAAATGACATCACTTAAGATCAAGATACAATGTGTTGGCCTGTGGCTGCTCAAACCAATGCAAGCTCAGAAGGCTCTACCACAGGTGGACACAAATAGTCCACATAAACATTTGGAGTGGAGATGTCTCTAAATCTGGCATCTCATGTTTCTTTTGAGCTACTACAATTCTGCTCTGCTCATAAAGCACAGTGCCTTCTTTGATGCAGGCACTCCATGCAAGGCAGTCCTGTGTCAGTGTCTCCCACTTCTCAAAACTGATTCCAGAATTCTTCAGAGAGACCTTGAGAGTGTCCTTGTATCACTTCTTCTGACCATCATGGAAGAGTTTGCCTTCTGTAAATTCTCCATAAAATAGTCTTTTAGGCAACTGTACATTTGGCATTCAAACAACACGGCCAGCCCATCACAGTTGTATATTTGAATGTTTGGCAGTTCAGCTCAAGAAAGGATTTCAGTATCTGATCTCTTATACTGCCAAGGGATTTTCAGAATCTTCCTAAGATAATTCAAATGGAAGTGATTCACTTGCCTGGCATGTCCAAATTTCACTGCCATACAATGAGGTCAGCACAGTGGCTCCTACATTCAGTTTGTCATATAGCCTAATCTCTTTTCTTTTTTACACTTTCCTTCACTGAGATAGCTCTGGCATTGTATACATCACCTTCATCATCTGGAAAGTAGACTACCAACATAAGTGAGCTTTTCTACAGCATTCAAAACCTCTTCATTTGCCAACTGGTGATTCCACATACAGACTGTGCAGTATTGGCTAGTGGAGAACCTCTGTTTTCTTGGTGTCAACTGTCAGGCCAGAATTAGCACAAACAGCACAGAATCAATCCGTACTCAGTTGTGTCTCAGTCTCAGAGGCTGCACTGAGTGCACAATCATCTGCAAACAAAAAAAATTATCATACCACCAACCTTCCCTCCACTTTAGTCTTGGCTTGTAGCCTTTTCAAGTTAAATAATTTACTGTCAGTGAGGTAGCTGACCTTGATGCCATTTTGGTCCCTGTTGAAGGCACCTAACAGCACTGCTGAAAACATCATGCTAAAAAACACACAGCATTGTTTCATTCCACTGGTGACTAGGAAGGCTTGAGAGCACTGTCCATTATTCAGAATCTCTGAAAGCATGCTGGTTGTGGAACTGCCAAACAATGCTGATGAATTTCTCCAGGCAACCAAATTTTACCATGATCTTCTATGTGCATATAGCATACGACTGCAGATACTACTTATATGCTATAAAATTGTATAACGTATACAATCATATACCACCTATAGTATATATAGGCAAATTTTGATAGCCAAAAGCTACCAAGTTAACTTGGGGTTTACTGGCTAGATTTCTTTCTTAAAGACCAATCCTTAAACCCAATTCACTCAGGATCTCATGCATTGGACAACAACAGGTTCCTGCCCAAGCACCACTTAATGGTTATTTTTTGGGCCATCCTGACTCAGAGTGAATGTAAATAGTTGCCACCAGAGGCTGTGGCATTGAAATGGCTGGAGATGGCCGAATGCCGCTGGGAGTGAAAAGAAAAACATGTAACCAGGCGGTAGAGTAAAGAACAGCTCCATTAATTAATCTGAGGGACAGGACTTATATACACTTTTAGGCAAGCAGAATCAACAAATCCTAGTGCAAGGCATTTGCATAACGCATGACTTCGTGCCTTTGTTCCCTTTTTGCCTTAAACAATATTGTGTTAATAGCCCACAGGTGGTATTTAGCATGTGGGGGTTTTAGAGAGTACGCCATGTATACCTGAGGAGGCTTGAAGAACCTTCATCCTGAGCAGCATGTGTATGCCGAGGCGGGGAATGGAGAGCCCATGTGCAAGTTATCAGCCCAAGGGCAAGAACAGGCCTCTGGACTGTATCTTATCCCAAAATGGACTTTCTCAGAGCTGGCCCTCTACAAATAGTAACTGCTGCTTTTCTTTTGGCCAGCAACCCTGAGGGTCTTCCCTTCTCAGTTTGATTTTTTTTTAAATTAAAGAGGACATCCCTTGACTTACTTCTTAAAGAGGCCCATTCACTGAATGGGTGTTGTCTCACTCAGAGTGAGAACTTGAAAAGACCTTAGCTTAAAAGGGCCAAGGTCTCCCACTGCATCCTGGGCCATCTCTAGTCATCCTGAGCAATATCTGGCCACTGGACCCAGATGGCTCTGGAGAAGAAAATGAAGCTGGTGACTTTGATTTGAGTGAGGGAGGACTGCGAAAAGTCAATTCCAAGTCGTATCATCATCTCCCTGATGTCATGGTCCCTTCAAGGGCAAAGGACAAACCATACTATAGCACAGATATGTAATATATAATTGTATACGGTATGTACTATATTACTGTATATAGTATCTAATTACACAGAGTATGTGAAAACAGTATACAATATAGTATACAACTGCATATAATATGTACTATATTACTGTATATAGTATATAATTATACAGAGTATGTGAAAACAGTATACAATATAGTATACGATTGCATATAGTATGTACTATATAGTATATAACTGTATACAGTATATAGTATATGTATACAGTGTATTACACATCTATATATCTATATCTATATCTATATCTATATCTATATCTATATCTACAACATACAACTATGTCCCCTAAGCCTAACAGAGTGCTTTGGATTTAACAGTCACTTAATTACTGGGGAACTGAATTAAACTGAAATCAGTAGGGTAGTAAGAAGAACCATCCTGAGCCATCCTGTTACTACTGCTACCACCACTACTACTACCACCACTACTACTACTACTTCTACTTCTACTACCACTACCACTACTACTACCTCTACTACCACCACCACTACTACTACTACCTCTACTACCACCACTACTACTACTACTACTTCTACTACCACCACTACTATTACTACTACTGCTATTACTACTACTACCACCACTACTACTACCACTACTACTACTACTTCTACTACCACTACCACTACTACTAGTAGCACTAATACTAGTACTATTACTACTACCACTACTACCACTACTACTACTACTACTACTATTACTACCATCACTTCTACTACCAGAACTACTGCTTATGTAAAGGGCGGTGCTAATGCTAATGGATGATTGGCACTTGGCTTACCTGCAGTCCAGGCAGCTTAGTCTAGTACTCACAGCTCCCTCTGGTGGAGGTGTGGCATTAAAATTGGGTACAACAGAATGATACTTTTAATCCTATAGAACTTTGGAGGAGAGGGAATGAAGAAGGGCTGGAGTATTTAGGATGGCTTCACAGAGAAAGTGCCCTCTATCTTAATTTATTATCCAGCCTGCACCACTCTACTTGCAGAAGTGATCCCATTTCATCCCTCCTTCCCCTTCTCTCACATCTTCGATTTCTGTTGGCTAGCAGCTTCCCTGCTTCTAACAAGCCATATCTCTGCTATCCTCAAAAAAGCCCACATAGTCCATCCATCACCACTACTTTTTGTCTTCCCTTTTAGTGACTAAAGTCCTAGAGAAGGCTCTCAATTGCTGCCTCCATTTCCTTTCCTTTTACCCTCTTAATGCCCTGTAGCCTGGCTTGTTATGGGGCACAGTGGATAGATCATGGGCAGAGATCAAAACCTCAGATTTCTCATCCATGAAATGGAGATAATAATAGCACTTACTTCTCAGAGTTGTTGTGAGGATCAAATGAGATATCTGTAATGTACTTATCAAAGTGTCTGAGTAGACATTTGATAAAGGCTTCCTCTCTAAATGTTTGTAACACTACTCTCTTCTGGTTTTCCTCTTTTCTGACTCTTCCCTGAAGCTCATAGATTGGACCACAATAGGTCCCTGCCCAAGCTCCACTTAATGGTGGTATTTTGGGCCCTGCTGGCTTAGAGTGAACTTCAGTGGTAACAGTTTCTCCTTGGAACAGCAACCCTGAGGGTCTTCCCCTCCCAGCTTGATTTTTTTTTTCTCTAATTAAAGGGGCCATCTCTTGACTCACTTCTTAAAGAGGCCTATTCATTGAATGGGTGTTACCACACTCTACATGAGCACATGAAAAGGCCTTAGCCTAAAAGGTCAGGGTCCCCCATTGCATCCTGGGTCATCTCCAGTCATCCTGATGGACCAAGATGGCTCTGGAGGAGAAAGTGAGGCTGGTGACCTTGCATAGCCCTCCCTCACTGAAATCGAAGTTAATTGCACATCATCTGCCTGATGTCATGGTCCTCTTCTAGAACAAAGGACAAACACAACAACAACCTCCTGGAGGTGACCACCAGATCACCTCAGCTAACTACAAGGTTCCACAGGGCTCTATCCTGAGCCCTCTTCTCCCTCTACATTATTTCACTTGGTGAATTCATGAGTTCCCATACATTCAACTATCATTTCTATGCTGATAATACTTAAATCTACTTATCCAGCTGTAACCTGTCTGCTGGCCTCCAGTCTCATATCTCCAACTACACAGTGGACATCTCAAGCCGGATGTCCCTTAGACATCTTAAACTTGCTATGTCTAAAACCGAAGTCATTATCTTTTCCCTCAAACCTTCCCTTCTTCCTAACTTCCCTATTTCTGCTGAAGGTGCCACCATATTCCCAGTCACCCAGGCTGGGCACCCAGGTGTTATCCTCAATTTCTTACCCTCTTTTCCCCCCTCCCCATATCCCATATGTTGCCGAGGTCTACAGATTTAATCTCCATAACACCTCTTGCAAACTCCGCCGCCTTCTCTGATACTCCTACCACCCTGGTACAGTCCCATATCACCTCACACCTAGACTATTATAATAGCCTGATGGTTGATGTCTTTTCCCTTGAGTCCATCCTCCATTCAGCTGTTAAAATGATCTTCCTAGGGGCAGCTAGGTGGCACAGTGAGTAGAGCACCAGCCCTGGAGTCAGGAGGACCTGAGTTCAAATCTAGACTCAGACACTTAACACATGTACTAGCTGTGTGACCTTGGGCAAGTCACTTAACCCCAATTGCCCTGCCCAAAACAAACAAAAAAAATAATCTTCCTAAAGAGTAGGTCAACTATGTTACCCCTCCCCCCTCCATTCAAAAAACTTCAGTGGCTCCCTATCACCTCCAGGATCAAATATAAAAACCTCTGGTTGGTGTTCAAAATCCTTCATAACTTACTCTTCCTACCAGTCTTCTTACATCTTCCCCCTCCCCCTAAGCCCCCAATATATTCTACCATCAAGTGATACTGGACTACTTGGAGTGACATCTCCCAACTCAGTGTCTTTTTACTGGCTGTCCTCCATGCCTTTCCATGCCACTCTTTCCTTCCTCATTTCCATGTCCTTGCTTCTCTGGCTTCTTTCTAGTCCCAGCTAAAAGCCTACCTTCCATAGGAAGCCTTTCTAAATTGCCCTTAATTCTAGTGGCTTCCTTTTGCTGATTATTTCCAATTTATCCTGTATGTTGTCTGCTTGTACATAGTTATTAGTGTGTTGTTTCCTCCATTAGACTGTGAGCTCCTTGAGAGAAGGGACTATCTTTGGCCTTTCTTCGTATCCCTAGAACTTAGCACAGTACCTGGCACATGTGGGCCCTTAATGTTCGCTGACTGACTGACATCTCCTAGATAAGAACGTGTTCTAACCAACTAGTCAGTTACCAGAAAAGTATATACTCAAAATCCTACTTTATGCCAGCTTTCGAGAAACCACGAAGGGAAAAACATTATTATGACAGAAAGAGCCAAGCATATTGGGATAAACTAGAGAGAGACAAGTGAGCATAAATAAAAGGTTAGCAAAATCTCAACCAAGAAAACAGAATTTAGCCTCTAGCAATACCACAAGGACTGTATTTGCACAGTGTGCTTCCTCAAGAGAAATACAAACTAGAAACAGTAGAAACAAGGGCATTGCAGACATTTCTCCTCAGCTCCATGAATTCACCCCTGACAGGGCACACAAAATCTTTCACTTGCTAATAACTGCTTATACAGACACTCCCAGAACCTTAAAATGTCATCTGGAGTAAAGGAATTAAGAAAACCGTATAAACACTATGAACCGTATGAATGAAACTGTATAAATTTGGTATGATAAGGAGAGAAAGGCAAATTTGAGGAGGATTTTACTATTTTTCAAATGCAGTGATACAAAAAGAAACAGTATACCTAGCAGAAGTAGCAAAGGAGAATCTAGGTATAAATGAGGCAACACTGTTTCTATGCTATAGATAAAATAAAAAATATTACAGAAAACTTAACACCTCTCCACACAGGTGTTTGCCCAGTCAGGAACCCATTAACATCTTGTCATAGTGCCCCAGGCACACCAATGATAAGAATTTTAAAGACAATGCTCAAACACAAAAGGCATGCACCACCAAATAGCCAATGGCAAACCAGCATCCTCAGATGCCCATTCAAGTTCCACCAGGAGGACGGGTCTCTTAGACACAGAACTACCTGCAAAGCAGATGGAGCACAGGTTGTAGGGGTGAAGAAGAAAAAAAAAATCAAAGTTGACTTTGAAAAGCAAGAACAAATATTTCATGTGCCATATTCAGCCACTTAAGAAACACCCTTTCAAAGAAGGAAGATGATAAATAAGGAGAAAAAGAGAGCCTTTGATGATATCAGTTCAACAATGATAAGTTACCACAGAACCTGTTTTTAATGAGAAAGAAATTTTTTTCCTCACTATGAAATGCTAGAGAAACACATTATAAGACCCCTGAACAAGAATTCTGAGATCTCAAGACATTAGGAATCAGAATAGAAAAAAAAAAAAAGAGCAAGAGCTAACCCTGTGTACCATTTGGTAGAACTGGGCTCTTTGAATATTCCATCAACTCTTGATTATTCCGAGACTGATTTCAGTCTTATGAGCTGTTCAGGATGTTTGTTTTTTTCTTCTGTGTCCTATTGTCTACATTTTGGCCATTTCATTACTCATTAGCACTCCACCAGAAGGAAAGCAAAGGACAATAAAATTAAATGAGACTAAAATGAGCCAACTTTACATCAGTAACCCTAGTAATCAACCACTCGACAAATATTTATTGAGTGCCTTACAATATATGCAATACTACCTACATTAAGCTAGTAAAAGTTCTGGTAAGAGGAGATATACATATATGGCTAAAATTAAACTTTTCTATTATTAGTGGAATTCTGTTTTCATTTATTCGGGAGGGATTCAAAGGATAATAAAACATGATCCTTGCCATAAAGGATTTTAAAATGCAATAGAGGATAGAAGAAAGTACAGAAATAAATATAACACAAGGCAGCATGTATTGCATTTAGCTAACTAAACATTTTAATCATAATATATGTAGCTCTTCAAGTAAGAAAAAGGGAAAAGCAATGGTTTCAATTTCATTGTCATTTAAGAAATGAAGAAATGGAATGGTTTCTCTCCAGGCTAAAAAGTAGTTGACATGGTTTGAAACACTCCTCAGAGGGACTTGGGGGTCATATCAAGTAGTGAGTTTTCAATAGGGAAAAATTCACACATAAAGAGTATAAAGGTTTGGTTTTCACACAGAGAGGATCATAATCATCGCAGTATCTTTCTGCCTCAATTCTTCATGTCTCAGATCCTCCAAGAACGGTTTACTGCTTTGGTTTCCCTTTGTAATCTCCCTCCCTTCTTTCGACATTTACTGATTACTAGCATGAATTGTCTGTAGCACTCATCTTGGCACTTAGCCACATAATTATGGATTTCTCATACTTAGAACATACTACAGTAAACTTATTTGTTTACAGTAATGTCCAGAGTGTAAATTTCGTGAAGACAGGGCCTTTGCAGTGCCCATTTTACAGTATAACATCCTTTATAAAAACATGAAAGTTAGGGACTGAGATTAAGACTTCTATATCTGATTCAATCAAGCAAACCCTTATTATGAACTTGGCAGCTAGGCGGCACAGTGGACAGTGCCCTGGGCTTAGAATCAGGAAGGCCCATCTTCATGAGTTCAAATCTGTCCTCAGACACTTACTAGTTGTGTCACCCTGGGCAAGTCATTTTCTTCTTGCCTCAGTTTCCTCCTCTGTCAAATGAGCTAGAGAAGGAAATAGCCAACCACTCTGGTATCTTTGCCAAGGAAAACCCAAAACGGGGTTACAAAGAGTCAGACACAACTGAACTGTTAAGTGCTTACTACAGTGTGATACACCTTGGAGATCAGATGACCTCTAAGGTCCCTTCCACCATCTAAATCCTATGATACAAAATAAAATAAGATGAATGTTGGCTCCGAGAACTTGCAATGAAATAACTGGCAAAGGAAATGGGACAAACACACCAGTAACTATAGTATGAAAAGTGCAAAGAGAAGATCGAAACAAGTGGCATGAGAGATTCAAGGGAGGACTCATAGCTAGGAGGATCAAGAAAACATTCACGTCTCCCTTTCTGTGCTATTCACATACCAGAGAGGCAATAAGTATTTGTTTAAAGCTACAGTGCTAATCACTGGAATTTAGACAAGACAAAAGCGATAGATACCCTTGTATTGGGAGTATTGAAATAATTCACATTTTAAGTTTAGAAATGCTTTTCTCACAACAGTCTGATGACATGGGTAGTACACGTATTATCCCTTCCTTCTCACAAATGAGTAAATTCGAGGTACATAGAGGAAAAGAGACTTATACAGTATCATTCTTCCAGATGTATGGCCAGAAACACTAACTCAAGCCTCCAAGGGCAATGCTGTTTCTACTGTGCCATGCTGCTTCTTTTCCTTAGGTACATGTAAAACAGGATGCTATTAGCATTTACAGTCATACTCAGCACTTAAGTATTTTCAATAAATATTTAAGTCCATTGTTTTTCATAACCTCCATTTAATTTATTTTTTGGCTTTTAAGGATGCATTTCAAGCTCCCTACAAAGTATTTTTTTTTACCTTTAGTATTAGTTCCACTCATACAACCCTCATAGCTCAGAGAGTTGTGTGATTAATAGCACTGCCAGTGTTTCCCATTTAAAAACTATTCCTTCTTTAAATCCTTTCTGCCCCCGACCCCCAATTTTCTCTGATCCTTATTTTTCTCCACTATAGAAATTACCTTTTCTCAGAACTTTCTTCCCCAGGCCAGAGCTTGGTAACTTTATTACACTGTATTTTTGTCTTTGGTAGCTTCTGTTGAACTGGACAATACAAAAAAGACTATTTAACTTAAATGACTAAATGACCAAAGCAGTCATGTAGTTAGTAACCTGCCAGAGCTTCTCCTTCTATCTCAAAATTTATCCATCGCTTTGAAAAGAGAGGGGAAGAAGTATTTAAACAAGGCTGTCCTTTGTCCAAAAACAAACCAGCAAAAACAGTTGCCTGGGCCTGCTTGTGCATGGCAAATGTAAGTTTTAAAAATTATTCCGTCAGTCCCATGACAATTTTATTTATTTATTTTTTTATCTAGTTTCTCAACTCTGTTTAGATGTCTCGTCAATATCTTATTCAGGTGTAGCATGGAAAAGTCTAACAACCCTGGGCTGGCAGCCAAGCTTACCAGTGACTGACGCTCGCTTAACTGAGCAAAGATTTGCTCTGTACCAAGCAGGAACTTGACGACATGAGAACCACTAGTGACAGCAAGGGTACAGGCTTGAATTCTAACAAAGCTGTTTCCAACTTGTGCTCAGGCAAGTGGAACTTTAGCGCTTAAACTGAATGCTAAGGACTTTCAATCTTGGTGCTTTTTCATCATTTACCTTTCTGAATAAACCCTGAGATGTTAGAGGGAGAGAAGCACATTAGCACAGTTATATCACAAAACCTGGTCCGTTTCAAACCTTTAAAAAGGGCTGTTGCTGAGTTATTAACTTGTATGAAGGAATGTTTAATTGCTTATTTGTGCTGGCACCACACAGGCATCTGCATGCTTATACAGGTGATTGTGTGCACATGAAGCATACATATACATATACATACATACACACAGATTCAGATTTAATGGCCAAATTAAACCTAAAGCACAAATCTGTACTTTTATGTCCCTACCTGAGAATTACTCTATGGGTGATGATAAAAACAGAACTGAAATTTCATTCTCCTTCCCCCCACCCTCAAATTCCCCCAAGATGCCCTCATATGTTGGAGCAAATTAACTTCTTTCAATGCTTACCATTCATTTACTGTTAGGCCCAAATTTTACCATTCTATTCCCGCCCCCCCCCCCCCTTGCAATTTTAGTGAAATACAGTAAGTATCTCAAATTCAGTTAACATTGTAGTACTTACAATTTTGGGAAGTACAGTACAGCTGTCTATCTTTTGGGAAAAAACAGTATGCGTTTATGTATTGCTGTCCTTCTTGTTCAAAGATAATACCACTGATGATGTAACTGAAGATATTTAAACAACAAAAATTCCTTTCCTCACCACGCCTATGTGAAAACAATTCTTTTAATTTGGGCTACAGCCTGTTTTTGTAGAGTCCGTTGTAGTTTGTGGCTGCCTCCTGGACTCGAAGTTAGCCCAAAATTGAGGGGATTATTATTATCCTTTCAGGTGACATCAGAGATTCCATCTATTTGTATCTATCAAAAATTTTGAGTCATTATTCAGGAAACATAAAATACCCAGTATATTCAGAGGAATAGAAAGACAAGCCCTGCCTCTGACATATACATGTAGCTAATTGTATATGGCAGACATCGTGTTTACACAGCTAAGAGGCTTTGGAATCCAGTCTGAGAGCCCGTGCATCTTGGTTTTTTAAGTACTGGATGCCTCTTACTTGGAAAAAGTGCTCTGTTCCATTGCATCAGACACCGTGTAATAAGATATCATCAACGTATGCAAGCATCAGAAGGCCAGGCTGATCACAAGTGAAATTCTCTTAGTTGCCAGCTGAGGCTGACTGTGTTGGCGTAGTAAAGATCACACTGTACAATTTGGCCAAATAGATGGTCTCAAGCATAACCAAAGGTACAATCTGCAGAACTGGAGTGCATTTTCAGAGCTGACCTGGGAAGCTTCTTCACTGTCAGCTTATGGGAACCCTGTGGGTTGCAATGTCCTGCTTTCCCATTACTTAAAATGAAAAGGTAATTTTGATTAAAATAGGAGTTGGACTAGAAGCAGGTGGAAACTCCGACACTAAAAAACATGAGAACTAGAAACCTGAATACAGGATGGAGTCTTTCCCAGACTGATGGCTTCCAGAGTTCATAATGCCAGCTGAGTTGTGAAATCCAAAAGAGAAAGGGTTGCTGGGAAGCTGCCCTTATAAGTTTCAGGTAGAACCCGAGCACAGTTAACAGGAAAATGGCTGTTCTCGTGACTCTTCCTCCCTTTCCTCTATGGGATTTTTGAACCTGAATGTTATAATTGAAAGCCAGTGTATTAAGCATAACGCATCAAACCACTGTTAACACCCAGCCTCCCGCAAGGCTGAATTCTAACAACTCTGTTTTCTGCCTACAGTATGTGCAAGCAAGTGGAACCGTCACCCTCACTGCATGCTAAAGGCCACAGCCTTTGTCTTCGGCAAGTTCTGTCTATTTCAGAGGCTAACATGCAGCAATTAGTCTAATTAATGTGAAACAATGAGCTGTGTTACCACTTATCAAATTGATTGTTCCCCTATCAAAACAAAACAGGCTGGCTTTTTGATGTAATTTCAAGAGATGATTTGAAATGTCATGTTGCTGCAAGCCAATTACCTTCTGACTAGAGTCACGGTCAACAGAATACATAATTAGCAGGAGTTTGGGAAGGCTGCTTACTGCTAGTATGTTAATTAACTGTCTTTTGTCATAAAACAAAAAGGTTGTAGGGAGGGTTTCGAAATAGGTCTTTTTTATTTACATTTCTTTGTGCTTATCAATGTGAGGCATGACAATGCAAAAGAAAAGAAAATTTTAATTCCACTCCTTCAAATTAATACTGAGCTACAAGGTCAGGCATCTTGGGCAGACTACAGTACCAGTCAACTCCCTCTAGTTGTGTATTATGGGACTGGCTAAGTAAACAGAAGTACTTGATGAAACTCATATGGAAGAAACACTGAGCCAGACACCATAAATCCCCTCATGGCATCCAAGCAAGGCCTAGCCTTCCTCTCTCTCCTTGAGTCACTGAGCTCGAGACAGGCAGAGTGCAGCTGCCCCAAGGACTAAACTCAAGTGTCCTCTTCCTATTTAAGGCTGGAAATTCGGAGAGAATAAGCCCATTGCCAAATGATATTATTACTTTTACTTCGCTGTAGTAGAGAGGGAATGCATAATGAGCATCTGAGGTGCTGTAAAAGTATCCTATCTGTGAGGCCAGAGCTTCATAATTCATCTGCAGCATCCTCTCTTACATGATAAGCTGGCAATTCCACATACTCACTGGCGGGATAAATTCTGAGTTCCTTGGACCTTAATGCATTCGGTAGGTAGCCAGAATCAGTGAATCATAACTAACGATCAAGTTAATCTTAGTTTTACTCCATTTCTAATTCAGAAGCTTATTCAACTTTTAGTATGGTCTGAATCAACTATAGACATGAGTTGGGGAAAGCCAGTCTCTGGAGAACCACAGGAAGGTGAGCACAGGCATTTCTCATGGTAACTTTATACCACCTAAATCGAGAGACTGGACCATTATTCTCACTATTCTATGTAAAACTTCTGCTACACTGCAAATGCTCAAAGAACTCCTTTTTTGTAACAAGCTATTCTTTGTGTTTTATAGATACATGGCAATGGTCACTGAAGACAGTTCAGAAAAATATAGCATATTGCTTTATGGAGAAAAAGTGAGTATAGTTACTCAAATTGGCATCTCAGCTTCCACTTTTCCAAAAGGTATCTCTGTCCCTACAACATAATAAGTCATTCATATATAGTGCTTGATGGTTTACAAAACTCTTTTCTCACAACCACCATGTGAAGTACATGGTACAAATATTATTACGCTCATTTTATGGATGAATTAACTGAGGGATCTTGAGAGGTCATCTAGTTTAGACTTGCTTCCAACACAGAAATCCTTTCTATGAAATTTAAATGACTTTCCCCATGAGTGTCAAAGCTGGGACTTGAACCAATGGATCCTGATTCTAGGTCCAACGTTCTTTTTTTTTTTATACTATATGGTGTCTGCCTCCTCTACTTTAAATATATTCTCGCTCTTAGACTATAAAAGATTAAACTAAGAAGGATCTTGCATTTTTTTTCTTTGGACTTCTACTTTATATTCTGGTGGATATAAACAAAGGAACTAAGGAACATGGATGCTTATTTGATAAAAAATAAGATGTAGCTGTTAGGGGCAACTAGGTGGTACAGCAGAGAGAACACTGGGCTTATAGTCAGGAAGACCTGAGTTCGGATTCAGCCTCAGAGACTCATTAGCTATGGGACCCTGGGCAAGTCACTTAATCCTGTCTGCCTCACTTTACTGTTCTGTAAAATGAGCTGCAGAAGAAAATATCAAACCACTCCAATATGTTTGCCAAGAAAACCCAGAGCGGGAACATGAGATGATTGAAAAACAACAATACCTAGCTGTGCCATTTTTTTTACTAGACAGTCTGATACTTCTGATGTTCTTTTCCTCAGGAGGCAGTGTACTAGATTTGTTGTTTCAGAATCTACACTTAAATCTGAATGCTACCACTTACTACCTATAAGACCTAGGAAAAATTCCTAACCTCTCTGGGCCTCAGTTTCCTCCTCCATAAAAGGGGCTTGGATTAGATAAGCTCTAAGGTCTCTTCAAGGTATAGATCTATGCTTTATCCTCTGCCAATAAAGAAATGTACTTTGGGAGAAGGGGAGATATGTGGGACTCTGTGTGCATGAGCAGGTGTGTTTTACAAAGCACATTAAGCACATTCCTGTTGAGGAATCACAGAATCTTAGAATTGGAGGAGAGAATTTGATAGGTATCTCCTTCAATCTACCTTCCAATATAGAAACTCCCTCTACAAAATCCCTGCTAAATGGTCATTTAGCCTGCAATGAGGAGGAACTGGATGCCTATGAGATGGGCCAGCCTATTTCATGGCTGAATCTTTCTAATTGTTAGAAATGTTACTGTGCTACAATTAATCATGGAAATTGAAGCATGAAAATTTTATCTGAAATAAAATAAACCCATAAGTCATGTGAAAACATGCATTTCTTTTGGTGCTGCCACTGACAAACCACAGGACCACTCATCTCATTTCACTGTCAACGACAAAGCTAATTCAGATTTGTAAAGAGAGGGCTAAGAAAGAAGTTGGGAAAATTAGTCCAATAAAGTAATGCCAGAAATTTTAATTTCCAGTAACATTTAAGGCATAGCCATGAAGCACATTTAATAGACATATCACCAAGGTGAGGATCCTAAATAGGAAATGTTTCCTCAATAGAAAGATATTGCAAATGCCCAACACTTAAAAAGACAGACTCAAGTCTTATGTCAGTGTTTCCATTTCTTCCTTTGTCATAGCAGGCACATTACTATTAATAATATCAGTGCTTTATATTTAGTGTACTGAATAGTTTGCAAAGCATTTTTCACATACGACAACTCAGTGAAAAA
This sequence comes from Phalanger gymnotis, assembly GCA_028646595.1. Lineage (NCBI taxonomy): Eukaryota > Metazoa > Chordata > Mammalia > Diprotodontia > Phalangeridae > Phalanger > Phalanger gymnotis. The sequence goes on along the minus strand of CM053626.1, from coordinate 241,815,379 downwards.
AAGGAGGCATTATTTGTTTTGTTTTTATAGATGAGGAAGAGCAGACTCAAAAGAGCTTAAGTAATTTGCCTAAAGTCGCAAAGCCAGTAAGTGGCAGAGATGAAGTAGTTACCTTGGTCTTTTGACTCTTAGTCCACGTGTGTGTGTGTGTGTGTGTGTGTGTGTGTGTGTGTGTGTGTGTGTGTGTGTATGGGGTGAGAGACCCATTTCCTATAATGCAAAGAATTTGTGATGAAGTTAAGCATTTTATATTTAAACTGTGGAAACTATAGCGTTTATATCTATGCCTAGTTAAAATAACTTATATAGAAGCTGCTGGAAATTACTGTTTTGCTATGGTATTAAAAACAAAAGATAAATCTTTTTATATTAAAAGTAATTGCTATTTCAGAGCAAAAAAGTTTTTCCCCATATTCTTGGTTTGATTTAAATTACTGGGGTTTTATTATTACATTAAGATAAAAACATAGCAGTCTCACATGCTGTGTAAGGTTTGCTATGTTACATGTTAAAGTTCCTTCATGTAAGAGGTTGGGATATGTTGTTAACACACAGCACAGTAAAGTTAGAAAGAAAAAAAAATGACTACTTAAAAACAAAAGATTGTCTAATAAAATATTAGGTCCACAAAGTTAGATGAGTCTTAATTGACCCCAAAACACTACCTGTAAACTGTCACTAGGTATTACAGCTTTCACTAATCTCATGTAAATTTCTTGTAGAATTTAACATCAGTTACAGTAACAATCATCACCAAGTTTGATTTGATAATTTTAAACATAAACTGTGTGTGTTGGTTCTCATCTGGACCATTATCCAATTAATTTTTTTTAAAAAAAAGATGTGAAACAATAAATGGAAATTACAGAGGAGCAGATTTTGATTTGATATCAGAAGGTTAATTCATAACGACTAGAGTTGTCTGGAAATGAATGAACCGTCCATGGGAAGTAATTGATTTCCCCATCACTGGAGGTTGAGGTCATCTTCCAGGAGAGGCTGGATGACCACTTGTCACAGATATATAGAGGGATTACTGTTCAGGTATGGGTTGACTTGGATCAAGAGTTCCCTTTTTGAATATGAAAACCTTTTAAGGTGAAAAAAAATTTCCTGGACCCTCACATGATATAGCTGTACTATTGGCAGCCATCAATGGATAAAGTACCGATGAAAAGCTATTGTGAATGCTTTTGGATGAGCTTGTAATTTAGTAATCACAATAGAACCTGAATACATTTTAAAATAATAAAACAATGTGTTGAATATTTATTCAGTCTATAAAAGGTACATTTGTTATATAAAACTAAAAATGGCAATGATTTGTCCTCATACGGAGTTATGGGTCCTTTGAGGAAACATATGGGTCTGTGGTCCACAGGTTGGGACTTGATGTGCCAAGAGATGCAGTCCAATTCTGAGCTCCCGGGATTCTAACACAGTAATGTTGCATAGTTGTTAGTTTAGAAGGACATTTGATTCTTCTCCAATTACAAATTCTGTGCAAGAAGAAGGAGAAAAGGTTTTGATAGTAAATTAGAATCTGACTTAGCCATAAAATGGCCCTTAATCATCATTGTCAATGTGTCTTGGGTGTCTACACTGGCAGTAGTTTTATTGATTGGTATGAGCTGAAGGCACTCAAATTTGGTTTTTGAGAAATACTGAGTGACTGTGCTAAATTCATGGCATGCTCTTTTAAAAAAATATTTGCTTTATCTAACTCCTTGCTACCCTATTAATTAGTAATTTATGTTATCAAAAAATCAGGTTTATTTTTAAAAGCAAAGTAAAATGTCTTGAGATTTATTCTCTCCGCCTACTCTCCTACTGGACCCCCCCCAAAAAAATTCTCAAGAGAGTCGTCATTGGATTTTAAGCAAACCTGATATGTTAGTGAAGAAAACAAGTGCTAACCCAAGAGTTCTGCCTCCATAAGCCCTGTCTAACAAGGTGTTGAGCACCGAAGCCCACGGGACTGTTGCTCTTCTTACTGTGAAGATGAGACGAGAGCACTCACAAAGGACACAGCGGGAATATGAAGGGACATGAAGTGAGCAATCCCAGCAGACACACTGTTGAAATGTCAGTCAGGCACTCTGCCTCCACCACCTTTCACAGAGCTAAACATCTCTTTATGTCAGAACAAATTGGGCGATCCTCAAATCTTTTTTTCTTTCCTCTGACTTCAATGCAAAGAGCGTGGGGAATGAGAGAGAGAGAGGAAGAGAGGGGAGTGTGAAGAGACAGTTCAGTTCAGTTCCCATGAAAGCCCCATGACACAACTACAAGACTGAATACTGTTATTGGCAACTCTTACAATCTTATCTGAGAGGTAGGGGCAGCAGGAGAAGCAGCAGCCAGCCAGCCAACCACATACCTTTCTCCAGTCAGATTATACGGGTTTATTTTGGGCTTCAAATTTTTTTTTTAAACAAGATTCTTCAAAACACACACACACACACACACACACACACACACACACACACACATTCACACATCATTATCCTTGTGCAAAGGTCAGAAACATAAACATTGGCATTTACCAATTTACCAGCCTAACCATTTTCCACATCTTTTCTTGCTCCTGTCTGAAACCTGCCAACATGTTCCCGCACTTCAATTTTATTTAGCAATACCATTCATGCCTTCACAGTGGTGGATACATGCTGATGCTTCTATTTTTTAAGTTCTAAAGATAATACAAAAACATAGAAAAGACATACAGTTGGGTAAAATATGGGGAAGCATGTGTATGGAGGAAACACAAATTACACAGATAAAAGATAGGCAACAACAGTCTACACATGATCCAGGAAGAAAGGATTCAGAGGTCATAATGGGCCACAAGCTGAATGAGAGTACTAGTGTTTATATTAAAAAACAATAAAAAAGCAAAATACTAGAATGCAATAAATAGGAAGAGAAACATATAGAAAACTTGGAATTAATTCTCCTTATTACACATAATCCTGGTGAGGCTATACTTGATTACTCTGTCCAATTTTGGAAAACCACATACAATTTTTAAAGAGAAGAATTAAACAATAGAGATGAGTGAAAGATGGGTTAGCTAGTCTTTTAAAAGCTGATGGGAATCTTAAAGCCACACAGATTTTTATAGTATTAGGAGAAGTCACTATTTTGACAAAAACCAAAATGAAAAGGTGTAGGAGGGTAGAAGTTATCAGGTAAAGTGGGACTGTTAGAAGATGTCATTTAGTTAAGCAATGCCTGCTCCTCACTGGGATGAATGATGGCTATACTATACTTATTATAATTGGTATATAGGCATATATTTTATGTATTATGTGTATGTATATACATATACCTATATGTATATATTAGGCTACACCATTATTATAATTTGTAAACAATGATCAATCGTTCACATTTGCAATAAGACTAAGACCCCACATTTTAGTTGGTATTAAGCTCAAAAAGACCCTTCCATGTATTTAACAAAAGGCAATGCTAAATGCATTTAGGTGAAAATAAAAATGATTACCCAACATAACTAGCCAGTACCTATCTGACCCAACAAACCTATGCAGTTTCTTGGCCATTTACTCAGGTGTGTTCATTTACAAAGAAAAGATTATTTCTGCATATTCATTATGGAGAGGACTATATTTTTTTCTTTTTAAATCAATATGAGAGTGAGCAAAAATCTTCTGGGGGATTAGGATCCAATTGGTTGAATTTCAACATCAACCTGGCAATTTTACTATTAAGTCAGCAGAAGTGAGTGTTCATACAGTGTGCCACTTGCTACCCGAGAACACCAAGCAGAGGGAAAAAACACGCTAGAATAAATTGTGCATTATTTCTGGCATTAGTTAAAGGAACAGAGCATTATAAGGGAAAAAAATACAGTACCATTGATTTTTACAGGTGTTTAATATAGATAAGCTGAAAAAAGGGTTTCCATTTTAAGCCCAGTGATGGCTAAAGATGCATTCAAATATGTTCAAAAGCAATCTAAAGTCTTCTAAAGTGGTGTTTAAACTATTCAAGCAAAACGTAAATAGTTTTTGTCATGTTACTGAGGAATATAGAACAAAAACACAAGACTCACAAAGTCTGAGGAGCTGACTCTGGCACACTGCTGTCCACTGGAAAACCATGGGGGTCATTAAAACAGAGGTAATACTATTTATCCATTACATGATCACAGGTTATTAGGAAAAACAGTAAAAGGCTGTCCTTGGATAGTAATGAGGTACAATTTTCCTAGAGGTCTCCCCAATTCCAGTCTTGAGTTCATAAATAAAAAGTGAAGAGAAACATTTTAGTATTTAATGGAGTGTTATTGTTACATTAATAAGCCAAAAGCCCAACGTCAGCTTTAACCCTCCATTTAACAGAAGGACTAAAGATTCCAATATTCAAGAAGAAACCAATTTCAACTCCCATCCAGCTTCAGCTTTGAGTCAGTTCATCCCGGTACTTGTCAAAACAAAAACAAAAACAAATACATACGACCTCCAGAAACAAAAAGTTTATGACTATATTTGATCATTAAACATTGTTTTTTAATTGGATTTTTTTGTTTCTGGCCATCTTAACCTTCATTTTCTACACAGTTGATTAGTCAAACATCTGATTTGATTAGGTCATGAGACAATCAAAAAAACCTGACTTTTTTGATCACTGTAGCCACTTCTCTAAATTAATTAGACCTTCAAGCAAACACACACACACCTGACATATATTTGTACACCTAGGGCACTGCATTCTATCTGCATAGTTGCAGTTTTCTTATTGCAAATAGCGCCTTCCCTGACTTTCATACAACTTAATTTGGAATACTCTAATGCCTAAAATAGAATCTGGCTTACTGTAAAATACACTGATCAGATATTCTGGTCATAGTCATGTATTTAGGGAATTAGGTGATGTAGTGGATGGAGTGCTGGACTTACAATCAGGAAGACCTGGGGCAGCTAGGTGGCACAGGGAGTAGAGCACCGGCCCTGGAATCAGAAAGACCTGAGTTCAAATTCAGCCTCAGATGCTTGACACACTTACTAGCTGTGTGACCTTGGGCAAGTCACTTAATCCCAACTGCCCTGCCTTCCTCCAAAAAGTTTAAAAAAAAAAAAAAAGAATCAGGCAGACCTGAACTCAAATCCTGTCTCAGATACTTCCTAGCTATATGACCCTAGGCAAGTCACTTAACACTTAACCGCTGCCTGACTGTTTCTTTATCTGTAAAATGATTTTACCTACCTACCTCAGAGTATCAAAATGAGGATAATAACAGCATTTCCCTTGCATTGTGTTATTGTGAGAATAAAATGAGATAATATGCATAAAGCACTTTGCAAGCTTTAAAATGCTACATAAATATAAGCAATTATTATTAAGTGCCTTCAGCGTACCATGTAATGGTACAGAGTAGCCTTATATAGAAGGGAAGTGTTATTTGAAGAATATTATTTGAATATTCTTGAATATGAAGAATATTATTATTTGAAGCTAGCTGGGCAGCTAGCTAGGTGGTGAAGTGGATAGAGCACTGGCCCTGGAGTCAGGAAGACCTGAGTTCGAGTCTGACCTCAAACGCTTACTAGCTGTGTAACCCCAGGCAAGTCATTTAACCCTTAACAACTGAAGGACAACAGGAAAAATGTCACACACACAAAGTCGAGTTTAGAATAATTCAAAAGTATACCTTTAGCTAGCATCTTATATTACTGAAGAAATAGAGCAGGGTGGGCTTCAAAGAAATTGGCTTATTTGTACTGAATGATACTTTGCTAGGATACAAGAAAGGAGGGCATAGCTAGAATAATCTGTGCTTTCCCTCGGGTATCATATTTGGCATTGGAAGATAAACACTAAGGCTAGTGAGGCCACAAGTGTTTCCAAATTTTCTTTCTGTGACAGGAGTGAAGTCATTATTTTGTCCTTAAAGGTAGGCTCTCTCGGCAACTAAATTTCCAAATTTATAAAATGCAGTGGGGCACCTCATTCGAGGGACAGTGGTAACATTTATCTGGAAGCCTAGCAAGCATATTATTGGCCTTTACCATAAAATGCTGCAACATTTCAGGCAGTTATGATTCAACCCACAACACAGCCAAATCTATGTAACGATGAACTATGTCAAAATCCACCAATTCAATTTAATAAACATTAAGGGCCTACGGTGTTCAAAACACACCATATATGAGCGAGATGTGGTGCTTTTCTATTCATCCTAACATTCCATCTCTCCACACAGATTATTTCACTTAATAAACAAATTCACTCAATATCCTTAGCCTTATATGAGGAATGGTATCTTAGTTACATTAACTGAAATTTATTAATTTATTATGAACCTCTGCCATAGCATCCGATTCACAATAAAGAGATTAAGCACACTAATTTGTCATTTATTTTCCATTGCCTGCTTTCCTGCCTGGAGCACCACTAATATCCCAAGAGCTCCTCAACCCAATTATTTTCCATTTCGTGCTGCTCACCTAAAGTAGTGCTAATGTGCCCAAAAGGCTCTGCTCCTTTGGTGACGAAAAATACAACACTTGATACTGCACAGGGCTGTTGTCATTTGCCATGGAGAAGCTCCCCAGGCCCACTGGGCCACCTCGAGTAATGAAGTCAAATTAACAGCCTGAGTGCTTTATGGATGTGAACAGGAGACCTATGTTTATGCTGTGGGTGAAGAGAATTCTATCGGTGGAACGAGATGTGAAATTTGAAGAGAGTTGAACTAAATACACAAATGGGGAGGTGCTAAACTCAGTTAAATAACCAGTTACTGAAAAAATTAAAATTTTTCCATTCTCTCTTTTCTCCCCTACTCTTCTTGCATTAACCAGTTATTTGAATTCAGTGATTCATGTTCAGATTAGGTATTGAATACAGGATCAACTCACTGTTCCTAAAGTAAGCATCAACAACACTAGGTGTTTCTGTGCTTTTTTTTTTTAACCAGTCTCATAAATAGGTTTTAACTTGAACATCTTATCAATCTTCAATCAGAATTTTTGGAAGGTTTTTTGTTTTGGTTTGTTTTTTTTGTTTTTTCCAAAGAAACTGCACATTGTTTAAAGTTTTTTTTTTTGCTTTTTCCAAAGAAACTCTATGTTGTTTAAATGGAGAATACCTGACAGATCTTCTAATGAAACAACTTTTAGCCGTAAACTTATCTCTACCTTATTTTTCTGACAAAAATCCATAGATCTTTCAAATATCTGTAAATTATTTTAGAAACACAAAATATTGTAGTTTTTTTCTTTTTAAAAAAGCCTACAGATTTCCCTAAGAATCGTAAACAATTTAGAAAAAAAACCTCAATCCTATGAATGGCTAATTGTGAGAATACGATACTAAAAAGGGCTCTTGAATCAAATGTGACCTTAAGAAAGAGATGTTGAAAATTAGGTCAGTTTTAAGAAGTTATTCTAAATCATCATTTTCTTAAATCCTGTCACTTTAATCAGAACTTAGGAAGTTTAAGGTCCCGTTATCAGGAAAATGAATAGCTCCGTGGTTAACATAATGACATTTTTCTGGAAACATGAATTCCACTCTTGCTTGTCTCTTCCTCCTATTTCCTGTGTGATATAGGGTGAGGTAACGATTTATTACTTCTGTTTCTCTATTTGCAAAATGGGTAGAATAGCACCTACCTCAGAAGAAAACCATCAGAGCTGGCACCTGGGAAGGGCTTTGAGGAAGGGTATAGACTACATACGCAATCTGGCCAATCTGGAGAAAGGGAACCCAGAAAATAGGCCCTGCCTAGGGCTCTGTAGGCATTATCCCAAATCCACAGGGAGCTGGCACTTTCTTGCCACCTGAACTAGGAAGGTGGACCACCCGGGACTCAGCACTCTTCTGGCTTGATTGCACCTGGCAGCCCCCACACTGCAGTTGCAACACACAGCACTGCTTTATCTGCCAACTGAACTTGAGACATTTGTGTATGCTTCAGCGCAGCTGGTGGAAGGAGGCTCAGATTTCCACTGAACACAATGAAGGTACACTGTCACACGACCATTATGAGAACACATGCTCACTTGCTAATTTTTCTAACTTAAGTGTGTAGCCTATTTAAAACTAGTCGCCCCTATTCTGAAATGCTTTCCTTAGGGCTAAGTTCATTTAGGGGACTGTCAGGCACATATTTACTTGCTCCTTTTTTTCCTCCCAAGCAGGTAGAAGGGTAGGGTCAAGAAAGCTCAGGGTAGAAACATACTGAAACCTGCTGACAACTTTTATACCAAAAGGCAGATCTGCAGAATGTAAGGGAGCAAAGCTATGAATGAATTCCGCCTTCAAATCCAGTCTTTGCTGAGGTAAAGCCAACTTGGACTTATCTTAATGCAAATGAAATGACTTTCACACTATCATGTTTAATCTTAGGTCATCAGAATTGTCTTGTTGAAAAGAGGGCAGAGGCTAAAAGATCTAACCACATCAGATTTTTCTGGGTACTGTACGGAGTGTGCTTTGAAAACCTGTCATATTCATGGATGAAAATCAGGTATTGTGATCATTTAACACAATCCATATATGTTGCCCTGATAAGCACTGATCTTTAGATTCCCATAAGTGTGAAATGAACTCAACAGTGAATAGAAAAAAATATGTTTAATACAAAAAAAAAATCACCCTTCTACAAAAGGACTGACACTTGTGTTTATCTAAAGCACAGATGTAAATTATACAAAATGATCTTTATTGAAATTCTGAGTCCCTTTGTACAATTATACACAACTGTTCTCTTATTTTTTGTATTTTTCAAAGAAATGGGTCAGGGAAGATTGATACTAGCTAATGTTGAAAAAGCATGTAGGCACTGAAAATAGTCTGTCTAGGAAAAGGACAATCAAAAAAAGGAAAATAGGCAGCAAATCGATAAAGCAAAGATTTGTTAATAAGGACAGCAGAATACCATTGGGAAGGCCTAATTTAATCAACTCAGAGCTAGCTATCTAACACTCCTCCTTAACATACTTATATATGTGTTCCACTTAAAACTTTTCCTTGCTCTTTTCATATTCAAAGCTTCCCCTTTCCAACCTACCAAGCAGTTGTCTTTTCATCTATCTGCTCAGAAAATCAAAACCTGATTTGGATGAAGCAGAAAACAGAGCTGATTATTATCAGGTATTATTTTATGAAAAGAAGGTTTGTGAGTAAATGTGGAACTTCTATTCTTACCCCCAACCCCCTCCCAACCTCCCAAGATGAAATTATCTGAAGAAACCACTGTCCTGAGACAAAGTCCACATCTAAGATTAAAGGGGAAGGCTGTGGAAAGCTATGAAGCTGACTGGCCCTTCCTAAGGCTGAAAAAATGTAGCTATGGATGCAAATGAACTGCTGAACTCAATCCTATGTCTTAAAAATATATTTCAACAGAATAGCTAATAGATGGTAAAAGTATCAAAGAAAAAAGATGTAATGGTGTTCTGAAAAAGTGAATTAAGAACACATTGTTATCAACTCCAAGAAAATAATAGACGGAGAAAGATTAAGTGCAAGCGTATCTTTCAGAATTGTAAAATGAGTTTATAGGTCTTCTAATAACAACTTTTGCTGAAACCTTACATAAATAGGCTTAGATGATACAAATATTATGTGGGCTATATGGAAACTACAAGGTCCCTAATCATGTTTAGGGATTACTTGACAGAACAGAGACATTTCATTCCTATTGGGCCTAGGGATTACAGCAAAGAAACATCTAATATTCCATTTTTTAATTTCATGCATTTTTTATTTACCTTTAATGATGCTGTATATATTCATCATCCTGAAATATTAAAACAGTATGAAAAAAGTAATAAATTGGTGGAAAATTTAAGGAATGGGAATGCAACAGCACGCAAATCATACACTATCAAGTGCTTGATACACATTTAAAATTACTGCCTAGTACGGCAAAGCCAAATTCCTGGCAGATTTCTGAAGCGCAAAGTCACAATAAGAAGATCAGCAGAACAGAGTGAAATAATAGAATATTCATCCCTCTAATCCATATGCAATTCTTTAGGGCTTTTTTTTTTTTTAACAATGCATATGAGGTCTGACTGTATTCAGGATTTAAATAAGTTGTCTCTCTCCTCTATTTTGTAAAAAAAAAAAATTGTATATACAGTTATCATTTCTGCACTGCTGCACCAACGATGACAAGGTTAGCACATTTCCTCACACCTCAAATGAAACAAAAGCATTTTTAAACAACAAAAGTGTTAAAAGAAATACATTTATTCATACCACTGAAACCTCCTGAAACAGCATTTTGGGGAGGAGGAGGAAGATGAAGGGATTTGAAGTCACTCAGAAGAGAATTGTAATGCTTTTTCTTGTTCATTTAATTCTCAATTAACAAATGGATACTTTAATATGATTATGTATTTAAATAGTGGTAATAAGAGCTAGAGATTGGCATTTAATCTTTGAAGATATACACCTTCCCTTCCAGATATTATTAAGTACTGTATTAAGGGAGTGAGGCTTGGAGAAGAATAAATCAACATCAGAAAAAGTGAACTTGGTGCCAGTAATAATGATATGGATACATGTCTGTCTGCCTGTCTAGAGAACACATGAATCTGTGGGATGCTGCTTTTATTGTTCTAGATATGGTCTGCCCAGGTTTGATGGAGATGTAGAATCCTAAGCAAAGCAAAGAGGACTTTGTATACTCAGATTTTGCGAGAATAACCAACTGACAATTCAGTTAAACTGATTTCTTCCCCTCTCCCCCTTCCATCATCAGGATTCACTGGTTTTTAACTGAAAGGTTGGGTCAAAGGACTTTGCCAGATGTGGAGGTGGGCACATCCTTTGTCATCATGAATTTAAGGACTGGAACCTCTCACTTTTGTAACAAGATGTGAAAGAACCAATGTGTTGCAATATTTCCAGATTTTCCCCTAACATGTGAATACATATATAAGCTTGCCAAAAACTTTTAGTTATCATAGCAATCCCAAGGGAAATGGTACAGGCACTAATCGTAGAGTCAGAAACAAACACCCATTGTCACCTAAGAGGCAAGAGACAAGTAGGGATGAAGAGTGAAAAGGGACGAGTTCTCCAGGCGTCCTGGAGAAACTCAAAAGAGGAATTTTTACAAGGCTTCCTGGGTACCATTGAGAAATGAGGTTTCTTTGCCAAATTTTAATAAGGTCGTGTGTGTGTATGTGTGTGTGTATTTATATACACATAGTACACATATATAGCAATATATGTAAGTAAACATTAATATCAAAATATTGAAATGAAAAAGAAAACCAGTTAGAAACATGAGTTCCAACATGATTCTTAAACCCTAAATCAAGCAGTTATAGTCCTCTCTGCCATATGCCGTTTCATTTATCTAGTAATAGCTAGGTATTTATCTCCAAACTATATGACACATTCCCATTTCAAGAAAAGCTGAATCCATCTGACTAAAGCCTCAATTTTCCTTTTTTCTTTCTAATTTTAGTATCTGCATATTTTTGAAAAAACTTTAATCTTGTTCATATTTTTGTTTTTATGTCATCTTATTTTCCAAATATATCCCTCATCTTCCCCTAAAGAGAATCATTTCTTGTTAACAAAGAATAAAAAAGATGGGGAAAAAAGCAATTCTACAAAAACAATAAATACCTTAACTGAGATAAACAGTACATTCAATGTTCCTCACCAAAAGTCTCCCACCTTTCTAATGTATAGAGGAAGGTATGTTTTCTTATTTTTCTTCAGAGGCAAGTTTGGTTGTTATAATTTATAGACGGCATTAAGAGGCATTTTTTGTTGTTGTTTTCTTTCAAATTACATTGTTGTAGACATTGCATACGTTGTTTTCCTGGTTCTACTTTGTATCTAGTTAGGCCTTTCCATGCTTCCCTTAAGCCCAATTTTTCTGAGAGATTTTAAGCATATTTCTTAGCTCTCTTAGCAAACATGAGAGGAGACTAAAACTATGGATTGGTGATTGGGGAGAGGTTGAGGTTTGTTAAAGTTAGGCAGGAAGAAGATATTAAAATAAGATACATCATATCCAAAATCTTTTAATGTCTATTTAGGCTTTTGTTGGTCCAAACCGCATTCAGACCCACATTACAACATACTGATCCATGACATTATTTTAGGAGTAAAGGTTTTTATTCTTAAGTGGGCAATTCTTTTAATTCTGGAAAAGCATACAAGTAGAGTTCAGGAGAAATCTCAAGATTCTTGGGTGAACCAATTTTCTATAATCGAAATTGTCTATTTTATCTCCCTTGTTCTTCTCTATCTCTTGTTTTGTTAACTCTCCTACTCTCCATAGCTGTGCAAGGAATTATTTTCCATTAAGATGTTTATAATATGACCTTTTGTAATGGTAATTAAGGTGGGGCTTTTTTTTTTTTTTTTTACTGTTTTCTCTTTTGGAGCACTGAGGTAATCAAGTGCCTTTGATGAGTCTGGCCTTTGTTTCCTTGATTAAATAGAGTTTTTGACCTGCTTAAGAAACAAGAAAACCTAGTTCACATAGGTTTGAGTCGCATGGTTGTGACACCAGAAGAAGCATCACATGGTTTTGAATCACATGGTTGTGATGTCCTTTGACCCTGAGCAGGGTATATAAACTTAGAGGTTAGCATTTTGTTTG
>CM053626.1:241751575-241802269 GCA_028646595.1 Phalanger gymnotis | reverse complement strand
GCTTCTCTCTGGTAACTATGTATTGCTCTGGTTAAACTGATTTGTGTTTATTTGCTCTCTATATATAATGTATGTTTGTAATTTCTGTTTATATTCTCCCTGAAGTTCAGGGTACTGGCTTTTCCCCCTGAACTAAGTGAATGATATATGTATGTTTAATTAAACTGAGATTGTTAACCTCTTAAAGTTGCTTTCCTTAGAAAAGCAGATCAAAGAACCTGTGCTAGCAGCCTGCCTGTGTGCTCCTGTTGTTGGTTTTACACCCCCACAGCAGTTGCTGGCAACATTGTTGTTATACCTTTAGATCTAGTTTTTTTCCTTCCTTTTTCATTGAAAGTCAATAAGAGTTACTGCCAATTTAGTAATATCAACACACACAAAGTGCTTTACATACACATTATTACACCAGATTCTCATAAGAATTTTATGAAGTATGACTTACAAATGAGGAAACTGAGCCAGAGAGGTTATGACTTGTCCAGTGGTCATACAACTAGGAGGAATTAAAATCTAGATTCCTCCCAACTCCAAACCCAGCCTTCTTTCCAGTATACCACAGTGGGTCTAGTAAAATTGTTTGTTCAGTGCAGGCTTGGAAATATTTCCAAAATATAAATAATCTACAATAGAAACCTAATATAATAGGAGTTTGGATTTTATAAATTCAGATATTATTTGGGTCATATCATGGTTAGACCACATGTCAAGTACTGTGTCTAATACAAGGGACACATTTTTGGAGGGATATTAACAAGTTAAAGTACATCCTGGGGAGAAAGGTAACCAAAAATACAAAGGGACAAGAAATGATATCATATAATCAAAGACTCATAAATTTAAATCTGAAAGTGAGAAGCTGAAAGGAATTGAAGATATGTTTATTTTGTATTAGAAAAGTCTTAGGGAAAACTATACTAGTGTTATAGTATTTGAATTGTTATTACTAGATGGAAGTCAGCATGGTTTGGTAGGGAAAAAGTAGGTCTCAGGGTCAGGAAAACCTGGAATAAAGATACACCTCTGACACATACTGATTATGTGACTCTGGGCAAGAAATTTTACTTTTTAGGGCCACAGGCAGCTTTCTAAAACTCTAAAATTGTAGAACAATTGCCGATTTGCAAAGATTTTCCTCACCAGGAGTAGCTTCCTACTATATCTCCTATAACCAATGAAATCACAGGTCTGGACCAAAAAGAAGAAAAGAAGGGGAAAAAAAGAAAAGAAAAGGTGGGAAAGTAAGGGAAGGGAAAGAAAAGGAAGAAAAAAGGCAAGGAAAAAGAAGAGAAAGGAGGGAAAAGGAAGAAAAAGGAAGGGAAGGGAAGTAGGAGAGGAGAGAAGAAAAGAGAAGCAAATCATGTAAATAAGAGATTATATTTGATTTACTTGATCCCAGGAGGCAGAAGGAGGAACAGGTCAAAGCCATATACTGGCAAATTCCAACTTTTCACAAGTAAAAATGTTCTGACAATTAGAAATTTCAAATATATTTTGCATGACTGCACGTGTACAATCTGTATCAAATTGTTTGCCTTATCAAGGAGAGGGGAGGGGATGAAGAGAATTTAGAACTCAAAATTTTTAAAAAAAGAATGTTAAAATTGTTTTTACATGTAACTGGGAGAAATATATATATATATATATAATATATATTTAAAAGGAAATGTCCAAAAGTGAAATGAGTTGCCATTGAGGCAGTGAGTTCTCCGTTACTGAATAATTCCCTGGTTAGGGATATCTCAAAGGAGAATATCTTTTCAGATAGTATGAGTGACCTCTGTCTGAATCCCTTCCAAGAGATTAGATGATGCTTTATAAAATATGTCCAAATGATGAAACATGTTACTCTCCTCCTAACACAGAAGTAAGAGACTCAAGGTGCAGAATATGATATGTTTTCAGACTCAGCCAATGTGGAAATTTATTTTGCTTGTTTATGTATATTTGTTATATGGGTTCACTCCCCACAGCTACCACCAGTGGTTAGGAGGATGTGGGAAAGAGAGGGAAGCTAGCAGCAGAAAAAGAAAAGAAAGAAGTGAGGGTCATTAAAGCATTTCTAAAAAAAAAAAAAACAACACACACAGAAGAAAACAGAAGGAAAACACAAAAAAGCAGGGGAACTTTGAAAGTTATTTGTTGAATTTATTTTATACTTAAAAGGAAAATTAGGCTGTATGTAACAGAGATTCAGTTTCATGTAGAATGATCTTTTTCTGCACCAGTTTTTAATACAGAAATGCACATTTTATTTGGCACTTATTAAGTTCAGAATAAGATAAAAATAAAAATAAATAAAAGGTAGCCAGCCAGATAAACATTAAGGTCTCTTCTAGCTCTAAGTCTGTTTTCTTATGTGATCAATCTGTAGTATATAAGCTGCTTAAATACAGGAATTGTTTTGGTTTTGTCTTTGTAGCTCCAGGCTCAGGCAGTGTGGTGTAGCTGGCCTCAAAGTCGGGAAGAGAAGGACCGAAGTCCTACCTTTGACCAATATTGATTGTATGACCCTGGGCAAGTCACTCAACCCCTCAGTGTCCCATGCCACTCTCTGAGGGAGCTTCCTCTCCTTAAGCTTCTTACATCAATACAATCACAAGACAAGACAAGACCAAAAGAAAAAAAAATCCTCTGAACCTAGCTGAATATTGCAGAACTATTACCATCACATATTCTCCAGTCTCAGCTTGAGATATAGCTTCCTTCTCCCAAGAACAAGTATCTCCACTTTGAAAATCAACTATGGACATCCCTACATTCCCTTCTACTTGCCTTATCTGTCCTTCAAGAATTACTTCCATATGGGGATCAGAACCACATCAAGCCCTTTGTTTTTCAAAATGATATTTTTTCACAATGAATTTCAATCTCTGTATATGTGTGGCTGAAAAAAGTCTTGCATTATAATAACCTCACTGTCTCAAGTCTCTTCTTAAATTCAGCCTACACTCAGATTTCACCATTTAACAAATTCCAAGGGCTTTATTACTACCTGCAGGATCAACTATCAAGTCGTCTACATTGGCATAAAACACCCTACCCAATCTGGCTCCTTCCCATCTTTCCAGTCTTTTTACACTTGATTCCCCACTTCACACACTACAATCGAGATAGAAAAGCTTACTTGCTATTCCTACCGCAGACAACTCAGGTCTCTGTGTCTTTGCCCTGGTTGTCCTCCATGCCCTCCGACCTCTGTCTCTTACTTTCCCTGGATTCTTTAAAGATTCAGCTCAAATTCTACTTTACACAAGATGGGTCTCCTGCTCCTTTCCCCTGGGCCTCCCTTGCTGATAGTGCCTTCCCTCTGAGATTACCGTTCCTCTCTGGGGGTTCTCACCAATTGTCCTGACTTGTGTGTTACCAGTGGCCTCAGATGACTGGAGGAGAGGGTGAGGCTAATGACTTTGCACAGCCCTGCTTCACTTAAATCCTATTCACTTGGAAATCAAGATGTCACCCTCCTGACATCACTGGTCCTCCTTGAGAACGAAAGATGAACAACGACATCTTTCCTCTGTGTATATCTTACATGAACATTATTATTTACATGTGGTCACCCTCTTTGGGATGTGAGCTCCTTGAGGGTGCAGACAGTGTTTTTGCCTTTCTTTTCAATCTCATGGTTTACCACAGTGCCTAGTAGTACATAGCAAGTATTTAAATGTTTCGACTAACAATCTTTTTTACACGCCGAGCAGTATGTAGAGCCTCTGAGGTAGATATAAGTTTTATTTCAAAATACCAGCATAATAATAGTGCTGTCCTGGGGAGCTGAGGGGAAGAAGAGAAAAGGGGAGGGGCGTGGAACGATGACCATCTAAACACGCACCTAAATGGAATTGTTTTTAAGAATAAGGACTTTGGGACTAACCAATTATTAACCAAAATAATCCAAACCTGTCTCAGACATAAATGGGCTGCTGCAACAGGACTACAAAATACATCAACTGGAAAATAAGTTTTAGGGTCATGGTTCTTTTTAGCAAAAAGATCACAAATCAGTGACTTAAAAAAAATCAACCTGAACTGAAAGTAGATAATACTTTCTCTTTCTCTCTCTTCCGTTCTTCCTGCCAACTCTTCAAAACCCATCCATCGCCTTACATACACCTGTTGTTTCAGAAAGCATTTTAGGCAGGTGTGTTGAAAGCTTATTTTCAAGTCATGGGGAAAATTTTTTTCTTAGGTAAAACCAGCTACATCTGGGTAGGACGGGCGGATCAGTACACTTCTTCGTTTGTTTATATAAATGGGCCAATGGCTTTAGAGCCACTTCAGAGCACTCAACTAAAGCAAACAAAGCACTTGAACTTTATATATTCAACAAGAGCAGCATTTGACAAGTAGGGACTTTGCTTAGCAAATCTCGAAATCATTTGGAACCTTAATGTAAGTCTTCCAGATTTCCATGGGGAAAAAAAAAAAGAATCACACAGCTTAGATCCTTAAGTGTCTGACCTGATAGGAGACAAAGTTCTCCAGCACTAATGTTGCCACCAGTTCTATATGTGCGTGTGTAGAGTGGAAGGAGTCCATCTATTTATATGTTGGGGGAAAGTTGTTTCTTATAGCTTGGAATGGACTCATGCTTTCTGTTATATTTCTCTATCTCAACCCACCACTACACCAAAAAACTACTTTTATTATAGTGGCAAGAGTCAGGCAAATTGGATTTTTCTAGTTCCCCCTAAGTCCTACTCACTAGCATTGAGTAGGGTCACTTAACAGTCTTTAGCCTCAGTTTCCTTAATTGAAAAACAAGAGATTTGAATTAGATAATATATTTTCGTTCTAGAGGACTATGATTCTAAAAGAGGTAACGGCATAGTGGACAGAGAACTTCATACCTGGAAGAATGGTAGCTATGTGCTTTCCTAAGTGATAAAGATGTTTCTGAGGGTAATAGTGGAGCTAAGATAACTCTTCAAGGTTTTATTTGGTGTCTTGTTAAAATTTAGCTTTTGGTATTGCTTCATGTAAATGCCTAAAGGAGGAAAGCATATACTAACAGCCTTTTTTCTCTTATAAACATTGAAATTACAACTTCATTTTTACTTCTATTTCTTATACCAACTAACTGTGAATCATCATTTCAAACATGAACATCTACATGACATCCACATATATACTCCATACCAGGAATACTGAAGGTGCTTACACAAAGATAGAAATAGAGTTTTATTGAGGCTGACTCAGAACACATTTTCATCTGTGAGATGAAGACAAAAATTGAACAAATCAAAGACCACAGTGACTTTACAATACCAGTTTGCCATTCAAAATTTCAGTCACTCAATAAGGATTTATAATGAAGCACCTACTATGTGCCCATCACTGCAGCTAATCATTGAACAAGCAAAGAAAGGCAAGTTCCTGCTCTCTAGCAGCTCAAAATTTAAAGGATGAGACCATGTGCAAACAACTACATAAAAAAGCACATAATGGGTGCAGAATAAATTGGAAGTAATCTCAGAGGAAAGTCAGCAACATGAAGAAGAACTGGAGAAGGTTTCTTGTGGGATGTGGAATTTAGGCTGGGAATGTAAGGAAGCCACGGAATCCAAGAGGCAATGATGGGGAGGGGGAGCACTCCAGACACAGCGCTGTCACTGAAAACGCATAATGTCTGGAGATGAAGTTTCTTAGATGAATAATAATACTGTCAATTATCATCTGATTATAAGAAGCAGCTATTTATTATTCACCTGTACAATAGTCCTCAGGAGAGTAAACATAAAGGAATAATAGCATGATGGCGACTTGCTCCATCCAGACCCAAATGAAAAAAAGATAAGAATAAAGAGATAATAATTCACTTATATAGCCCTTTAAGAATGAGCAAAGCACATTCCTTACACCGACTGTGGGAGGTAAGTAGTCCAAATGTTATTCTCTCCATACTACAGATGAACCTTTCTACTGATGAGGAAACTGATGAGTTCTGAGAAGACAACTTACTCATAATTACATGGCTGGTTAAGTGTTTCAGCTGGGATTCACAACATGTCTCCCAATCCAAAGCCCTTTGGGTCTTCTGTGTGGATTTGAGTTCTTCCTAATAATTTCATTATTTAGTAATGATCTAAGGGATCAAGCTAGAAGGGAATCCTGAGGTTGGTAAATTCAAACAGTCAATGATATTAGGGAATCTATATAACACTTTGCTGACTTATGAACATTTTAACTTATCTGATCTCACAACAACCTATGAAGTAGGGAAGACAAAATACCATTAGGAACTTCACCAGGTGGAATATTATTGTGGTATAAGAAATGATGAGCAGGATGCTCTCAGAAAAACCTGAAAAGACTTACATGAACTGATGCAAAGTGAAATGAGCAGAACCAGAAGAACATGGTACATAGTAACACCAACATTGTATGATGATGTACTTTGAATAATATAGCTATTCTCAGTATTCTCAATACAATGATGCAAGACAATTCTAAAGAACTTATGATGAAAGGTTCTGTCCATCTTCAGAGAAAGAACTGGTGGAGCCTGAATACAGATTGAGGATACTTTTTTTTTAACTTCCTTTAATAAAATATTAAATTTAAAGGAATGTCACTAGGTTGACCTCAGGGTGATTAATTTCTCAGCTACAATTCCTGAATATCATCTACTAAATCACAGAATAGTTGTATTTGCCACTGATGAAATCGTGGTTTCTTTCATTATAAATATCATGTAGAAACTGAGGCACCAAGAGGTTAAGTAACTTAAGATCACACAGAAAGTAGCAAAGCCGAGTTTTGAACTCAGGTCTTCTGATATCCAATCCAGCACATTTTCTACTGCACCACAGCTCCGTGCACTATAGCTTGTTACTACTAATAGACTGGTTCCTAATAATAAGCATCATATGACAAGTATGCTACTGATTTCTAATCCTTTGGTAGTAAAACATCTGTGTACATAGAAATATGTAAACCCACATGGTCAGAGCCTTATAGGTGTCTCAAGATGATTATTAGCATTAAATTCTTAAAAGACTTCACCCTTGTCCCTTCTCAGGGACAGCCATGTGCATACCTGACCATAAATATTCTAGTACTGAAATTATAAAAATGAAACTCTTCTGCCGGATTTCTCATAGGGCAATACCTGATGCCTTGTCAAGTGTCTTACAGTGCTTTAAGCTGGTTTTTTGAAAACCCTGCATTAGGAAATGTGAACTACTGAATGATAAAATGTAGTTTTAGGCACAGATCCTGCAGGAAATAGCTTTTGAAATTCTCTGAAATACTCTCTAAGTTATAATTGGGTTTTAATGCATAAAACGGCTGAGTAATTTAAATGTTTAGAAAAGAAAACAGTCTTTCCTAGAGTTTATGAAGTGGTAAGCCTATTTCTTATAACGATTAACTGTGAATCATCATTTCAAACATGAGCATCCACAAGCATATGCTCCACACTGAGGATACTGAAGGAACGCACACATTTACCAAATTAGAGTCTCATTGTGGTAGACTCTGAACACATTTTCATCTGTGAAATGAAGATGAAAAGTAACAAACCAAAGACCACACTGACTTTTCCTATTCCAAAATTTTTGCAGGAGAACTAATTTGAAAAGATACTCAATATTTGTCTGGGATATGATCTTGCCTCAAGCCAGGGAAGGAAGCACTAACTAGACGGAGGGTCAGCAACCTATGAAAGGCTTGACAAAGATGACATGCAGACTAATTTTTCAGTGGCACACTCTGCTAATATTCTCCCCTCCCCAGGTTCACAGATATTGATGGCTTTCCTTAATACCTCAATGTGTATTCAATTCAACAAATATGTATTAAACACCGTCTATGTGCAAGGCAGGCAGTCTGCACAGCTAAAAGAACAGTAAACTCGTGGTCAGGTGACCTAGAGAAACCAGGTGTCTGGTTTCTATCCATAACTCTACCACCAACTAGTAAAGAGCAGAGGACAGGTTCAAACTCAGGTTTTCTGACTTCCAGTCTGGAGCTCTTTCCACTACATCAGATGATTTTTTTTCTTTGAAAATTCCCTATCACTCTAGCTGGTCTTGTGGCAGTGGGGTTGTGAGAAGCTCGGAATGACCATACAGATTTTCTCTGATCAATGATTACTGTAATTAAATCTCTTAAGTCACTTTCAGTAGGAGAAAAAAGTTCTCTGGGAAATTTAACTGAAATAATTAAATCAAGACATTGTTTGGGTAGTAATAACTAACATTTACATAGCACTTTAAATACATGATCTTATTTGATTCACGTCAACCTTATGATGCATATTCCTGTATTATAAAGGAGGGAACTGGAGCTCAGAGAGTTTACATGATTTGCGTATAATTACATAGCTATTAAAGGTCAGAGGCAGGAACCAAGCTTCTCCTGACTCCTGGTCCCTCTCTCCTTCTAGCTACTCTTTTCACATGCTGCCTTCCTGGTGACATTTAGGTACGATCCTGCTGAAATTCCGTTCGCAGTATAGAGTGAAGGAACTTGAATTGTATATTTTATTTTACATATGGCTGACTTGCTGACCACTGGCTCGGCTATGTTCTGTCCCAGAAGCAGCTGTGCCTCCAAGGTGAGAGAATTATTTTCTACCATACTCACTCTGAACAATTATGCTATGTGTCTTTGTTCTTGAGGTCATGTATATAATAACATTAATTAAAAAACAAATTTTAGGGGAGACCTCACAAAGACAAATGTTCTGGGTTCTAGTGGCGACTTTGCCTCTGATCCTACCTGTGCAACCTTAGGAAAACCACTTCGTTTTTCAATTTCCTCATAATTAACATGAGGGTCTAGATTAGATAATTTCCCAGTTCCTTTCAGCTCCCCAAAGTCTGTAGATCTAAGTTTATTAAGGTCTTCTGATTCATAGTCCCACTGTTACTGGGATTAGCCCTAGGCAGAGTTGGAAAGTAAGTTATACTTGCCTTTGGCATTCCCCATCTACTGAATCAGTGCTTCCCTTCTCCTACCTTCTCTTCCCAAGTCACTCAGTGTGCTCATGATGCCCTAGTTTCTCTCCAAGTTCAGGGTCTACAACTCTATTATTTCTAGTATCTAAATTTATAGAGAGCATAATTTCTCAGGGTACTACATAATTCCCCAGCTGTCACTTGGAAAATAAATTTACAAACTAATTCACAATTGGTAGTTTGTATTTGCAAACAGAGGCAGCTAAGTGGCACAGTGGACAGTGGACTGGGCCTGGAGTCAGGAAGATCTGATTTCAAATCCGGCTTCAGACATTTAATATCTGTGTGACTCTGGGCAGGTCACTTAATCCTGTTTGCCTCAGTTCCTTCATCTGTAAAATGAGCTGAAGAAGGAAATGGCAAACCACCTTGGTAATTTTGCCAAGAAAACCCCAAATGAGGTTTGGAAGAGTAGGACAAGAATGAACAGACCAAACAACAGCAACAATCTGAAAATGACTTAATGTGATGAAATGAAAATGTATTTGTATGCTAAAAGAGGAATCTCAATTAGAGAGTGCCACACAATAGGGTGCCTTTACCAAGATCTCTAATGATGGAATTTCATACTCTGATGGGCTTATGGAGAAGATATCTAGGAAGAGTGTTGTTAAAAGAAAGAGAAAAAGAGAAAAAAGAACAGAAAAATCATCATCCCATTTTTTTTATACTTAATGTTCTGAAGAATACTATGAAAACGGATTAAATAGATGTTTTTTTACAGCTGATAAAAGCATTGGAAGGTAAGCTTTCCCCCTGTAGGTGAATCAAAATATCTTTAGCACAATTCTAGTAGCAAACAGTATGACAAGGATAATATGTATTTCATTCTGTTCCCACATGATTTTGGTTTCTGCTGATAGGTCTCTAGATTTGGAAAGTTTTTCATTCCATCTACCTTGGAGATTATAAGCATTGGTTATGGCAATATCTATCAAAATATCTTTAAATTTTTATAAATCAATGCAATGTCTGGGTGATTATGGGACAGAATTGAGCCTGTGATTCCAGTTCAATTTATTTGTTTAAACTTCAAAAATATTTTGAAGTCTATATTTGTAATATAGTGAGTTGTCAACTATTAGTATATGAAAGATAATGAACTTTCAACATATAAAGAACTAGTTAATGTCTTTTGGGGTATTTGGAATATGCTAAATTTTTGCAGCCTGCAGTCCCTAAGGGACAAACTAATTTTTCATGGCAATGACTGCATCTTGAAATTCCCATCATAGGACAGTGTTTAAAATAGTGTGTAGTATTTATTATATAGATTTTCTTGAAATGGAAATTTATTGTTTTATACTGAATCCTCTCTTATGCTCTGCTGTGTAAATGACAACGTTTTCTTTTTCTTTTCTCATTTTGTATTTAAGATAAATGTAAAAACTTCAGAAAAAAGAAAAGAAAAGGAAATTTCCATCATAAACCCTTCCATTTCTATAAACAAATCTGCGTGGCTCACTATTTGCTTGATGCTTCTTTGTCAACATATTATTGGTTGAGTTTTTGAGTGTTTTGCCATTTATAGGCCTCTTGATTCCTCTCCTGAATCTTAGCTATTTCATAAGCTCCATCCGGAGAGAAGCTGCTTTGGGTTCCATTAGACAAAGCCAGTGGTATGTACCTATTTTCAGTCATTGCTATTACCTAGAACGGTGATGTCTGTTTGTATCAAAAGCATTTCTATATGTTTTTAACCTCTTTATTGTGTACTCTGAAAATGCTTGTCAATTAATTTTCTTCCTAATTTTTGTTGAGCAAGTGTTAACCTTTCTATTTCTAACTTAGGGTAATGAATCCTGGGTTTTACTAACACTCTATAGGTTTTTGTTGGGATACTTTCAAAGCTTTTTATACCTTTTTCATGGTTCTAAAAGTGCATATTAAACATTATTATTGATCTAGTGAAAGACTGTTATCCAAGGAGTTCTAAGTTCCAAGAAGCTTATCATCAGAAGATAGAAATTTTGGCCATAGGAATTCATGAAACCATCTATTAAAGTGGAAAGAGACTGGAACTGTCCCGAAGGAGAAAGTATCCATATGCAATGTCACAGATCATTTGGAGCAGAGGTGTCAAATATGGCCTGCAATACTGAGTACAGCCCAAACTAGACTAAAATGTGAGTGGGAATAATTTAACAAAATATTTTTAAAACTAAGTCAAAATGCTACCCATAGAGATCTTTATGTATGGATCAGCAGTCCCTATTTCGATTTGAGTTTGAAAAACATATATCCCATTGAAAATGGCCAGCTTCTAAGTTTCCCCATGACAAAATGGATCCAAATTCTATTCTTTACTCTTAATTAAGCCCAGCTCAGGTCTTAGCTCCTCCATAAAGCCTTTCCTAACTTTCTAGACTTTATTAATTACTCCTTCCATTGAACTCTATTTATCAAATACACCAGTAATACACCCTTAACATTTGCTACCTTCCCTTTTTGCTCGTGTGTGTGTGTGTGTGTGTATGTGTGTGTGTGTGTACAGAGTGCCTGTGTTTATGCCCTGCTGCCCTACTATGGTATATATACAGCACATTGCCCAAGAGCAATACTGTCGAGAGACTTTACAGATGTCAGCAGGTTGCAAATAACAGAGAGTTATGTTTTGCAACCATGCACTCTCTTCTGGGGATAGCCCCAAAGGATAAGCTCAAATTCTTTCTGGTGTGTCTCTTAAGAGGTATGTGGGAAAGTACTCTAGCCGGTAGAAATGAAGGCTATAACAGGAATTTTTTGCTTCAATTGGGTAAAAGTTTTAGTTTTGTGTGGGGCATCACTCTCTAATAGACATTTGTTGAGCATCTACTATGTGCATGTCCCTATGCCAGGCACCATTATACGCACACACAGACACACACACGTACACACACATACAGAGCTTCCACCACTAAACTGTAAGTCTCTTGAGTGCAATAACTATACTTCTTTATGTTCATAGTTCATGGAAAAATAACATGTAACAACCAGCAGACATCTCTAAATGTTCTGTACAGTAGGGGCCTCAGGGACTCCAAACTGTATAGTGCAAAGTCTAGCAGTGGGCCATAAACACAGGATTTCAGTTTTAGTTCCAAAATTTGTGGACATAACCTTTAATGTAAATCAAGTATATTTTGGGAATGAGGTGTATTTTGATAAATAAAAATCTCTGAAAGGATTCTAGGGTACACACTCATCTACCTGGTTCTTTTTCAAAGAACTTACTTAACAGTACATTAATTAATGTTTCCTTGCATTATCAGTGTAATTATATGTTCCACAAACTCCTCTACTTTGTGATTTCACTCTTCTAAGGTAGTTCTAGAAAACAACACCTATTATTTATTTACTAATAATTATTAGTAATTTTTATAGATTATAAAGACATAGATTATCTTTCTCTATAGATCTATTCTATCTCTATATTTATATAGCTATCTATCCATATATTTATATGTTGAGAGATTTATGATTTTTACTGATGAATACATTTGCATTTTTTACTCCAAGTGATTTAGTTACTCAGTTATCCAATAACATAGACCCCCAAAGGAGACAAATGACGACAAATTTATGTGTTTCTTTCTTTATACCTCATCATAAAGTGAAACAAAAGCCTGCATTTCAAAGATCACTTAAAATAATAATATATTTTTCAATGAAGCTGGAAATCTACATGTGAAAAAAGGCTCTGCCCCCACTTTCTCAATCTTTTACCTTTTACTTAACCTTTATAGATTCACTACCCTCTTCTACTCATTTTCAATACTCAGTACATTATAAAACTTGGTGATGGTATACGTGTCATGGCCAATGAACATCCATCAACCAGTGAATGTCCTGATAAACATCAGACTACTGACATGTCTGCCATATGAAAAGCCAACCTGTTAGATACATATTTAATATGTGGAAATGTGCTTTTTTTGTTAAATATGAATGAACATATATATATATATATGTTGTGATATATACACAAGTGTTGTGTACACTGTCCTTCATTTTTTAAAGATGAAACTAGTATCAGTTCCTTGAGGTCAGGGTCTGTCTCTTTTTCTTATTTGTATCTCCAGTGCTTATCAGCACAATGTCTGGCACATAGTAGGCACTTAATAAATGTTTATCAAATTGAATTGAAGTAAACATTTACAGAACTAACTGAAAGACTCAAGTGTAACCAACAATGTACAATAATAATGATTATTCTCTGGTTTTCAGCTACCTGAAAAGCAACACTAATTTTGTCGTTTTACTTGGGTACACACACACACACACACACACACACACACACACAGGAAAAACTTGTGGTCACATCACTACTTTTTTTTTTTTAACGGAACTCACAAAGATTTTTATGGCATGCTAAGAACCAAATATACCAACAAGTCTGAAAGAATGTAGAATGCTGTATTAATGAAAGCCTTAAAAAAATCATCCTTCAAAATGCAAAACTACATTCATACATGTTCCTATGTGCACATGCTAACACACTATCTCAAACAGATACACACAGGGTTTTTATTAGCATCTTCCCTTGGCTGAAACTTTTAAAAGAAGCATTACAATGTATTCATTGCAAGATGCCATTAGAGCTCTGCTCACTTCCAGTGTTACCAATTCATGGACAGATTAGAGGGCACATTAATAACATAGTTAATATGAAGTGTTTAGAGCCTTTACATCGGTGACAAATACGACTCAGCCAAATTTCCTGACCACTGAGGCCACGGAGGAACAATTTGGTAGATTTCATCAACAGTTCTAATTATGTTCCTGTCAAGTCGAGAACAAAGTAATCCATAACTGGGGGGCTGTTCAGAGACAGTGGTACGGAAGAGTAATTTATGCCCAAGACACAGGGTCCTTTTTGTAGTTAGTGTGCACAACGCTTGACTAACAAGTGGGTTCAAAAAGGAATTTATTAGGGAAAACACAGCCCTCTAGCTCCGAGTGGCTTGTCAGGTGCAAGCTTATGAGGAGTTATGAGGTAATGACTTCTTGTAAGTCTTGTTTATACAAGCATCTGGAGTTCAGGCTCTTTGCAGCCTCTGAAGCTGCACATTGTAAGATGTAGGATATCAGTTCCAAGCCTCTTTCGGACCTTTTTCAATCGCTTATTTTTGAGCCATGTCTCTTGAGAGGATTTGTGGGCAGACTTTTAAATGTGACAGGAGAGAGATAGTGTATGCAATGTGACAATAGGGAGTCAACCTATAGAATGGATTATTGTTTTTAAAAATAACATTTCATTACTGGGATAGTGTCATCATAAGAGACACAAGGATAGTTTTTTTTCTTTAAAGATCCTTTTATGAAGCTATAAATAATACATTAATGGGATGTGCAAAGGGACTGTTGGTAACAGTGAATTGAAATGTCGCAATGCCCCATGCTTGTTTCCCTCTGCAACCGAACTATGAGACAGACAATCAGAAAAGAGTGGGGGAAGGGAAGAGAAAGATGATGGGGGAGGGAATATGTCATGCAATTTTGAGTGATTTTCCACTGAGATCTATATTGGGATACAGTGCCTATTCTCTCAGACAGGGTAATTTTATACATGGCATTCTTATTAGGCCTTCCAAAAGGGGGAAACTTGCTTCCTGTGCATTTAAAAGAAGAATAAAAGGGTTAAGACTGGTAATGTTCACAGTCGCCTGGATATTAATACCAGTAAGTTGTTAATTAAAATAAAATGAAGCTTCTTAAACTTCAATATGATATTTCAAATTATGCAAAAAACACAACTAATTGCATTATTAGAAAAAATTACATTTAAAAATAGCTTCACACAAAGAACTAAAATTATCTAATCTAAACTGGCTTCTCTAATATGAAGCTTAACAAGACAGAGCTCCATGGGTGGGTACAGGGTTTTTTTTTTTCCCTTTCTATCGTTCATTCAACAAAGGGAAAAACTTCATTGCCAAGATTTTGGACTAGTGGAAATACATTAAGTAAAAGTAAAATTGTTTCAAATTAAAGAACAGCTGCAATTACACAATGAGTGAAAGGGTTTCTCTAAGAGAAGGATTAACTAGAACCTTTGCCCTTAGCCATCATACATATTTATTAAGGGTTCATGATGTGCTAGGCACATTAAGATTAAATAAAATATTCAGATAGCTATATGCAAGATATTTCACATATGTCTATGTGTATGTTTAGCTCTTGATCATCCTATATGTATATAATTAGCATGCTGTAGATTATCTAAGTCCAGAACCTTGTCACCAAAAGCACTAATGTATCCTAGACCATCAATGGAAGGGCTAAGTCAGTAAGTGTGTCTGGATAAGTGCGTTAATCTATGGTTAACTGGGTATACTGAACTATATTCTTCTAAGAATGATATTTTTTCTCTTTTCCATTAGATCAGGGAAATAGCTAGTCATACTGGTTAGAGTACTGGACCTGGAGTCTGGACACATGGATTGGAATGTCACTTTGAGCATTCAGACACTGGGTAACCCAAGCAAGTTACTTAATCATTCCAAAGCTCAATTTCCCCTTTCAAAAAAATGGGGATCACGAGAGTATAGAGTTGTTGTGAGGAATAAATGAAATAACAAATGCAAGTGGTTGGGTCAGCCAACATCTACCTCTATGAAAAGGGAACCCACTGTTTCCTGAGTCAGCCCATCATTGTTTTGAACAGCTCTGATTGTTAGAAATTTTGGTTCGATTTCAGCATCAGTAATAAGGGGATATAACAACTGAAGTAGCTATTTCACAGAGTTTTGGGGAAGTTCAAAGGAGATAATGAATACAATGCAGTTCACAAATTTGAAAGGGCTAAGTTTCAACTATTATCTGGCATTGATAGCTGGAAGAAGTCATGTGGTCCAACCGCCACATTTTACAAATGAGGTGCTAAGTGGTATGCCCAAAGTAACTTAAACCTAGCTAGGGCTCCATGTCCCGTTCCAATCATATCTCCACTGCCCCATTTGCCTCCCCAGCTAGTACTATATACACTCTTAAAGAGAAGCATTTCTGGCCAAAAGGAGAACAAGGAGTAAAGTATAAAGGGACATTTGTTATACACATTCCAGGGAATTCTTTCTTGCTTAATATAACTGAAGCACCCCTAAGCTGATCGTGAAGTTCCTTTCACTATTAGTTTTGGCAGGGGTCCTCTGGTAGCCACAGAAAACAAGCATTATTCTCCTAATCCAGGAGAGAGAGAGAGAGAGAGAGAGAGAGAGAGAGAGAGAGAGAGAGAGAGAGAGAGGTTACCCACTGAAATGTCATACTGCCTGATGGTTATGTTATATAAACCTTTTAAATAAACAGCAAAGGCATGATGAACATTTTACATCTAATACCTTTGGATATCAGAGCTGGCAAACTAATTTGGTAATTTATCAAACCTCTAGTTTATCTGTCAGGTAGAAAACGGTTACATTTGCTAATAGGGGAAACTGACCCATTCATATATTATCAAAATGCATCAATGTCTGCTGAAAGACAAAACCCACCACCACTCATTATGCTTTTCATTAACTTCTTCACTGGCACCTCTACCAATATATTTTCCTGTAACACATCTGCCAAGATTTAGTAGAGGAATCAGCAATTCTGAACAGTAAAAGTAACTGAAGAGTGATAATAGCAATAAGACCCTGAGTGCTAGGACCACAATTCCCCTTCTGCATAGGGACATGCTGAAGTCAGACTGCACACAATTCCCTCTCTTCCCCCCTAGCTTTTTTTTTTCTGGCTAGTCTGAACTTTTTGGGTAATTCATTCAGCAATTAGCACAGAGCTGTTTGTTTTTGTTGTTTTTTTTTTTTTTGCATAGAGTGAGAGATTTACCAAATGATTGATACGTTCAAAGGGCATCCATAATAGTCTACATTTTCCTCTCCTTAGCTCCCCAACAGAATATGATCTTAAAACTAAAAAAAAAAATTAAGGGAATACATTTTATAGAGATACTTTACAATTATACAAAGTTACGCTGCTCAGGCTACACTGTATCCTAATAACATATAATATGGAAATCTGTAGAAAAGAAAAAGAGAGGAAGTTAATTTAATTATTAAAAAATTAATGTAAAATCCACAATATATGTTATACAATTCTACTGCTGCATGTTTTATTTCCTGCTCCCAATATTTTTACCTTGTCCTTTTTACCTAATGACTAGGGTGTATTATGGTTGATGAATGTGTATATAGTCTTTCTTTTATGGTATTTATGTGGCATTTCAAAATTTGAGCTGTTTTTTGCTCTCAACTCCACAAACAATTTTCTACAAAGAATGACTCCATTAGCATCCTTCATTTGGGGCTCTTTTTTTCTCTTCACCTGAAATGTGAGTTAGTATAAAGAGGTTAAGGCTAACCCCAGGGTATAAAGCTAAAATGAAAGACCATCAGTTAAATACAGTATGATTAACTATATACTGGTATATTAACAACTGGTATAGGGGAAACAGCAGGGGATTTGAGAATCAAAAGGCTTCAGTTTCAATCCCTTTTCTGACACCAGCTAGTTGTGTGACCTTTGAGCAAGCCAGATAATTTCTGAGACTCAGTTTCCACATCAATAAAATGGTGATAATACACTAAGAGGCACTAAGGCATAGTGGATAGAGTGACCTTAGCATCAGCAGGTTCTGGGTTCAAGACCTACCTCTGATATAGGACACCGGACATGTAAGAAAAAAACAAGCCATTTAACCTTTTAGTGTCCCAAGTATAATCTCTAAATTACAGAAAAGTTAAGGCATTGATAGAGTGAGCTTCCATAATGGGAATTCCTTATACTCATTAAATCAAAGGCTTGGACCAAAAAATATTTATACTATTTACCTTATAGTATTATAAAGGCCAAATGAGATAATGGATCTTTTTACAAATGTTAAAGCACTTTATAAATGTAAATTATTATTAATCCAGTTACCCAATTTTTCCCCCCAGTCCATGTGACCTCAAGCGACTTGACAGCACAAAAATGCTGGGGCTTTCTTCCTAGCAGTGTGGCTAGAAGAATCCTGGAGCACGTTTATGACTGCCCTGACAGCATTTTGCTACCCATACTATTAAATCACTGACTAAGCAGAGCCATATTCTTAAAAAGAAAGGGTTTTGACATTAGAATAATAATGCAGAAGTGCTGAGTCTCTATAATGTGGACCTATCACCCTTATTCAAACTTACCTCTCCCTACCCCCAACACTAACCTTCTACTTCTGTCATGCTCAGCAACCTCTGAACACATTATACTCATTTCATTGTCCAATCTTTTGCTCCTGCTGTTCTCTAGTGAATAGAAAGTCTTGATCCTCTGATTAGACAAATCTTATCCTCCTTCAAGGCTCAGATTAAATCTTGCTTCCCTACCTACTCCGCTGCCCCTCAGGAGGTACAGTAGTGGGATAGCCTTCCCTTGGGGTCTTCAGATAGAGGTCAGATGACCATTTGTTGGAGCTGTTGTAGAAGGAATTCTTTGTCAAGCACAGTTGTATTAGATGGCCACCAAGGTCTCTGCTTGCCCTGAGATTCCCCACTGGAAAATACCTTCTTTAAATTTTTATAGTGGGCCGGCTTTGCCATACAATTTAGATTTAGATGGCTTATCATATTCCAACATACCCCACACTCTGAACAGAACTTGTCTTTCTGCTGTGTGCCATCTATATATATGTATATATATATATATATATATATATATATATATATACACACACATATATATATATATATACATATATATGTATGTGTGTGTGTGTGTATCCCTTACTTTACTACTTCCATGCCTTTGCTAATGCTATTTTCTATGATTTAAAGTGTCTCTTCTCAGTCTTTCCCAGTTGATAGTTTACCCATTCTTCAAGGACTACTTCAAATGGCACCTCCTACAAGAAGACTTTCCTGTTTATCCTTAGCCAGAACTAATTCCTTCCTTCTGAGTTTGTCATTTGTACTTCATTTTCTTCGAGGGGGAGACAGAAGGTGGCATGTGTTAAGCAGTTCAAAACATCACCGCCACTTTCCCTCAGACCCCTGGTGTAGATAGGATGCTGTCCACAACATCTCCTGAGCACCATTCCTGCTTCTAGCCTGGACCACAGCCATAGCCCAAGGAAGTAATCCTTGTAGATATAAAATCTGGGAGCCACCTCAGTAGTACTGCATTGCCTACCTCCTCAGCATCACAAGACCAGTGAAACCATCAAATAGTCCATTATCAGAAATAGACATAGTTTTATCAGTGGAACTGACACTAAAGAAGATGCATTACCATCTGCTTTGCCATTGAACCCAAGGGACCAATAGGCCTTTCCATTTGACTTTCAACTGAAAGTTCCTAATACATGTTGTCTTCATTAAGAAAAGGATATGGCTTGCTTTTTCTATCTGTATCCCTAGCCCTTAGCATGGTGGTTTGTACATAGTAAGCATTCAACAAATGCCTTCTCTCTCTCTCTCTCTATCTCTGTGTCTGTGTGTGTGTGTCTCTGTCTCTTTCCTTCTTTCTATTTCTTTTCTCTCTCCCTCTTTCTTTCTCTTCTTTTTTTCCTGCATCATTAACAGGTTTGGTTTTTGCAGAGAGATAGTTGTTATCTTGGCCATATTCATACCAAATCCTTTCAGAATGCATTTCACTACCTTCCAGTCTATTTTGTAGCTCAACACCACAAGCTTTCTTGTGGCCATTCTGTTGGTTAAAACCTTTAACAAGTAAACTTTGGGATGGGGGAATTAAAAAAAATTCAATTGCTTTCTCACCAGTTAGTTAAAACCTACCAACAGTAAGTCATTGAATTTAACGGCACTTTTTTTTGAAAAAACTGTTTTTATTTCTGAAATCACAGGAACTATCCAACCTAGCAAAACTGTAATCACTCAGCAGGAGCCTGGCACGAGCACAATGCAACCACCAGCAAGGCGGCAGAAAAAACCGAAGGAAATCTCTCTCTTCTTACCTCTCTGTTGTTTAAAAGAGGCTCGGCGTGAATGAATCTTCGCGGTAGCTACCAACAATTTCTTATTCTTTTTGAGCAATCATCAATTTCAGCATCAAGTGGTTCCGGTGTCTCTACAACTAGTAGTGGCAGCCGAGGAAGCCCAGCATGCAAACATTTTGGCTAATTTAAAACCCTTGTGCAGCTGAATCAAACATGACAAGACGATGGCAAAAAGAGAGGCTATTATCCCAAATGAGAGCTGGTGGATGGCTGAAATTGGTTTGAGTGGCAGAGACAAAAGAGGTGGAAGGAAGAGGAACAACTGAGAATGATAATCCCAGATAAAAACAGGCAGGCAGATATACCCAAGCGCACACACACACACACACACACACACATAAATCAGGGGAGGAAAAAGCTAATGTTTCTTCTAAGTTCTATGGCGAGACAGACTGAACACACTGCAGCAATATACTTAAAATGGATACAAAATAAATTGGTACATGATAAAACATTTGCCCTATGGGCAAAAGAGATACTTAACTTACAAGAGATGTAGCCCTTTCCATAGAAAACCTAATGTTCAGAATACTAAAGCTGTCATTTTCTGCCTGAATTAATGTCCTGCTGCCTAACTCTCATTATCATGAGGTGAGAGTTGGGACAACACTGATTTAGGACAGACAAACCTCCACTGAAAATAAGTCACCATGTGGACATTTGTAAGGGAATTCCACTTGCTCCATCGGGCTAGAAGACCTCAAAAGAATTGGGTGTCTGGCTAGTAAAGATGAGGATACTTGAAAGACAACGGCGAGCTCTGAGGCAATCTGCTGGATATGATTTTGATCCATGAACTTTGATGGTGGCTTACAGCATGAAGAATGACAACCTAGGAGATCAGTGGATAACCAGCAAATTTTCCTTTGCAAGATTAGCAATTTAAAATGGTTTTAATTAATTAGTTTAATAGCTATGGGCACAGACTATCTCACAAAAGAAGTTGAAAGGTCGGCATGCCTTCTGTAGTTTCTTATAGGAACGGGAGATTTAGGGTCGCTTGGGGGTTAAAAGCCCTAAAAAACACAGATAAAACCAAAAGCTAGGTCTCTAACACAACCTAGATGTGGGCTAAAACCACTTCCTTTGTGTCTTCTCAATATCTTCTCAATAGGACTACTCCTGAGCAAAGTATGAAATGGAGAAATAGAGTCCAGCAAGCACATAACTACAATCACCTGCATGGTTGGTTTTTACATTACTTCTATAACTTAATGGTGTAACATCTCTTCCCTGCCTTAGACCCACTCTTGGCTGAGCATCAGAAGTTTGCTTTAAGGCAGTACAAAATAATTTTGTAGTTGTTATATTGTACTCCTCTAAACTATCACTCCTCATTGCCATAAAATGAAACTGAGTTCTGACAATGGTAAATGTTGGTAGGCGAAGTTGTGTGTTTGACTTGTAACATACTTAAAACCTAGGTAAATGTTTATTTTTGTCATCCTAAATATGTACTATCATTTGTATATGAAGACAGTACTTGGGATCCACTGCCACTGGAGCGCACATTTTGAGCTATATTCCCATACATAGTGATGATAGTGTTGCATCTCCTTTCTCTCTGATAACTGTATGACACAAGGCACACACTCATGAGGCAGCCAGGTGGGATTAGAGTTGCCTTGTGTAGCTATGGAAGGAAATAAAGCTAACTGGCTTAAATGGGGATAAAAGCCATCATCTTGACCTCCACAGTACCACCTGGTCACATATGATCCCAAGTTAACACCCAGCTCAAAAGAATACACACTGGTGGCTCCAAAGGATAGAACTAGGCCCAATGGATGGAAGTTAAAGGGAGAAACATTTTAGTCAATATAACTTTCTAACAATTAAATTTGTTCAAAGTATACCTTGATAAATCGTGAGGTTAAGTTCCTTATCACTGGAAATGTTCAAGTGGAAGCTAGATAACCACTTGTCAGAGATATGGTGGTGGGGATTTTTACAGGGGGTTAGAGTTTAGACTAAATAACTTCTAAATCGCCTTCTAGAACTGAGAATCTATGATTCGAGAGTTATATGTGAATATAAAATATTATAATCCTAGACCATGTTATATCATACTATAATAACTCAGGGATCTGTGATTTCCCTGTGGCTACTGCCTCTACCTACATTTCCAAGTATTACATATGCTCTACCTACATTTCTAAGAGCCATCAACAATAATTTACACAAATAGAGCGTATCTCAAAAGTCTTAATGCAGTAAAATCTTTAAGATGTTTTGAGGGTTTACGAAGCATTTCAAACACAGCTATGGCTCACCTTGAGGTCAACATGGTGATTAGTCTCTTCAAACTTAACTAGTCGCATCCTCAAAAAACCATGTACGAATCTGTCACCAGGCTCATACACAAAGCCATTCTAGCTCAGTAGGATCTGCTAGACACTATATTCTGCCAGCCTAATCTTCAAGAATTCAGTTTCCTTCATGCTAGAATGAGCTACCTTGTGTCACAACAAGGTGTTTGGAATGAGACGTGAAAGGAGAAAAGGAGTAGAACCCAAAAGAGATTCAATAATGGTAGCCCTCCAACAGATCAGTTAAAATACTTCAGCATGTCTTCGAGCTTCTGTCTTTTCTATAATCTTACTTTTAACTTCAGGGAAGAGGTTGCTCAGTAATGGCCTGTTCTTGTCCTTCAGGAATTCAATCAGCAAGGAAATTCTGCAGGGGTACACAAGTAGTTGCCAAAACAGCTGCCAACTCCATTCAAAGGGGAACTTTAACAGGAAGGGAGAAGGCTCAAGAGCACGCTCTTGCCTCTCTTAGAAAGCAGGAAAAATAACTCCTGTGGCCAGAGGCAGGCCAGGTATAAGGCTAAAACAACAGGGCAGATAGAGGATGGCAGGCTTACTTTATCATACTAGCACCTCTTCACCTCTCTACCACCCTGAAGGGGCAAATGTACCTTGCAATTTAGAGGAAATAAGAAAAGAAAAAGGCAGGCGTCTGGTATCTGACTGGAAACCTTATGGAAATCTATATGGCAGTTCATGCAGGCTCAGCAAATAAAATAAATACCATTCCTTTATTAATGTTTATGTTTTGAATGCATCAGAGAAACACCTAGGCCTAAGGTGGCACACTTTTTTTTTTTTAAGGATCACCTTGTAAGATGAAGATAAGTTTTAATGTCTGATTGTATTTCTCAAGGCCAAGCTAAGTATCCTTCCAGGATGTAAGGCTGTTTCATCATGAAAGAAGAAAAAATTTAATTTGCCTATGAACTTGTCACAGGTATTGGACAGAATGAATCTAGAAGAGATTTTGTACTACTTCTCCATCTCAAAAGGAGATGGAGGTAGATTTAAACAAAATTCTTGGCAATAAAAGGAAATCATTCCAGATGCACTAATTAATTGTACTCAGAAACACGGTGCTGTAGACCTATGCATAGTACCTCTGCTAGAAAGAGTTTTTAACTTCCTTTTTCTTTTTTGTCTCAAAGTTGAATTCACATCCTCTTACAGTTCAAGGGAACCCTGGTTCACAGTTCAATAAGGCACTGCTTAAAAGGAAAGCCTGATGCAGGTCTTTAGGGCATCTCATCCATCCTGTGCTTGGATGGCACTCACCACCAAGGGACCCCATTAGGAAGGAAGGGCAAACTGAAACCCTAACCCAACGCTTCCTGAAATGGAGCACCAGTGTGCTGGATGTAGCAGGCACGGATGCAATTCCATTTGTCTTCAAAACATGAGGAGGCAATATATGCATTCTATCAAAAACTCCACTTTGCTTTCCAACCTTGTACTGCACTTAAGGAGAGAGGGAGATCAGCTTTTTACCTGGGGATGAAGCAGCAGCTGGAATGCCACCCAAAACTCTAATTAAAGAACTGGTGACACAATCACAACACGATCCCAGACAACAGGACATGCCAAGCCACACCACGGAGTCTGAAACTGTTGATCCAGAAAGGAGTCAACAAAGTTTAAGATCCCCCTTCTTTGTGTCTTTGTTGGCTGGAGAGATCTAAGCTCTGATGCAAGAGCCTCTGGCAAAATTAGGGTAATTAGGGTGCTTTTGCTGATGGTTTTGGCAAAAGGAGAAGCAGAAGGTTAGTGAGTTTTGGCAGATGAATTATTGTCTTAACTGCCAGTTATTCTGAACTTCCAGGACCTCACAAGTACCCACTGAGAATCCTGATTCCAAGACTGTCAAATACATACCATCCAACAAATAAAATATGAGATCAACCATTTTACCTCCCTTGCCCCGAAAATAGTAAAATCCTTCTTTCTACCTTAACCTACACTAAGTATATGGTCACAGGGTAGACCCAGATAAGGAAAATGGTTTTTCTGCAACTCAAATACAGGAAAGCAGGTTACAAATGAGATATATATTGGCTTTGTTTACCCCATTTTACCCTTTCAACATCCTACAACAATAATAAAACAGGGATGTGTTAATTTTTTAAAAAATTATGACCAGTTGTGATTGTTTTTTAAGATGTGTTCTAATTTTTTTTTAAAAAGCATGGTGAAGGTTTTGGTTGGATATTGTTTTCTAAGCACCCACAAAGTGAAAAAGATGGAAGAAATTTATTTTATTAAAGAAGAGATGACAATTTCTCTCTAGCAACTCCTTACAAATATTCCATCAGCAGAAGTGTTAGGTAGGTTGGAGACTAACTTTTTTCAAGGTATTAAATTAAAAGATGTTGAATTAAGTTAACGTCCCACATTGAACTGACATTTTCCTTTTTTAATGCAAGCTAAGATTGATGAAAAATACCACTTATCTACATTAAGGGTCAAAATATCTAGCAAAAGAAGCCTCTGGTTCAACACGTCAGAGCAAAGTCAGTCTTACATAATCCGGGGACCAGGACGAGGATCACATTCTGATGATCCAATTAATGGTGGGATACTTTGCAATCAGCCAGGAAGCAAGGCCCCTAACAGATTGTGGGGCTGTAACATCAATTTCTTAAGTGCATTTAAAGGATTACAAATGTTAGTCCTGGCTTGAGATTGAAACACCTATTGAGGTGCTCTGAACCACATTACTGTAATTGGGTACCTGAATTAATGCCATTTCTTCTGATGGGGAGTTGAATACATTGGAATTAAAGGTTTCTTTAGCTGTATTTCACTTCCTTATTCTTTCTTCCCTTAGGTTTTTTTTTTTTGTTTCCTTGGAATATAAATCTGAAGCAGAATACCTCTTTTAAAATTTAGATAGCTTTAATTATAGACCTCCAGAACCCAAGTATTGCCCTAATTTTGTCTTACACACTGTTTGGGTGCATTCTCTTTTGTGCTTGTTATCTTAATATGCAGAGATTCTAAGATGAAAATAAAATTCTCTTCTGAAGAAAACGAGTTGAACAGGCTGGGAGTGAGAGGAGGGGGAGAAAAAAGGGAAAGGAAGGGAATGAGAAATCTCTGTCCAACCAAGTAAACCTCTATGAATGCACCAGATAGCAATTACAATGGTATGTACTTCTAGAAAGCCAGGAACCAGGTTTGTCTCAATTACAGTTCCATTCTTTCTGAATTCAATCCAACTAAATATAAGTGTTCTATGACAAAAACAAGAATCCTGTCTAGATATTGCATTTTGTTTTACACATTTAAAGAAATTATTCTGAGAATGGGTCCATAAACTTCACCAAACCACCAAAGGGGTTTAATCTCTCTCTCTCTCTGTCTCTCTCTGTCTCTCTCTGTCTCTCTCTGTCTCTCTCTCTCTCTCTCCCCCCCTCCCCACACACACACACACAAGATTAAGAACCTACTTTCCTAATGGAAAGGCAGCTATAGTTTAATAAGAATTGTTGGATTCAACTACAAATCTACATATATTGGATGAGGTGTAGGCTTTAAATGAGGACATAACAGCTCCATATATGAAATCTATTAGATGCTTAGCTTCTCTAAAAGTCTGTATGAAATACCACATCGTATATGAGGTCATTGATAATTTCTCCAGCTATTAGTCTCCATCCCTTTCCTGCCTTCATCATTTTGCATTTGCCAGAGAGAAAGATGCATAGTCAGACACACAAACAGATCGATGGAAAGAAGCACTTAATTTTCTACATATTTTCTTCTCAATGGAAGACAAGCTCCTTGAGGGCAAGAACTGTTCCCTTTTGTCTTTTATTCCTAGTATGGCACCTAGCACAGTGCTTGTTACACAGTAGGTACTTGATAAATGCTTGCTGAATTGAATTGATTAAAATGCATTTTTAAATGTCCTTTTCTCTCAAAACCCTGTCATCAGGTTGCATAAATTGTGCCAAGGGAAAAAAAATTGAGGTAAATAACAGGGTTCTGCACAAAGCAGGTATGATGGTTATTGAGTGATAATTTTTTTCTCTTTTTTTTTTTTTGGAGAGGGGAAGGCAGGACAATTAGGGTTAAGTGATGCTGAGTGATAATTGAGAGAATGAATAGAACTCAGTCTGTTTTCTATACATGTCAGTAATAGCTAGGTCTTCTGGCAATAATGACATCTTGACTTTTCATTCAAAGTGACTCAGGAAAGCACTTTGGTTGATATTTCTGAAATAGCTAGTAAAAAATAGAGAGAAAGAGCTAGGACTGCATTTTACTTCCTTTGCAACTCCTCTTGTTGTCAACAGGATTCTGTACACAGTAGGCCCAGAATAAATTTTGTTGGCTGCTTAGTAAATCAGGCTAAGTAACTTGCTATTGTCATAAACAGGGCCACCATTAACAGCAGATCTCCTTTCCTTAACTGTCAGCATTTAGCTTAGACCAGAGTCCTTTCAATGTTAGATAATTCAACTGCAATATATGGAAGGTGGAAGGGTGACCATCTATCTGTTATTTTAAAATATGTAAGACAAGGGGTAGTTAATCTTCTATTTTGTTTATTCTTAGGCAAAGCATATAACACCAGTTACACTACATAAGTGCAGGTTGTGCATTATTCTTTCAATTACAACTCTGTATTATGAAAGTTTTTAAAGAATGTGGGGCTGTTAATGTTCCTTCTCTAAAGTTTCCAAGCAATATTTAACATTTTCATTATAAATCTGTTCTAACATGGTGTTATGTTCCAATTTTAGTTGTACTTAATAAACTGTACACAAGGGGGGAAAAGCCTATTAGCTATTTATCTTCATCCTCAGCAGAGAGGGAATTTCAGTATATGCCTTAAGGGAGTTCAAAAGGCACCATGATTTAACTGGAGTAGAAAGGAAAGAGATAAATTTTAATTCTCTAATATGACTTTCTCCAGTGGAAGAGGAGCAATTTTCGCATTCTGTCATGTTCTCTTTCTAACTATACAAATGCATCCTTTTCTTCCAACGAATCAGAGATGATAGAGCTGAAATGAATCTCATGAGTCATCTAAGTCTAGCCCCCTGCATCGACAGAACAGTTTTCATTATTCTTCGGCATATTGTCTCTCTAAATTGGGCTTCTCCAGGACTGTAAATCTACTCTATTACAAAGCTGCATTAAATCCAAGGAAAATGCTGTTCATTCAATGCATCCTATCAAAACATCTTAACTCCTCAGCTGCAAAGAGCTTATACAACAAAAAGATGAGGCATCTGGTGGGTAGGAAATATACTGGTGACCATTCTCCTCTTACAACCCTAAAGCCCAGAACACTTTCCTGAAGTTGTGAGACAACCTCCCCACCCCACCTCCATTAAATCTTTCCTTCTTCTTCTCTAGCAGCCAGTAGCTAATGATTCAGACAATCTCCTATGACACTTTGAATGTTGCATCAATGTCTAAGTAGAAGGGACCAAGAAAATACCCAGTTACATACATAGAGGGCATTGTTCCGGCTCTGCGCAAGGCCAAGGCATTGCCAAGCATGACTATTCACCTCCAAGAAAGTGACAAGCACAATGAGCATGTGCAGAATGATTTTGCTTCTTTGTATGAAGGGCAGTCAGGAGTTTTCTGACAGAAGATGGTATGGATGGCAGGTTCTTTCTGAGTTTTTATGACACTACCCTCTGACCTGCAGGTTGGAGGAGCTTGGTCCTTGAGTTTAGGAGTCCTTACAAAGCTAAATATGAGTTTTCCTGGCTGTTTTTGACTCATTAGGTCGCTCTGCCCAAAATGATTTACATACAGATAATTAAAGTGTAAGCCCTAAGGACTAGTTAACTGTTTAGCAGTGTATACATATCATATAACCATTTCCATACATCTAGTTTTAAATTCATTAACAAAAATTAATTGCTACCCAGTGCTCTACATTGCACAGCATGTTGCTATGGTGCGCTTGCTAAATTACCCCTTTCTATCACTCCTCCAGCGATGTTATAGACAGTTAAACTTTGCTAGGCTGAAAATGTTGCCTACCAATTTGCAGCAAAGCTCATATTTACTATATTTAGTGTGAATCATTGACTGTACTTCAGAAAATATTTGTCTCTTTTCAGTGTGCCTCAGTAACATTCCATCAGCTTAGGAAAGAGGTCGATGTAGTTTTCTCTCTTAGAAAATATCAATGAGAAGCCTTTAATAGGTGACTTTGCCTTTGCATATGGATAGGATATATACATTTTGTTAATATAGCTTACATTTTAAAGCCCCTCTAACCACACTTAATTATCTTATTTTCTCTAGCTACTGGCATATTCTGTGAGGACAAAATGTCTTTCTGATAACAAGCTAATAACCCCTTAACTTAAAAGTGTGTATCTGGATGCAGATATAGAAGGAAAGTATTCTCTTTACTATAAATATAGTTTTATATTGAACTACGTTTCATAAGATTTCTCTTGGTAAAAAATCTTTGGTTTTCAATATTTAGTGGTTGCAAAAATAATCTTCACCCACTGTTTCCATCATATTTTACAAATATTTACAGTGTACACCTCAGGTTTGAAAGGGAGTCAGGGTGAACTAATTCATTGTTTACACTCAGAATCCTAGGTGGCCCAATCCCATAAGGGTAGTACAATGCACTGTATCTTTCATTCTTAGTACTTATCTTAATCTTAATAACTAGCCAGACAACTGACTCCAGAGTCTGGGGCTTATCGACTGGAATTCGTCACATGCATACAACAGAAGACAAGAAATGCATTATATAACAATGCTGTACCAATCATTATCTTTCAATATTTAAAAGTATGTATTCAAAGGCTGATATGAAACCTTTTTTGCTGAACTCAGTTCTAATGGTTGTTATTAAATTTGATAGCGATTAAACAAAAACGGATTCATTACATACATGTCTACATATATGCAGATAGATCAAAAGGACACTTCTTACGACATTTTAGCGTCGGTTATCAGAGGCAATCCCTTTTCCAAACATGCTTTGATACTGAAAGATTATTTGGGAGGAAAGTTGAATTTAAAAAAAAAAACATGTTTCTCAAATATTAGGAAGTGGCCACTGAAGAAGCTGAACGTGCCCTGATTCTATCTACAGAAGATTTTGACAGAATTCCTTTCAATAAAGCTTATACAAACATCAAGAAAGCTATGCCACCCTAATTCTAGCCATTCCAAATCATGCCATGGCTTAAAAATAGGATGACTTTTTTCAAATGGGCAAAATGAAAGCACCTCTTTTGGCAACCAGGATGTTTACGATATCCCTTGCTAAAGTACAAGGACTCTTCATTAACAGTTCTTTCTGTTGGGTAAATGAAAGGCTAGTGAGGTACACAGCATTTTAACGTATAACCCTGAAAATAGCTACAATTCATGTATTACCTCATACAGGACATTTTATGATGTTCATAGTGAGCTAAATATTTTTAGTAAAGCTTCAAATCCATTATGAGTTTGTAAGTCAGAAAATTCATTTTGCATACATACACCCTCTTACTGATTAGATATAAATGCCCCCCCCCCATATACTCAGCATCTCAAAAATCACGATATATGGATATTTTCTCTAAGGCCATTCTTTTCCTGATTCTATTTTTTCTCAAATGAAATAAATCATAATATTTGATAAGTGGAGAATGAGTTTTCACCACTACCTAGAGGCAGCTAGGTGGCACAGTGGATAGAGTGCTAGACCTGGAGATGGAAAGATTCCCGTGTTCAAATCTTCCCTCACACATTTGTTCATTAAGTGACCTTGGTCAAATCACTTAACCTTTCTGGGGCTCGGTTTCCCCATCTATAAAATGAGGGTGAAAAGAACACCTACCTCACACAGTGGCTGTGACAACATGCATAAAGAACTTTGAATATTTTAAATATTACAGAAATATTGGCCTCAGACATTGTGGGCAAGTCACTTAACCCTGTTTGCCTCAGTTTCCTCATCTGTAAAATGAGCTGGAGAAGGATATGCAAATTTCTCTAGTATCTTTGCCAAGAAAATCCCAGATGGGGCCATGAAGATTCATTCGGACACAACTGAAATGAATGAACAAAATCTCCAGTACCTAGGATAGCTCCCAACAAATACTAGCTGCTAAATGCTGGTTGACTCATTAATCAATTGATTATTCACTCTAGAGAAATATAACACAGACCAGACAT
Source organism: Phalanger gymnotis (assembly GCA_028646595.1). NCBI lineage: Eukaryota > Metazoa > Chordata > Mammalia > Diprotodontia > Phalangeridae > Phalanger > Phalanger gymnotis. The sequence continues at coordinate 241,771,871 of CM053626.1, read as the reverse complement.
TGTTCACACCAACCTCCAATCCACAAAGTATACCTTGTTGGCAGTTTTATCAAAAGGTTTTAGGCCTAGAAGTTCATCTGCTTCTCTAAGTGGTTACTCAACCCTTTTAACCAAGTAAATTTCTCTTCTGCTATTTTATGCTCAATATATTTTATGTATTATATTTGCACTTGTTTCATTCATTCATTGTTTTTTTCCCTAGCATGCTGAGGTATTTCAAAAGTCCTATTTTACACTATGAACTAGATAATGCAGGACCCCTAGGTTTCAAATTTCTGCCATCTCTTGCAATTTTAACACATAAAATAAAAGCTTCATGTCATAAATCAAGAAAAAGGCCAAAGCTGCTTAAAACTAATGTGAGAGTAATGACAAATCCGCATTTTTCAGGTTTTCCTTCCCCAAATGGTCCACATCTCTCAATCACTGGTCAGAAAACTGTGCTAAGGCTACATAAGCAAAATTATTTAAACAAACAAAAACTTAGGTTTTTTTTTTTTTTAACTGAGCTCTGTTTTTAAAATGGTTATTGACAATTCAGCAACTGACTGAGAAGTGGCATGGTCTGGTGTCAGGAAGATGTGGATGTAAATCCGATCTCAGATATTACCTGGGTAACTCAGAGAAAGTTGCTTAACCTCTCTGTGTCTCTCAAACTCCCTCTGCCTCTGTAAAATGGACTCAATTGGCCTTTAAGATCCCATCTAGCTCTGATTCTATGAGTCTATAATTGTTCAAAACAAAACAAAACACAAAAAGTCATATTTTACTAAATTCTCTTCTATGTCTTCTCAACTATCTGTTCTACCTTCACCCAGATGTTGTATTCATATAATGCTGTTACGATCATTGCTGGATGTTATTATTCAATACAAAAAACATTTATCAGGGAGTCCTAGCAAGTTTACCAAGTATAGAACTCTAGTCCTCTGACTAAAAAGTGATTCTACCACACCACATAAAAAGGACCCTACCTAAAAGCAGCCCAACATGTATGGCAGTAGGATTCCCTCTGGTAAAGGGTACTTCTTGTCTTCAGTATCATTCTTTCAAGAATGTCGTACAGAGTGCTACACACTGACAATTCAGTCTGCTTTGATAAGTGAAGACAGACAAAGTTTTCTCTCAAGCATAGATGCTGATGTTAAGTAATCTACCAATTTCATTTGATTAGACTGATAGAACTACTTAATTCTCTTATTCCATTATTTTAAGACACATTGGATGTCTAATGAATGCCCCATTCATGAAAAAAGTTTTTATTGCTCAAGGGATCCCTAAAAATTTTCATCTGATAGTAAGAGTAAGAAACATGAGATTTTCTTATCTGCTTCCATAGAAAATGCCCTCTGATGTTAGATTTAATTTAAGGCAGTTGTTTCTCTACTTGCTAACTTTAAAGGTGAGATTTGAAGAAGCAAATTAGAAATAGTAATGATCATTTAAAAGCACAGTGACTATATTCTGTTTTTATTTCCCAAAGGTGAAGGAAAAAGCAAAGGGGCACTTATATAGTCAATTAATCAGTTGGACCGTCAATGCTATTACTGTGACTATGTCTGCTGTATTAGTGAATCACTGGAACTTCTGGTGAGCTGGCTTATGAAATATGGAAAAGGTATATTCTCAAAATATGCCAGGAAATGACCATGAGCAACATACAAAGTATACTCTCTACTTTCTTGCCTTATAATTTTGTATAGTTCACTGTATTTCTTTCTCCTATATTTCAATCAAAGATGTTTTTTCTTTACAACTTTTCCAGGTACCCTCAAGGGAAGGAATGGCCTGTTAATTAGAAAAAGTGAAAATGAAATGAAATCTTTGTCAAGTACTTTACAGACTTTAAAACACTATATAAATGACTAGTTATTATTATTATTTTTTTTACTGCAGTCACTATACTGTCTCCCTCATGAGCCATAGCTATTCTAATAAATGTCTAGTATATACAAGGGTGTGCTAGTAAATGTTCAACAATCAGTTCTCTGATAATATAATGCGCTTTTAAATTAAATTTGAATTATTAACATTTTCTCTATCTGTCTTAAGTCTAGACAATTGACAAAACAATAAATCAAGCCAAATCAAATCAGTTTGTGGCATTCGCCTATTTCCAAGGTATAAATGCTTACATTGAAAATTTAACAATTGCCTCTAGGAAGCCACATTCTGGAGTACATATCGCAAATGAAGAAGTATATTACTATCTATTGATTATTGGTTTTAATTTTATATTTTTTCAAACTATATGATGAAGTTTTTTTTAAAGCATTAAAAAGGACCAACATGAAATAACATGGCCTTTTACTTAAGATGCATTACTAATGTCATTATAGTTAATGAAGAGGGCACTTAGTTTGGGAAAGCCTGTAGAACTGATTCTATCTGGAGAAATCACCAGTACATAGCTGAGTTTATTGGAATGCTCTGCAGCATGATTATACATTTATACACTATATATTTGGTCATTTAAATAACATTTATATGCTGGTTTATACATTAATAATAATAGTTCATATACAAGGTTTGTAAAATGCTTTCTTCACAACAATCCTCTCTCATAAGCTTTTTTCTCCTATATTATCAATTTTATACTGTGTTATATATCTTTTCATTGAGTCTATTTGGACTTCTTGGCAGGCTTAATAAGAAAGGTCAAATACTACGTCTAACTAGAGGAAGTAGTCTTTATTTTTTTTTTAAAGTTACAGTTGTCAATGATAATAAAATTTAGCGTTTGAAGAAACCTTAAAGGTCATATAATGACATGACTGGTGGCCACCAAGAATAAGTGGGCTGCTGTGTCTTATAGAACTGTGCTGGGGTAAAGATCCAAAGCATATCCCAGTGAAAACAGGAACCTATTGTTGGAGAACTCAAACATTATAGCAGCTAAGGCCATCTTTTCCCAACATCCATTCATAAAATGTGAAGAATTTTGCATTGGCCCAGACAAGGAAAGGGGTTCTGTTCAGAACAATAATTCTGAGTAGGATGGGTAGAGTGATAAGAAATACAGGTCAAACTGAGAAGGACCAGAAGGGTCAAGACCTATCTTTGTTTTCATTAGCTAGCCTACTTAATTTCTTCTAGGCATGTAAAATCAGTGGGGGATTTTCTTTCTTCTTTTTCCAGGTCTTGCTGAAACATATTTACTTTTAAAAATTTAAGTAAATACAAATAATGAAATACTGCCCTTCTAGCAAAGGAGGAGACAATGATGATGTTGGAGACAATAATACTATGTGCTATGCTATTTGAACAATATTCCCAAATGGCATAAATAATGAATAAATCTTAAATGAAGATGAAGGTGGTGATAGCAATGGCAACAATGAAATGAAAGATAAATAAAGGTGAAGAACTACTGAGGAATCAGCTTGAATTAAAAAAAAAATGGTTGTCCCAATGGGTTAAATAATGATGGAAATAAGATCATAAATTAGTAAAAAACTATTATGTGTTTTGGTAGGAACTGTGCATTACTTTGCATGTTAGGGTTCTAACACCTAACATAGTGTGCTGCATATAATAAGTGCTAAATAAATGTTTGTTAGATAGATGGATGGATGAATGAGAAAGAATGACTTATATTTACCACCCCCCACCACCACCATCAAATGCCTTGTAATCTGTAATACCTGGACTTAATATAAAAGAGAAATCATTTTCCAAGGCCAGATGTTAAATTTCTACAACTATATTTTCATTTTCTCAAATTCTTATGATTGCTGAATATTAGAGATGGGGATACAAATGGGGTAATGTTATGTATTGACGGTACAAGACACCAGTAGGGAGGTTCTTGGTGATGTCCCTATATTTCAAGGTCTGAAGAGGCCATCACCTGCCAGCCACATTCTCCTTTCTGATGGAAATGCTTTCCCTAAATAAAATGCCTACTAGATATAAAAATGGAAGCTATGTGACAGAATCTTAGAGTCGACAGTAACCCTAAAGGTCATTTAGTACAGTCTGTTATCTGAACAGGAATTATCTTTGAAGATCCAAATAAGTGGTCATACAGCTTCTGAAGACCTCCTGTGATGGGGAACTTAACCCTTCCTGGAATAATCCATTGCACATTAGGTACGGGTTCTAATTGTTAAGAATTTTTTTTCTCATATTGAATCCGAATCTGCCTCTCTACAACATTCACATTGTTTTGTCCTCTGAAGCTAAAACAACAACAACAACAACAACACACACATGGCCAATTCTTTTATTACATGACTGCTACAAAGACAGTTTGAAGAGATGATAATCCCCCAGGTCTCTTCCAGGACTTATACTCCCAGCTCCTTCAAAATATCCCTGTATTTAATCTGCCCTAGTCTTTTCGTCATCTTTGTCATAATGTGATTTCTCAATGTGCTTTTTAAAATGTGGCACCTAGAAACAATACCCTGGAAAGGTCTCATCAGTTCAGAATATAGTAGAACTGCTGCCTCCCATGCTCTGGACACTGCCTCAGTTGACGCAGTTTATCACTACGTTATCCTTTTTTTTTTTTTTTTTGGTTTCCATGTTTTGGAAACCAGGTCTTTCCATACCTTGACTCGTGCTGAATTTGCAGCACGTTAAAACCCCCAGGTGTTTTTAACAGAAACTGTCACCTAACTACTCCTACCTATATTTGAACAATTCATTTTTTCAACTTAAGGGAAGGATTGTACATTTTCCTAATAAATTTCATCTTCTTAGATGCCTCATTGTAGCCTGTCGAAATCTTTTTAGAAACCAATTCTGTCATCCTGCCTATTAGCAATCTCTCCTAGGTTTGTGTTATCCACAGATTTGATAAGCATGTCATCTATGTCTTCATCCAAATCATGGATAAAAGCGCTGCACAGCTCGAGGCCAAAGGCTAATCCCAGAGTCACTCCATTTAGCACCCCTCTCTGGGCTGACTTCAACCATCTAGCCTGAGCCCGACAGCCTCCAAATTATCAGTCCTACCTCCAAACTGGCCCCCAGAGCCATCACAGAGAAAAGCGACCTTTGTGGAAAAGGGGCCTGGGTGGTACAAGAACATGCTGGATCTGGACTCTAGAAGACCTGAGAACACCTGTCTCAGATACTTGATAGCTACATGACCTAAGTTAAATCATTTAACCCCTGCCTTATTTTCCTTGTCTGTAAAACGGGAATCATAATAGCACCTTCAACATGTCTCAGATACTTACTAGCTATGTGACCTAAGTTAAATGACTCGGCCTTTGTCTTATTTTCCTCCTCTCTAAATTGAGAATAATGTCAGGCCCCCTTTTCCTCCGCCCCCCCCCAGGGTGTTGTGTGGATTAAATATTTGTAAAGACAATATTTGTAAAGTACTTCGTAAACTATAAAGGGCTATACAAAATTTTTTTAGCTTTATCATTTTTATTCTTAATCCCATATATTTCCATTAATTGTCAATTAACTGCCACCAACAAACAAGCAAGCAAGCAAGGCCAAGAGCCCTGAAAATAACACCATGTCTCAGATCATCCGCCCTGTTTCCAGACTTCCTTCTGCAGCCAGTCACAATCCAGGATAGCAAACACTGTGGAGAAGGGGACCACCATCACCACCTTCACCAACTGCTAAACAACCGCCACAGATGTGCCAGTCAGACTAGCCTAGTTTTAAACAGCAGAGCATCCTGAGCAAGAGACGGGAGGTGGCATGTTCTAGGTGGGTTAAACAACCTCTACTAGAAACAGCCCATAATGTGAAGCTCTGCTTCCAGTCTATCCCCCACAACCGTCATATCTGAGAGGGAACCTTGGAAAGAGATGACCTGGAAAGGGCCTCCACAGATGATACAGCAGCCCCTTGCCTCCACAGTAGCCATAGAGACTAAAGGCCAATAAAAGAAAATTCTGGAAAACAAGAACCAAAGTTCTTGGCACTGTCAAAGGTTCAACATGAGAAACACAGATAGTTTTATCACTGGCATTTCCATATGACTTGTGGTAGAAAACTCTACTATACACATTACGTCCTTCTATTAGTAAGTTTTCTGAGAGCTGGGACTGTTTTGCTTTTCTACTTCTATCTTTTTTTTTTTATTAACTCTTAATTGTGAAACACCTTTATAAAATCTAACTATATCCCATCTATTGTATTCTCCTGATACAAGTCTGTCAAAATATAAAGTAAGCTTAGTCTGGCAGGACCTATTCTTGATAACCCATGCTTATTCTCAACTTTTTATAATGTATTACTACAATTTTTATTGTTATTACAATTATTGTAGAACTGTACAATATACAATATATAAAAATTATTGTAATTATAACTTATTACAATTTAATTACAACTCTTTCTAAACACAAACATTCTCTTCAATGATATATTCCATAACTTTGTCAGGAAATGAAGTCAAGATTGCTATCTTAAAGTCTAACCTCTTCACTTTTTTGAATTTAGAGAATGAATTTTTGGTGGCTAGTGTTTCCTGAAGTCTGCCAAGACTGAGATCATTTCCACTTGACTTTATTGCTCTATCAGCAAAAACTGATTGAACTGTGGGTGTGACTAGTCCATTGCGGGACGAGGCCCAAGGAGTTTGAAGGTGAAGTAAAGACTCCAAGGCATGGCTGCAGCGACGAACATCTCTTCCCATTATTCCTAAGTCTTTAGCACCAAGCCAGAGGACTCTTTGCTTCACTGGCCTGAAGACAGGCTGACACAGGAGTTGGTCTCTGGCAATGGTCACAAAAGCTAGTGGCTGAGTGTATTAACAAGCACCCTAGCACATGCAGGATGGCCTGCTAGCACAGGTTCTTTGATCTGCTTTTATAAAGAAAAGACAGCTTCAAAAGGGTTAACAATTAAACAATGCATACTTTATTTCATCTAACTTCTCACCAGGGTTGCTGAGCACCAACTCCCACAGCATTCCCTAATCACCCTTCTCTCAGGGGGCAGTGAGAACTGGGGGGCAAGTTCCCCTACCTCTCAATGGGGCCATTCAAGACAGGCACAACTTCTGCATTCCCCTAAATCCTGTCAAGCCTCAATGGGAGCCAGTTGAGGCAAACACAGATTCCACCCAGGCCTTGATACGGCCAATTAAGGCACACACAGCATCCTAGCTTGTGCATTTAACCCTAAAGGTTCCCCACTCACTGACCAGGGCCCACCTACTTTATACTTATACTCCACCCCTCCCCGGTCCCAACCTTTACAATCTCCAACGGGTGACACCTGGCCCTTACAATCTACAGGGGTGGCGATGTTTTGAACCATAGAACTAATATCTAACACCTGGGAACAAGAGATTGTTATGGCCGTGGATCCTGGAAAACCACTTATGCTTACACTCAGAGACCATAATAACAAGACCCAGGTCAGTGTAGAATTAAGACATCTGGAGATGAGGCTTGCTTTGACCTGTGCATGCTACCCTCCCCAGTTAGAGCCAAAGGGAACCTGAAGCTACATCACCTACTGGGAGTTCAGACTACCTGTCTCTTCATGTTCCATGCTGTTCCTGGGAGCTGAGATAGTCATGGTCAAATACCAGTTGCTTATGTCCCAGTGGTTTTATTTGGGAGTAGTAGACTCCAATCTGGATGGGGTTTTTGGTTTATCTGTTTGCTCTTGGTTTTCTTTTAGGTACTAAAATGCTGTGGCATTTTAGGCAGGTAAGTGGAATGTTGTTTACTTTGTAATATTGGTGACTGGCTAATGCATTCTTGATTTTTTTTTCTATGCTTTGTCATCTAATCTAATTAATTTTTTTTAACAACAACCTTGAGGTGAATGATTTAAACAATGCTGACACATAATGATTAATAGATACCCCTAGGCAAAAGAGCTCTAGCATGAGTGGGGGTAGGGTGTTGGGTGACTGACAGTTACCTGCCCCATGGTCCTAATGTGGACAAGACCAATCTTACATGAAAATTAGGATATTTTCTTCCAGTCCTCAGCACCTCTTTTATTTTCAATGATCTTTTTTAAAAAAATCACCAAAACATCTTAGCATTCACATCTTCAAGCTTTTCCTTTTTGTACAAGCTGTTGGCATGGAAGTAGCTGATAGCTATATGGCTGCCAGGACTGACATATTGGGGAGTCATCTTAAACATAGAGTCGTACTGTAAAAAAACATATAATGTTCTATTCCCCAAATTTCTTGGGATACGCTTCTTGAAGATATATGTATTTACAAACCCTGAAGGAACGAAGCCCATCTTAATAGTCCTCCTAGAGGGGCTTGGGAAGAAGTTCTAGTTTTAATAGAGCAGCTGAAGAAAAGGAGGAGGCAGTGAGGTGATGTCATGTATAGGGAGTGTCATCAGTAGGCTAAGATCTACAGTTAACATGAGTATCCCAGGAAACCAAAGGTGTCTACGGTCCAGCCGCTTAAGAATTAGAGAGGTACTACCAAACAGTTGTCTGCAGCCTCTCTGTCATTGGGTAGTAAATCATTTAAAAAATACCAGCCGAGAGCGTCAAAGAGCTACAACCCATTCTATGAAGTACTATGTGCTTCAAGCTGTGGGAGGGAAGAAATATGCAATATAGAAGGCATCACTTTGCCTCTTATATAGTTTTCTACATCTAGTAATGAAGTAGCTGATAAGTTATGTCATTAGAGTGAATCTTCTTCATTAATAGACGTATTGCTATTTTTAATATTGTTCAAATGGACCTATGTGGTCTCACTGATTAAGGACCCCTGTCCAATGAGGCACATTATAACCAATTTCTACCTACTCAACTTGTGTGATGCTTGTCCATGTTCTCTGATAGTTCACCATAAGGGGTCTACCCACTGTGCTAAAGATCTTCCTTTGTTTCTCCTGAAATCATAAAGTACAGTGGAGCTCTCTTGCTATCCACTTCTCATTCTTTGGTTTTGACATGTGTATCTTCTCTTCCCATCACACAATTCTTGATGACATCCTTTATTCCTTCCCAGAGTATATCCTACTATTTTTTGGAGTACCTCTATAGTCTATGTTGCAGCCGGCTCACACCCACCATGTTGTTCCTCTGTGTGATACTCATCTGTGGTCCGCTGGCGGCAGTAGTGTTCCATGTATCATTGCCATATAGCAACAAGAGTAAAAGGTTAATATTTTACTTATTATTTACTTATTTTACTTAGTAAAGATAAGCCTTTGCTTTCATGGGAAGCTTGGCTTTAGCAAAAGAGCTTTTGAATTTGCCGAAAACAATCAAGACAACTCTCTTTCTCCTTTTCAGTTCTGAGCATGGCTCATTGTTCACCTGTACTGTTCATCCCAGATACATGTACTATTATACAAATTCTGTAGGATGTCTAACCAAATATAAGGTGAAATTCAGGCAATGGACTTCCTTTGTCTGCTTGGTCTTGGAAAGAGAAGCCAAACTCTTGAGTGATTAAAGATCTCATCAGAGTGACTCTGTACTGTCTTGAGACTTGGTACAATCAGTATTATGCCATACACAAAAGCAGCTAAAGAAACCCATCATCTATAGGGAATTCTGTCTCAACCTGGATTCTGCACTGGCTTTCTTCTATCACAGTTACAAATACCTTTAGTGACTATGTGTTTCCTTGTCTTGTGAGTAGCCTGATATTTATTATCAGAGGGTCAATGGACAGGGCTATTTCTATTGTTACATCTTGAAAGTAATCCTACACAATCTTGATGTATAGGTGAGAGACAACTCGACGCAAGAAGTCTATAAGCTAGCATTTTGCTCTCCTGAATCAAAATCTTTTTCATAATCAACAAACCATAAGCACAGTGGGATCTTACAATCTCTATACCTTTCTCTTGATTTCAAGATAGAAAAAAATGTGGTCCACTGTTGAAAATGACTTGAAAAAAACCTTCTTGTTCTCTACTAATGCTCTTGTCAAGGATTCCCTGAGTTAACTTATAGGTGACTTTCATAAAAATGTAGCATTATAGATGACAGAGGTGGCACATAGATCCTAGGCAGTTACTGGTATTCTCTTGGTCACTTTTAAAAAAGAATTAATAAGGCATGAGATATTTTTCATACCATTAGTATCTTACCCTCTTCAGAGAGCTCCTCCAGTATGGGGATCCTCAATGTTCCTGCAATGGTACTGCCTCCAGCATTAATGCTCTGTATATATACTTAGTCAAATTTGGCTGCCTTTCTTCTTTGTTCTCCTTAGTGACATTCCTATCTCCTCCATAAATACCTCAGGGCATATGATATTAGGGTCCAAGAGTGGTGGTTCCACCATCCTTGATTAAGGAAAGCTTGTTGAAATATATTTTTTTTTTTTTTTGCAAATCTTCTCCATCTTTCTCCATTTTTATCCTTGATTACCTTTGGGATAATTTTGCTTAGTTGGCTATCTTGTCGAGCTTTCCTTAAACTGTTTTACTCTCCATTCCTTTTCTCTGATTCTGAGTGTTATCTTCGGTAGCCATCTTTCTCCATTTGTCAGATCTAAGGGGCATTCTTGGGTCTTTTGTTCTCTTTGTGGCAAATAATTTACATTGGCAAAACTTTTGGATGAAATTCATGTCATTAGTGCTGCTGAACTTTCTGTTGTCCATTTCCCATTTTTATTTTTGAAGCTTGCTTCTATGAATTTTATATATAAAACAAAATGTTTTGTAAACATACATTGTTATTTGAAAAAGGAATATTTCTTTAAAATGGAGATGATCTAACTACTCTCCTCAGTCTTCTCACTGAGAAACCAAAGGAGGAACCTATCATGGCCTAGCTAATACTTCTTAATTGCTACTTAGGAAAAAAATCAGTGGAATTATTCCAAAGTGATATATATGCCTCCTTTAACTTATGTCTAAAGACAAAGCTAACCAAAGAAGCAATAAAGCAGAATGACGTTATTCACAGTGGGTGGACTTCTCTCTGGGAAACATCAGTAGGTAATTCTACCCAATGAGTTTCCCTGCCTGCCCACTCACCAGTCAGCAAGCAAGCTTAAACACCTGTGTTCCAAATAGGCCCAGCTGCAAATATGCCACTGCCAATCCATCTGCTCAATATTTCACATAATCATTTGAGTGTTGTTTAAGACTAAAAACCCAGTTGAGTAAAAGAGACCATCCAGGGGATTGTAGAAAGCTGGTATATATGTATGTATATATGTATGTGGGAGAATACAAGTGTTTTTCCTTCCAATACCTTCTTTTGTATCTTCTTTTCTTGTTTCAGGGTTTTATCTAAATTCACGTTTTGGCCATGGTTCTGAATAAAAATGAATTTCCTCTGCAAGGTGATTCCCTGGTAGTTTCAGCCAACACTAAATGCTTGGGATATCTGCCTTTTTATTATTATCAAAAGGGCTATATAATATTACCTGGGGCATTTTGTTGGCACCTATGGGGAGCAAGGAGCCCAAGTATTTTATTTTACATTTTTCCTCTGTGATTTGCACTCCAGACCTACATTTTATCTTTCTCTCAAAAACTTTCAATGAAGAGAAAGTACAGAACTAGTATGGAATGAAGTATGCAAGAGAAGTGTGTTTCAGAGATTGGCACAGCATCTGTTGTTTAATAGGAAAATAAAAGTGATACCAAAGAAACTTCCCTGGGGTGCTGAGTACCTGTCTAAGTTCTGCTACACACATACCTACAGAAGCACATGCAAGAGAATTTTACACAGACACACACACACACACACACACAAACACACATACTTAATATAGTTCAGAAGCACAAACCTTTGGGAAACAGAAACTGGTCTGAATTTGAAATCTCTTATAGGACAAGTCAATCTCACACATGAAAACAGTACATATCCAACAAGACATAAATCTAAGCAATACCCTAACAGCTTATTTAAAAACCAAACTTGCTCCTCATTGGAAGCGAAGAGATTTGAAGCACACACAAGTAAAACTAATTTAACCTTTAGAAAGTTCTCTCCAGAGGGAAGAGTCGAAATCCCTTTATAAGATTTTTAAGCACTGCAATTATTGACGAGGACTATATTACTTCAGTTTTCTCTGATCAGAAAAGGGAAAAAAAAAAAAGAAAACCCTCAAGAGACATCAGCAGCTGTCAGGCTGTTTTCCAACTGCAATGAGGTAGTTTACAGTGGGCTTGTGCCAGTCTCTTAAGACCCAGTTAAGAAGCCTTTTTAAAATGCCTTAAAAAGCCAACTCATACATTAATCAAGTTGAGCCCTCATCCATACTTACTGCAATACATCAATTACCATGTCTTTCTTTCTTTTTTAAAAAATAAATTCCAGTTGACAGCAGACACCTTATTAAGGCCCACTAAAATGATACAATAAGTAAAAGGCTATTAATATTGCTCTCCCTCACCCCCCACTCCCATCCCCCATTCCCTTGCTATTGTCTTGCCGCACTGGTCTGCAAACAAATTCAGGCTGCATTACAATTAATGCCAGTGGAACTCCTTCTAACGACTTCCAGCTTGCTAATTTTTTACGCTAATAATAAAAAAAAGGCATTGCTATGCAAGAACGGCCCCCTTTTATCATGCTAGCATAGCACACCAGAGAGCGCCTGCCATTGTTCACATGAAAGACAATTAAACCCCTGAACATCAAACCTAAAAATGACAATCTGCTAACCAGCACTGGGTATTGCTGGATGCCTTTTCTCTATTTTCTGAACTGATAGAAAACAATTCTCTAAAGACATACTTCTCTCCCCTCCTCCTGTCCACCCTTTGGGAGAAAAAAAAAGTTTAAAAAATACCCTTTGCTGATTTATGCATCTCTGCTCAGAATTTATTAACTGTATATGGCCAATTTCACTTCAGTACTCTTATAGCCTCCAGGTTTAAATTCTGGACACATAAAAAGAAATGCGCCAATATCACCCATATAGTTTCATATTTAAAAATAAACATAAAAAGAGTCCTTTAAAAAACACGCACAATATAAAAGTGAGAAGGAGAAAGAAAAATCTAATTTTCCAACAAGTTTATATCTCAAAAATCCTTGGGGACCACAGAGTCATAGGGTTTGCTGAAAACCAAGTATAGGATCTCTTATAAAGATTTTCTTCTCTTTCCAGGAATGTATGGATGTATTTAAAAGAAAAAAGGATGACCAATTACTGGATATAAAATACCATTTTACACCTTAATTACCATACACCAGAATTCTGGAACAAGGCGAAACTTTCTCCTGTTTGAGGAACTTCTGGGGTGGAAACTCCCTCCACCAAACAGTTGCTACCTAAGACACAGAGAGGTAAAATGATATGAATTGCAGATCTGCAGATACTTAAATGTCATAGGTAAACTTGAACCCAGGTCTTCCCCTGACTTAGAGTCCAGAACTCTATCTACAATGACATGATTCCTTTCTAATTACTACATGTAATAGGTTGGTGCAGTTATCGAAAGTGAAGTGTCATCATATAATAATCTCCAAGTATCTTCCAAATCTTCAAATCTTCCAAACATACTAACTGAGCCTGGGAGGGAAACATGATACTCAACTTTTTTTTTTTTAGAAATAAGTAAATTATAGTTATCTGTTTTACCAAAGTTATACTAAGAATACCAGGGTTTCACACTTTGTTAAGTACTAAGGGCAATGATTCTCACCCTTAAGCATTTTCTAAACCTTGTCCATCAGCCCAAGTGATTTGCCATTTGTCAACACCAAAAGAACACAACTGAAGGATAAGGTCTGACCTCTAAGAAGGAGTCAAAATCTACTTGGAGTTAAGTAGACTTGGACACAAGAAACAACTGGTGAGTGTTTTAGCAGTAGATTTAAAAGAAATGTGACCAAGTTTTTCACAAGGACACACAAAAATCTATCATTCTAAATTAAGTGATATCCCCTTCAAAGTATTTACTCATTCCAGTGATGTTGCTGTTTGCTCAAAACTTTTTTTTGCAATGGCCTTCAGAGCCAACAATATACTTTTCTATCTTCAACAACAGAAATGTTTCCTTTGAGGGCGTGTTTGATTTTTCAAAAAAGCCAAAAGTTATTTGAAGCCAAAGCTAGATAATTCTATTTGGGGTTAAAAAAAAAGAGACATAACTGTCATGTAATGACTGGTTTTTACCCCATCTGGCTTATAAACTGACTCTTAAAATTATTTCAAGAGTGAATTTACAAAAAATGTTTTGAACAACGGTAGCACTAGAATGGCATTCTCAATTGTCTAGATCAGATGTTACCTCCTGAGGCATGTACGTTGAAAGATATATTCAACTGAATGTCTAAGTTCCAATATATTTGCTTAAAATAAATTTTAAAAAACCAAATATATGGAGTCTCATTACTTTGCAGTGACATGTACAATAACTGTACTTTATACAGATATAATCATGAGCCAAATTATGGATGAGAGAGGAGAGGAGAGAAGAGGGGAGTGGAGGGGAGGAAAGGAATTCTTGCCCTCAAGGAACTTATACAGTATCCTGGAAGAACTATAGGGGTAGTCATTGTTGTAAGAATGTTTGAGGGAATGAGGCTCATATGTCAGGATCATATGTCAAATTAAGTGGCCCCCTTTCTAGATTTATACGTATTCACCTTTAAAAATCTGTGATCGCAATTTCTGAAATGGCCACAGGTCTCTAAAAAAAAAAAAATGCAGGAAAAAAACAACCTATGTTAATAAAATTAGCCCCTCCAAAAGAATGTTGGAATACAACCTGAGCAGTCTGACTGCCATTTAAATACTTAGGCTTTTGTATACTGATTACTTATATCTATCCCCATTATATTTTATCAGATATTGGATAACCATAAAAGCCAAAACAAAAGTATAAAGGCTAAAGCATTAAGGTAAACTTGAAAAATTCATGGTGAAGTCTTTCTCTGGCACCAGAACCAACAGTGTGAAAAATAAATGGGAAACTGAAGAGTAGCTCTTAGTAGTATCGAAGTAGGTACCCCAGAGAGCAACTAAACAAGCATTTGTCTCATGGAGGAATCTGCACTTTCAGAGAATAGAGGGAAGGAGCTTCAGTGGCTTGCCATCCATGGAAACTCTGCCTCCCAGTCTGATATCATGAGAATTTACCCAGCCTGCTTTGCAAATGTCATCCACCCTTGGCTATGATGAACCAAAATTGTAAATAATGAATACCATCTATGGCTGCTGCCTGAGGAAATGGTCTGGTATCTCACAGAGTCAAATAACCCTGTGATCAGCAGCAGGTGACATGCCTTAGAACATCCCTATAACATTGTCCCAGCACTATATGAGGTTGTATGGACTACTGACCTCAATATTACAGGAATCAAAGTAGAAAAGCTTTTGCAGCTCAAATAGAGAAATGGATTTCCAGAAGGAAATAACAGCTTTACTTTACATATATCTCAGTGGATCTTAATTTTCAGAGAAACAAAGGAAGGATCTTCTTAACCCTAGAGCCACAACAGGAAAATTGTCTGATAATGTTTCCAAAGGAGCTTGAGGTTTTGAACCTCAATGCAGCAAGAACATTATCGGGAAGGAACAGTGAGAATTATCCAAAAGAAGTTTCATTGTCTGTCACAGCATACCCAGTAGCTCAGTACTTCCTTGAGAGGGAAGGACAAAGTGGCAGTTTGCTCAGCTTAGATCATTTTGTGAGAGACTCATATGTTATTTTAAATGAACACTGCTCAAGTAGTTAAGTCTTAAAAATCACCCATCCTTGACAACTGTCCAATTTTTTTTTAAAGGTCTTACCTTAAGGATTTCAGAAACACATTTACATAGTGTGCTATGGTGGGAATCAGCTAAGCTTCCGATCTCATATTACTATAGCTATCTATGGTCAGTGGGCCTTTGTTCTCTGTATCTTTGAAAACTTAATGCTACAACTAAGTAGAGAAAAAATGTAGGGAACTGAAAAATATCACTTAGATGCTCAAAAAAAGCACTAAAAATAAGATAAAAAAATTCCCAAAGCTTTAAGGTATAGTGATATGGCAAACCAAGCACAGGGGAGTTCCTTTAATTGTTAATATTTTACATGAAATAGTAGGCTAAAAATAATGCTACAAGGAAAATATTATTCCAGTGACTTGGATATATTCTTTATATCAAGTTTCCTTTTTTAGGAGTTTGCAAATGACTTAACATAGGTGAAATATTATGCAAACCTTAAAACATCATATGAATGCTAACTATTATGATTATGTCAGAATAAAAAAGAATGCAAAGAAAAAGAACCTAAAACTCTTTCTAATTTCAATGCATTGTGTATATATATTAGATAATATTAATTACATAATAACATACAAATATTTAATATGAAAGGGCATACTATAGTCTCACTGAGTGGAAACTATGGGTCTTGACGTTCATTATAATGTCAACAGAAAAGTTACATGAAAGTCTTCTCATTGGAAAGTATGACATTTTGCAGAATATCTATTTTACCTTCGTAATGTAGCATATAAAACTGGCATATAAGGAGCTTCTTGGACCTTGATGTTAACATTTACCATTAGCTATCTCTCATCAAAAAACTTAAGATGATTAAGTCTGTGAATGTGATTTTTTAAGAGCAAGAAATATTGTTTCTTACATTTTCTGCCTCTTCCAAATTGAGAGGAGTCTTGGTTTAGCCACTTCAGGCAATTACTAGCCAAGTGATCATGCACAAATCACTTCCCTCTATGAGATTCAGGCAATTCTTTCAATAATGTGTGGACAAAATGGCAATATTATATGACTTTTGATTAAGTCTATGCTTACATATGGGCACTTAGGTGGCACAATGGATAGGGCATTAGGCTTGGAATTAGGAAGACTTTTTCATGAGTTCAAGTCTAGCTGTGTGACCCTGGATAAGTCACTTAACCCTGGTTTGCCTCAGTTTCCTCATCTGTAAAATGAGCTGGAAAAGGAAATGGCAAACCACTGTAGTATCTTTGCCAAGAAAATCCCAAATGTGGTTATAAAGAGTCAGATATGGCTGAACAACAACAACAAATGCCTATGTATGGGTCTGTTTAGTGTTTAGTATATATATATATATATGTGTATATATTTGTGTGTGTGGATATATATTTTAATGGATATCTGCATATCCATTAGATAGACAGGTAGATAGATAGAAAGACAGACATAGATAGATGTGCTGAACAAATCCATACACATATATATGGATTCTCACTTTCCAAGTCATTTTCCAACCACACTACCTAAATTCCTGCCATCTTCCTCAATCTCTTCTAACTGGAACTTAAATTCTGTCACTGGGACCTTGGGTTCTGACAGATGAGCTTTTACTATATTTTTCCCAGAAAGCGGTCATCATGTTCTTTCCTAGTCATTTCCAAGCCATGTTCCTGAACGTGTTCTGCCAAGCTCACTCCCAACTTTCTAACTCCGCTTTTATGTTGTCTTCCCTCGTGAGAATACAAGCTACCTGAGGAAGAAACACTGTCTTGTTTGCTTGTATTTATATCTCCAGTACTTAAAACTTTGCCTGGTACACAATACACACTTAATAAGGCTTTGGCTTTCATTCATTCATTCATCATTCATTAATTCATTCATACATATTATATATACAGATTATAAGTATTCATGTTCATGTGAATGTACTATTACTAATATAATATAGCTAATATTTAGCACTAGGGTAAGCACTTTATAATTATCTCATATGATCCTCAAAACAACCCTGGAAGATAAGTGCTATTATTATCCATTTTCCAATAAGAACACTTGGACAAACAGGGGTAAAGTGACTTGCCAAGGGCCATACAGCCAGGAAGTATCTAAAGCTGAATTTGAACTCATGTCTTTCTGACTCTGGTCCTCTACTTAAAGGCCCAGCACTCTATCCATTGCACTACGTAGCAGCCCCAGACAAGTGGACTCAGTTTAAACTTTATTTAATTCAATATTTCAATGATCCTTTTTTTTTTTTGCATACACCAGCACAAACTGATAGCTCTTTATATCTTATTGGACTGTCTTCATAAGTCGATATGGGGGAAAATCATCACCTAGTAATCAAGCTTCCGTTTATAATTCTCTTCAGTCTTATCTGGAGCATTCATTTCTACTTTTGATGCTTCAAATGGTATGCATTCTATTGATGCTTCATCATGTGTCTTCAAAGGTTATGCTAATGGAGTTATACTTTGGTGGACCCTACCAAGATAGAAAGGCTTCCTGTATACCTGTGGCAATCGATTCTGTGTCATCCAGGTCCCAGCCAAATTAAGCTTTCTTTAATCTTAACAATCAGGGAGCAGGCTATGAAATCTGACAACAAAATAGACTTTCCAACAAGCATTCGATTATTAAATAAATAATAAAATATCTGTAAAGAGCTTTAAGGTTACAAGATTTTTAAACAATAGTCCCATAAGGTAAGTAATGTAAATATTACTTCCATTTTTACAGCGAAGCAAAGAGACTTGTCAAAGGTCACCCAAACATACCAATGGATGTGTACCTAATGATGTGTCACACTGCTAGAGAGTAGCAGGACCAGGATTCTAACCAAGGTCTCCTGATTCCAGATCTAAGGCTCTTTCCAAAAGTTCAAAATAAAAACGAAAACAGCGATTTATTTTTTTCCATCTTTTTGTCACAGTACTTTTCTTAAACTTCAGCTTTTTTATAAATGCTTTAATTATAAGGTCATCACTTTCTCCATTAGTTAGTTTCCAAGTTACAAAATGGGGAAAAGACCATCTGATCACAATGGTTGAACCTATGAAGTAATTCAACAACAACAACATAAAAAAATAGAGACCCCCATGCTGTTGTCTTTTATTCCATAGATAGGGAAGCAGCATTAATTAACTAATTAATGCATAAGATATATGGCATAGTAGATAAAGCACTGTACTTGGGAGTCAGGAAGATTTGAATTTAAATTGTGCCTCAACTATTTATTAGCCACATGAAGCAAGTCACTTAAACCTTTCAGTCTCAATTTCTTTGTCTGTAAAAGGGGGATACATAATAGCATCTATCTCATAGGGTTGTTGTGAGGCTCACATGAGATAACATTTGTAAAATTCTTTCCAACCCTGAAGCAATATTTAAATGTTTATTATTATTATTATTAACCACTCAGTAAAAGGCCCTGCACTAAAGAAGCTAAAGACACAAAAGTCCCTGAACTCAGGACATTTCAAATCCAGTTTCTTTTAAAGTAATATTTTAATTTTACATAGTGATTTCTGGGAATATGGCTTTGTTTATTATTTAGGTATTTTTAATTTACACATGAAAAATCTTACTAGTGCAACATACACACATACACCCAAACAAAACCACAGTATTTGCCTTTTTGAATTGCTCTTAAAAATATGTCATTGAGTTTAATTTTTTTGTATAACCATGTCTTTTCCAATGAGGAAATAGACATCTTTCTTTGTGAGAGAAACAAATATAATTTTTTGCTGAATTTACAAATAAAACCTTTAAAAGAACTAAAACCTTAAAATTACATAAATTGTGCCTCATCCTGTGTAGTAGAAAAACCAAAAAATTATTCTCAGTTCCCATATTGTTGGCTTCATCTAACTTCTGATAACTTTGGAGCAAAATGGTCATCCTACCCTTTTTATAGTTCTGTATCATCTGTGTATTATTAAGTCATTTTGAGAAAAGTGTGAAAAAGATTTACTATGGAACAAAATAAGTAAATGCCCCTCTTATGTGAAGATCATGGATTTATATCTATGGATATTTTAGGACATTGTAATACAACCATTTCATTTCATAGATGAAGAAACTGAGAGCTAGAGAGAGTAAGGGGTTTGCACCATGGGATCCAAGCAATAATCATGGCAGAGGTAGAAATCAAGAGGTTCTCTACCTCCAAAACATGTGCTCTTTCCACTACTCCTGGCTTGATGAAGGTCATACAAGTAGAAGAAGCAGCCATCTAGATCCTCTGCCTCTAACTTCCTTCACTTATACCTCATTACCTCCACTGAGCCCCTGTTCAATAAGAAACACAAGCTTGGGTTTTACCACCAACATAAGTGAAAAGGGTACTTGCCTACGTTGTAATTAAGGGTAGAAAAAAGGTCCCGCCTATGAATGAAATGTTCCCTAATCAATCTGCCATGGTGATAGAAATTCCAATTTCTAGGCATTCCTTTGAGTTAACATTTTCCTTTTTCTTTTCATTTTTTTTAAGTTTCAATTCACCAGAATTAAGTTTTTACTCCCTCTAACCTAAATGAATTTAAAATTAAAAAGAAAATCATCTAATGCATAATTTCCAGAAAGCACTACTCAAACACAAAAATTACCTAAAAAGACTAGTGTCCTAGAGTCCAGCTTCCCCTTTTTCAGCCTCTGTCCATACCTACTACAGCCGTAGTAGTGGATCATTGGTAGGTGAAGGCTTAGTGCTGAGACATTTACATT
>CM053626.1:241722693-241751475 GCA_028646595.1 Phalanger gymnotis | reverse complement strand
AAGTTTCAATTCACCAGAATTAAGTTTTTACTCCCTCTAACCTAAATGAATTTAAAATTAAAAAGAAAATAATCTAATGCATAATTTCCAGAAAGCACTACTCAAACACAAAAATTACCTAAAAAGACTAGTGTCCTAGAGTCCAGCTTCCCCTTTTTCAGCCTCTGTCCATACCTACTACAGCCGTAGTAGTGGATCATTGGTAGGTGAAGGCTTAGTGCTGAGACATTTACATTTTCTCATTTGCTTCCTATGGCCCAGCAGTGAATTGCCTGGGTTGGGGCTAAAATTTTGGTCTGTGGCCAGTCAACAGCTTTTCTTTGGACCACCTTTGCCAAACCGAAGTGTCACTTTTCTGTCACTAATTCTAACTAAAATCCAAAAAGTTAATTGGCCTAGATGATATGAGGGGCTGACTATGTGACTGATGATGATGGCTAGAATGGAAAGATGGTAGACTAGCTGACTTTTCAAGGATTCTCCCAGCATGAAGATTTAGTGGTGATAATCGTAATGGTTGTGATGATGGTGATGGTATTGGTGATAAAATGATTTCTCTTCAGAAATGCTGACTAAATTTTAAATCAACAATAATAAAAACAACTCTCAAAACATCCAATGCCATGCTTCCTTTAGGCATTCAGTAAATGTTTGTTGGATAAATAAATGAACAAATGAACAAAAGACCATGTATGAATTGGCTCAAATTCAGGTATTTGTGAATAATCCCTTTAGTATTAAGCACACATAATTTGCCTCTAAAGACAAAATGGGAGACAGTAGAACCCTTTGTAATCAAATCCATTTAGATATTCTTTAATAACTCTGCCCTTGCCATCTGTCTCAGTCTCTAAACAACTTTGAGTTCAAGAGTTTACAGAAGCTTGTGCTAGAATTCAACTTTTTGGCAAATGGTGTCACGATTTTGATGAAAGTGAATACCAAACACAGACACTTTGTCACTCTTCAAAAAAACAAACAAACAAAAAATGTCTCCTGCACACACTGCAATTCATCTCTCTCTGAAATTGCCATAGTAGTCTCCCGATTACTGATTATTATCCCCAGAAGACAGTTCATGGAAAGTTGTGTCCCCTGCTAGGCTGTCCCAGTTTTATAAACTGAAAATCTGGTTAGCTTACTCTTTAGGGGGAAAAAAAAAGCCCTATAACAACACTACCAAAAAAAATGCTGTTTAAAAGAGAAAGCAGCTGCTACAATGCTGCATTAATGCAGACACAGCAGAGTAAGGGCCGTATGTCTATTTTGCTGTTTCTTTCTCTTCTCTTCCTCTTCCCTCCTCCCTTTTGTGCCAATATCACCAGAGGGTTAATGTCATGGAATTTTCTAAACAACAAAATGGCTGCCCTCACTAATTGCATCAGTTCTTCTGCAGTGAGAAGGATTTAGCATTGTAGCTCCCTTGTCCTTTTGCTGCCCTATCCACCTCTTCACATCTTCAAATAAAGTATATTTACACCATTTTACTTTTAATTAGTAAGAAATCTTTATTGTCCATCTTAATGTTGTATGGTTGAAATTCTCACAAAATAATTCATATCCCATAAATTTAAAGATTTGTGATAACTACGACCAGGACAAAACTCAAATTGTCTTTGGTTAAAAAATTTCTTTCTAAACAACACAAATTAGTGGTGTATTCAAGATTTATAGGCCAATTTTCAACTACTTAAGAAAATAAACTCTCTCAAGAATGCTTAAAAAAAGGTTTTACTGATGACTATTTTAACAAACCATTCATTCCTGAATATACCCCTCTCCTTCCCCACCCAGTGAGAGAAATCCTTGTAATAAAGATTCTTTTTAAAAACAGTGCAATAGGGGCAGTTAGGTGGCACAGTGAGTAGAGCACCAGTCCTGGAGTCAGGAGGACCTGAGTTCAAATACAGCCTCAGACCCTTGACACATGTACTAGCTATGTGACCTTGGGCAAGTCACTTAACCCCAATTGCCCTGCCAAAAACAAACAAAAAAAAATTACTTGGGACCTGAGAAAAACAGTGCAGTAGAATCAGCAGTGGCAGCAGCTGCTTCTGGAGCTCTCAGCCCACAGACTGTAAGGGGGTCAAACAACTGGTCAGAAGGAAATTACAGGGGTCTCTTTGCTAGCACTGAGGCAGGTCTCTGTTACTTTGCCCTTACTCAGATCTGGTCTGCAGCCTTGGGTGGGAGTCCCAGGGCAAGGAGGAGCACTATTAGCACACTGGAGCTTGTAGCCACAGTGGAGAGAGGAACCTCCTCACAGTTCCAGGAGAGACAAGAGTGCCTGCAGTCACTCACAAACCACAGCACAGGCCAGGAGAGGAATAAATACCTCTCCTTAGATCATACCACCTTGGAAGAACTGAAAACTTACAGGACCCCTAGAAGTATCTCTGAAAACAGCTGCACAAAACCCCTGAAGCTTGGGACAGTGTGCCCTCCACACTGGAAGCAGAGCCCCTCTTTAACAAAGATTTAAAAGTCAAGAAATAGGCTGAGAAAATAAATGAGCAAATAACAGAAAAATTCTGACCATGTAAAGTTACTATGATGACAAGGAGGATCTAAACACACACTCAGAAGATAGCAAAGTCAAAGCTCCTACATCCCAAGATTCCAAGAAAAATATGAATCGGTCTCAGGCCATGAAAGAGCTCAAAAAGGATTTTGAAAATCATGTAAGAGATGTAGAAGAAAAATTGGTAAGAGAAATGAAGGTGGTACAAAAAAATCACAAAAAATGAGTCAACAGCTTGGTAAAGGAGATGCAAAAAAATGCTGAAGAAAATAACACCTTAAAAAATAAAAGACTAGGCCAAATGGTAGAAGAGGTACAAAAAGCCAATGAGGAAAAGAATGCCTTGAAAAGAAGAATAGGCCAAAAAGAAAAAGCAGCACAAAAATTCACTTAACAAAAAAACTCCTTAAAAAGTAGAATTGGCCAAATGGAAAAGGAGGTCCAAAAGCTCACTGAAGAAAATAATTCCTGAAAATTCAGAATGGAGCAAATGGAAGCTAATAACTTCATGAGACATCATAAGACATCATGAAACAATGAAACAAAACCGAAAGAATGAAAAAATAGAAGATAGTGAAATATCTCATGAGAAAAACAACTAGCCTGTAAAATAAATCCAGGAGAGATAATTTTAACATCATTGTACTACCTGAAAGCCACGATCAATAAAAGAGTCTAGACATCATCTTTCATGAAATTATCAAGAAAAACTGTCCTGATATTCTAGAAACAGAAGGTAAAAAAGAAATAGAAAGAATCTACCAATCATCTCCTGAAAGAGATCCCAAAATGAAAACTCCCAGGAATATTATAGCAAAATTCGATTTCTATGTTTTCTTTCAGAACATGACTAATATGGAAATGTTTTGCATGACTACACATGTATAACCTTTATTAAATTGCTTGCCTCTCAATGGTGGTGGGGGAAGGAAGGAAGTTAGAGAGTTTGGAACTCAAAGTTTTAAAAACAGATGTTAAAAATTGTTTTTACATGAACTGGGGGAAAATAAAATGCTTAATAATTTTTTTTAAAGAGTACAATAAACCAACCAACCCTGTACGAAAGCATATACAGCTTTACACATCTGTAGTCCTCCACTTCTCCAAAAAAAGAGGGAAGTATATTTACTCATCTCTTTCTGAATTAAGCTTAATTATTATACTTCCAGAGTATTGAGTTTCCTTCTTTTGGTTTACATTATTGTAGTCATTGTACATACTGTTATCACAAGCATTTCTAAAGCATTAATATATAAAAATGGATTTGCTGATTATGTTTTCTATTTAGTTCTATTTTCTATTAGTTCTTCTGTGTATATTCGAAGATGGAGAGGGATTGAAGATTAGAGGAAAATAGGGAGCAATTGAAGGGGCAAATTTCACTTTTTAATGAGTCAAATCCCACAGCAAAACACCAAATCTTCTGGTTTAAACTCCTTAGTTTGACATTCAAGGCTCTCTACAACCTGACATGTCCTTATATTTTCAGTTGTCTCACATCCCACCCCTCCACATTCAATTATATGTTATTTAAACTGTAGGCAGAATAACATAGTAGAAAAGTACATTGACCTAAGAACCAAGAGGCCTGGGTTCTTGACCTGGCTCTGCATCTAACTAGGAGAATGATGCATAGATTTCATTTGTAATGAGGTTCCTAATTTATAAATTGAGGGAACTGGAGTAGGGAATCATTCCTAAGGCCCCTTCTAGTTCAAGTGACCTACGTACTCAGTCTTGTCTATAATAATTCAGCATCCCTTATACCTTTCCAGTGATTTCTGTCCTCTTTTCCCCATACCTTATTCTCCATCCCTATCTTTTGAAATTTTAGCCATCTTACAAAGGCATAGACTAAATGCCACTTCCACCATGATGCACTGATTTCCCCAGTCAGAAATTATCTTTCCTTCCTTTGATCTTGCATAGTACTTTGTGGATTTGAGGTCATCAGATCTGTGTTTAAATTTTGGCTCTGCTATTAATTAGTTATGTGACCATGTAACCTTAACCTCTTTAGACTTCATTTTCCTGATCTATAAAATGAAGGGGTTAGACCAAATGATTTCTAAGCTCCCTTCCAGATCTAAATTTTATAATCTCATTGTTTCTCTTAGGGACTGACTAAACTCCTATCAATTACTTTTGGGGGGCTCATATTCCATTCTCCATTGTAATGACCATATACTTATTGGACAGTATTATATATTTGCATAAATGTTATAGCCTTCCTGCTAGTTTACAAGATCCTTGAAGACAGTGACCACTGTTTACAATGAACAGAGGTGACACTTAATAAGTGTGTACCATACGCTCTGGGGCTCACTCTCCCAATTCCCAATTGTGCTGGCAGTCTGTGTCTCCAGAGAACAGCTGACTATTTATTTCCTTAGGGCTCTAGAGATTATTCTAAGGGGTTGGGATGTCAATGTCTTTTTAATGTTACTGCTCATAAGCCCCCACTAGTGAGATTCCCTCGCTGATTATCAGTTGATAGCAATTAGCCATCCATACTTAACTAAGTTTTAGAAATGAGTATTTATTAAAATGGTATAATAAAAACAGTTGGTATAAAACATACAGCTAAAATGGGGGTTCTTCTACAAGTTCATAAAGAATCCAGGGAAAGTGGGTATAAGCTTAGAGGGCACTTGTGGGAAAGGAGTAACTCAAAGTTCTTTGTTATTGGAAGTCCTTTGCTTCCCTTCATGGTGTTCTTGAACTTTCCCTTAGCCATGGTCTAATTTCTTGCTGGACTCTTTATAGAATCCTGAAACTACTCTTCCATGGGGTACCTAGTTTGTCCAATGTAAACATTACCATGAACCATCAGCTTGATAAGCTGATGAGATGATGATCAGTTCTGCCCTGATGAGAAGTCCAAATTCTCTGATCCTTCCAAGTATGTGAGGTCATCCTCCAGCCAAAGTGTGGGGCAGGGGATAGGAAGAAAAAGAGACTCTTCTAATTGCCCCTCACCTCAGGATTACTTCACAGGGGTTCAGCTCCACCACTGGCTGAGCTGGCCTATCACTCAAAAGCTAGAATCCAAACTGGCTTCCTATTTTATATGAGATCCAAAGGGCATGACTAAAGGTCTTCAGTCAATCCTAATATATGTTCTATGTATCATCGTTTCATTTCATCCAATAGTATCAAGTTCAAGGACCCTACTCCTTCCCAACATGATTATCTAGGTTGTTGACACTCAGTTTAATGTCTTCGATTTATTTATTCAAGAAACCCCAACTCTTTTTTTTGGTTTATTTTTGGTTTATTTTTTTATTTTGTTTTGTTTTTTTAAGAGGGGAAGGCAGGGCAATTGGGGTTAAGTGACTTGCCCAAGGTCACACAGCTAGTATGTGTCAAGTGTCAGAGGCCACATTTGAACTCAGGTCCTCCTGACTCCAGGGCTGGTGCTCTACTCACTGTGCCACCTGGCTGCCCCCTTTTTTGTTTGTTTTGGTTGATTTTTTTCGTTTGCAACCCCAACTCTTAGGACAAACTTGTGTTAGATTCCCTGACTAGGCACCTATTTCCACACATTTGATTAACAAATTTTAAAATGAAAATATGTAAATAGCTCGTAGTGAAGAACACAAAAGAATTGGGGAATTTTCGAGACATCACAAGATCCATGATTTCATTCTTGCGGTTACTTATTCCCCCACCCTCACTCCCCACAAAGGCATATTACAATGTCTCCATGGCTTTGTAAATAGTCTTCATGTTTTGGAGAGTTAGAGAAAAAAAATCACGAGTAGCCAATTATCCTTTCAGAACTTAGCTAGGCTGGCCCTTTCATTAAAAAAACAAATACCTGTTGCCAGGTCAATATTTTGAACAACCTGTCTAGTTTGTTAGAGTTTCTAGAGCTTGGGCTTTCCTAGAATAGCCTTCTTTGACCCAAGATCAATTCCATGCCATAATGGGGTTTTGGAGGAGGCCTTTAAGGAAGGCTGAGGACACATGCTTAGTACACAGTAACTTAAGGGTAAATCAACAACCACTTGAAAAAAATTGTAATTTACTTAACCAAATGCACACACACACACACACACACACACACACACACACACACACACACACACGGAGATGATCTCAATTTTCTCAATAAATTAAGAGATGAAGTCCTCAGCCGTGAATGGGGGAAAAAGTAGCTGTGAGAGTCTTAAGGAAAGAAAGTTTGGAATAGTTTCTGTGGAGCATAAAAAAAGAATGAATTAAAGAAGAATCGAAAACCATTTCCTTGCTGCAGTGAAGGTACAGTTGATGTTAGATAATATGAATTTATGGTGTACCCAGTCAATGAGCATTTATTAAGTGCCAAGGATACAAAGGCAAAAACACAGTCTCTGTGCTCAGAGATCACACTTTAAGGGAGGAGAAAACACACAAGACATTGTATAAATAAGATATGTACAGTAGAAATTAAAAGTTTTAATGGAGGAGGGTGGGAGGAATGGCCTCCTGTGGAATGGGACTTGAGTTGAGATCTAAAGGAATCAGGACTGGAGGTAAGAAGGGAAAGCATTTCAGGCTCATGGGACAACAAAAAGGCTCAGAGTTGGAAGTGTCATGTCGAAGGAACAGAAAGAAAGTCAGTACTGAAAGATAACAGATTATGTGAAGGAGAGCAAAGTATAAAAATACTGGAAAGATAGGAAAGGATCCGGTTATGAAGGGCTTTAAAGACCAAAAAGAGGAATTTACATCTGATTCTGCAGCTAGTAGGAAGCCACTGGAGTTTAGTGAGTAGGGGGTTGACATGGTTAATTTGAACTTTAGGAAAATCACTGGCAGCTGAGGGGAGGATGAATTGTTGCTGGGAGTGATTTAAGTTGGACCAAAAAGACACCTACAGCAATTATCCAGGTGTGAAGTGATGAGAGCCTACACCACAATGGTGGCTATGTAAGGAGAGAAGGCTACATTTACAAGACATGTTGTATAGGTAGAAATGGCAGAATGTGACAATACAGTAAAAATATGAGCTGAGTGCAAGTGAGGAGTCAAGTGTGGAAACCTCAGTGACTAATAGGATGGCAGTGATCTTGACAGTAATTAGGAAGTTCAGAAGAGGGGAGGATCTGGAGGGGAGGGAAGGTAATACGCTATGTTTGAGACATGTTGAGTTTCAGATCCAGCTCAAGATGGCCAAGAGGCAATTGGTTATGGCAAGAGTAGAGCTCAGGAGATCTGGCCTTGATATTGAGATTTGAGAATAATCTTCATAGAGATGATAACTGAACTCACAGGACCTGCTGAGGTCACCAAGTGAGATAGTACAGACCTAAACTAGAGAGCGTCCAGGACTGACCCTTTGGGGATAAACATTGACCTGGACCAGCAAAAGACTCCAAGAAAAGATGATCAGACAAGCAGGAGACACAACAGAAGAAAGAAGAGAAAGCAGTAATAAAAAGAAAAAAAAATCTAGAGAAGAGAGAGTATCCAGAAGATGAGGGTGATCAACAATGTCAAAGGCTATGGAGATGTTAAGTAGAAGGATTGAGAAAAGGCCATTTTCTTGGCAATTAAAAGTGTACTAATAACTCTGGAGAGGGAAGTTTCAGTTGAATGAAACCAAACGGGAGAGAACTGAGAGTGGAGTGAGAGGAGTGATTTCATATGCCTTTCTCAAGGAGTTCCAGACCAGTTCTCCATAAGCTGGAACAGGAGGAGGCTGGAATAATCCAGGATCGAGGTTTGACAAGGGATGAGTGACCCAAGGATAACAGGGCAAGGAATTAGAGAAGTGAAGACAAATTGAACTGTCTGCTAGGTACTAAAGCACTGGGTTAAGCAACAGATAGGCAAACAAACTCAAAACAGTCCTTGCCCTGCAAAAAACTTAGCTTCCATCAGGGAAACGACAGGTAAACATTTAAATAGATGCAAAATCTATATAAAGTAAATATGAAGCGTTGGAAGAGGGAATCAGGAAAGGCTTATGTGTTTGAGCTGAGCCTTGAAACACTCCAATCAGCTGCACATACTGGTAACCTATCAAGATCTTCTCTTCATCTTTAGAGGATCAAACTGCAGTTCACACAGAGCATGGATTGTAAAAAAGCCATTTGTCAAAAAAACGAATGGTTTGAGATTTCACTTGATATGCCTAGCTGCTATGCCACAACTTCTTGCTTGAGAAGAAACCTGATGTAGGGAAAAGAGCAGTGAGCTTGGAACTGTAAGTCATACTAATGTTCAAGTCTCGGCTTGGTCCCTGTATGACTTTATGCAAGTGATGGAGCTTATTCAATATTCAGCTTACTTGCCTATAAAATGGGTATAATATTATTTGCACTATTTACCTCATAGGCTTGTTATAAATTAAGTGCAACATCCAGACAAACCAGGATTATTATTCCTTTGCAATACATGATATGGTGGAGGGGTAAAGGGGTATCGTCAAAAGACAGTAGAATTAAGATCCAAGTTTTTTCCCTTATATTCTCGAAGTTCACAGTTCATAAACTAGGAATTAGTCTTCTATAATTTTTTTTTGGTAAGGCAATTGGGGTGAAGTAACTTGCCCAGGGTCACGCAGCTAATAAGCATCAAGTGTCTGGTGTCGAATTTGAACTCAGGACTCCTGATTCCTGACTCCAGGGTCAGTGCTGAATCTACTGCACCACCTAGTGGCCCCTAGGGCTTAGTCTTGGAAGATAAGTTTAAATCAAGAAATATAATCTACAACCATAATTATATTTTGATGTTATAGGAGCCAGATGTATAAAATATATTTGAATATATATGTGTGTGTGTGGATAAACACATATTTGTGTATACATAGTTGTATATATACACATATGAATATATGTATATATTTGGGCATATATGCATATGCCCAAATATGTGGACATATATACATTTATATGAAGGGAAAGTTATAGATACATTCTAGAAAATGTTTCAAGGGGAAATGCAGATTTATTGCATCAAACTAATAAGAGAGATGTGTTGTGAGCCATCTGGTGAGTGACTGATATAGCACAATCCATTAGCATCTGTTGCCATGTTTTCAAAGTACTTCAAAAACCATCGTGGTGATTTTATGAATGCAGATTACTGGTTATTTTCTGGTTTAAAGAATTCTTAAGGAAAAGTACATACCTTGCATTCCCTAAGAGGCAGTGGAATAGAGTGTAAGGGCCTGCTCAGCACCCCATGGACTCTGCTGGTGTTTGATACTGGCATACTGAAACATTATGAGTATACCATCATTACATCAAAGTCCATGGACCTCTACAATTGACTCCAACTCACATGTCCAGCCTTACCTCACAATGTCCCTTTCCTCACCTGCCTCAGTCGCCATCTATCCTATGCTAGAGCCACACTAGACAAGTCACTGGACTTCCATTTCCTCAGACCTAAAATCAGAGCACAAGATCTCCAAAGGTATTTCCAGTTCTCAGATTCTATGATCACCTGTTCCCAAACTTTTCCCCACCCTTTCACAATATTTCCTACAATCTGAATACAGCTAGGTGACCCAGTGGATAGTGCACCAGGCCCAGGGTCAGCAGCACTTGAGTTCAAATATGGCCTCAGATAATTTCTAGCTATGTGATCCTGGGCAAATCATCACTGTTTGCCTCCATTTCCTCATCTGCAAAGTGGGGATAATAATAGCATCTGTCTTGCAGGGTCATTGTGAAGATCAAATGAGGTAATATTTGTAAAGCACCTGGCACAGTGCCTGGCACACAGTAGGTGCTATATAAATTTAGTTGTTGTCATTGTTATCATTACTGCTATTGTTATATTCACTCTATGATCTCCTACTATTAACAGCTTACTCATTCTTCAGAGTCCAGCCCAAACACCATCAGAAAAGCTTTCCCTGATTGCCGCAGCTGGAAGTGTGCTCTCCCTTATATGATCTCACAGTAGCGTTTCTAGGTACCTGTCACATTCTAATTTGTATTATATTTAACTACATACTTGTCTTGTTTCTCTTACTAGACTTTAAGCTATTGCAAGTAGGGAACTATCATATATCTATATCTACATCCATCCATCTATCTATCTATCTATCTATCTATCTATCTGTCTGTCTGTCTGTCTGTCTGTCTGTCTGTCTGTCTTTGTATCTCCTCTAGAATCTAGAAAGAGTACTATGTCATACCTAGTAGGTTTCCTGATGTCTTTTGAACTAATAAATACTGAATTTATAAATCCATCAACTACTGAGTGCCTGGTATCTGCAAAAGCATCGTACTGGGCATTATGGGAATAAAGAAATATAATTTAAAATTGCTGCATTTAAGGAGTTGGTCAAAGAAAATTTTAAGGAGTTTTTTTAGTTGGTTGAGGAAAAGAGATTAACCCCTATAAAAAAATATGAACAACGCAATACATCACATGATTAAATACTAGCATAGCCCTGGCTGTAAGTCTTACAGGCAGGCAGAAGAGATCAATAAAGTCTAGAGCAGACAGGGCAATGTACACGACATTCCATTTTGTATCTCTATTCCTTTACCCAGGCTGTTCCCCAAGCCTAGAACACTCTCTAAATTCACATTTACCTCTTGGAACCCCAGCTTCCTTTCATGACACAGTTCAGCTGCTGCTTCTTACATGAGGCCTTTCCTAAAACCCTCTAGTTGCTGGGAATTTTTTTTTAAATTAAAAAAAAATTATGAATAAGAAAATCACTAGCAAATATGGACATTTCTATACACAAAGAAAGCCAGAAAAAAGGGTGGATTGTACATACGAATGCAAATCAATTCCATACAGCTTGCCGTTAACCCCTAGTTGTTAGTGCCCTCCCTACTCTATTCCCAAATTATCTTATATTTACTTGTCTGTGTAAATGTCCTATCCCCCAGCTCCCCACCAATAGAATGTAAGCTCTTTGAGGATGGGGCCTAGCACAGGGTTTTGTACATAGTTGGCATCTGTAAGAATTTAAGCTCCTTGACAGTAGGAATTGTTTATATATACATTATATATATATATATATTCACACATACACACACACATATAACGTATTCCGATATATAGACAGACATTTGCCCCTCATCTCTAGCACCTCATACAGTGCCTAGGGCATAGTAAGTGCTTAAAAGTTTAACTGACTGATCAATAAATGTTTGTTGAATTTAATTGAGGTATGGCTATTATCTGGTTGGGTATAATTTTACTTCTTAATGAATTGAGAGAAAAGGGAATATGAATGTATAGGAATAAAGTCAAGTCAAATAGTAACACAACTACATAAAAGCTATAAACACCGGTTAAGAATAAGAGTGTATTTCTTTTATCTCTTCATTGCTATAAATGACATGTTAAGTCTTCTAGTCCTCTAGGTGCTTAAGAATATAGCAGGTAAAATTGTTTATTAATAATGTGACCACTTCAAAGCAGTACTAAATTTGAAATCATCTAACAAAAAAATAATAATAACGAGCTACTTTGGCAAACCATAATGAAAAGAAAGAGAATGCTCCCTAAATTTGTTAAGTATGTTTACATAGGTCAGTCTTTATCCTTGCTTAAACTCCGAACGGAGTGCCAATAATATGCTAGCTGCTTTGCAGACTTAACAGGATATTCAATCTTGCTGAACAGGGTCGATTCCTAAAATGCACCACTCAAGTTGATTACTGGTGACACACATGCTTAAAATAAAAGGCTTGGGTATGCCAGGTTACAGGAAGAGCAGCCAGTTAGGAATTGAGAAAGACATTCAACTGGCTCCGGTGGGGCTAGTATCTATTGCTATGAACCATTAGTTCATAAAGTGGACAAAAAGGTCAAGCTCAATGTCCGTCCAAACTGTGCTCCCTTTCATTAGGTACAACTGCTTGCTTACATGAGGTGCCTACCGGATAAGACTTCTTAGGCAGAACGACTCATTAGCAGCTTCTCTCCCACTAATATCCTCTAGTGATGGTTGCACCACGAAGAAGGTTCAGTGGAATGTCTGTCAAAGTAGCAGAGTTCCAGGTAGTTATCGGTGAAGAATATCATTGTAAATGAGGGGCAACGTCCAACACCACTCTGGAATAGTAATTTCTTAATTCTTATTCCAATCCAGCAGGCAAGACAATATAACTTTGATCTGAATTGGCCATGTGATCCTGATGGCATCCTGTTAATGGGCTGTTCATTTAATTTATGTAATTTAAAAAAATTAAATAGTCATATTTTAAATCCCCACTGCAGTCCTTCAGATGTAAAGTACATGTTTAAAAGTTATAGTATCTTTATAAATCAGTATCACCAAACTTCTGAGTTTGTTGACCACTGTACTTTCTCAAAGTTTTACCTCTTCTTGGCTCCTCTTTTCTCAAATATCCTCAAATTCTGCCCCCCAAGTCAGTTAATGCACTCTGCTGTGCACTACTGAGAAAAACCATATTTGTCAACTCCAGTCAGATATGGAAAATAAGTCTCAGCTTGATTATGTTTGGATAGGAATAGCCAAAAATTCTTGGTTCCAGAAATGTAATCACCAATCAAGACAAATACCATGGCCATAATCATAAAGATTAACACAAGCCCGTATATGGTACAAGAATACTTTGAGAGCAGCTAAAAAGTGAGAAAACCTCAATATAGACCCCCAAAAGCAAAGTAATTTTGCTGAACTCAATGTAAATATTAATAATGTAATATATAAGTATAAACAGGTAAAAACCTTGCTCTGGGCTCACAAAATCAATCACCAGGCCAGTAGAGGGGGCTCTTCTTCTCAGAGACACAAGCCCTCTGTCCCAAAAGCTTGCTGAAATCTGGAGCTATTCATTTTTCTCCAGATGTGGATAGGTGATTTGACTCTTGGACCCGTATCAAAGACCAGAGTGGAAAGAACAGCAACACTGTATCACATTAAGAAAAATGGATAACTGCACATGTACTGCTTTCTATTCTGGGCTCAGTTATAAGCAGAGCTAGAGTTATAGAAGCTTTATTTGCGGTTTCCAAAGAAGTTGCTTTATAAAAGAGGATGACAACATTAACTAAAACTTTTGGTGACAGCCACACAATACAGCAGTAAATAAAAGAGCTGGCAACCCTTCAAAACTGGCTTCACTTCCATAGGTTTTTAAACATACTGAACTTTTTTTTCTCCTTCTGGTAACATCAGGTATTAGAATGAAGATAAATGACTTTGCCTTCAGATACAAACATAATTGGAAGGGAGAATCATAGAATTTTAGGGTTGGAATGAACCCTAGGGGTCACCTAAATCAATCTCCCACCTAATGCAATGACTCCCTTCTACAATATCCCTAACATCTAGGTCTTCAGTTGAAGTAAAAACCACTTCCCTCTAAATGGGAAGAGGGAGAAGGGAATGGAACAAGCATTTATTAAGCACCTACTATGTGGCCAGGACCGTGTTAAGGCTATGGACACTGTTCCATGAGCAAGACTCTCAGCACCAGGCATTTTCACCATGCTCACAAGGCTCTCGCTTCTCATTCTACCTCCTTGCTTCCCTGAGTTCCTTCAAGTCCCAACTAAAGTCCCTTCTGCTACAAGAAACATTTCCCAACCCTTCAATTCTAGTACCTTTCCTCTGTTAGTAATTTCTCATTTATCCCACATATAGATTGTTTGTAAATATATTTGCTTGTCGTTTCTCTCATTAGACCATAAGCTACTTGAGAGCAAGGCCCATCTTTTGCCCCTTTTGTATCCTCAGCACTTAGCACGGTACCTGGTACACAGTAGGCACTCAAAAAATGCTTACTGACCAGACTAACTGCTAAGTATTTTACAAATAATATCTTATTTGTTTTGAGGAAAAAATGACAGAGTGATCTACAGCATCAAACAGGATTTTAGGAAAGCAGGAAGATATGACAAAAGGTTGAGAAGGGGATTATGAAGAATCCATCAATAGGCATTTATTAAGTGTCTGCCTCGCATTAAGTACTCTGTGGAGATATAAAGACAAAAGTGAAATTAACAGTCCCTGTCCTCAAGGAGCTTATGTTCTGCCAGGGGATAAATACATCCAAGATATAATGATAAAGGAGGGATAAAGATTAGATCTGTGATTTTATTGATAGAGGGACCTCTCTCTACCTGACATCTTCTCTACACAATATAGTTTTTAGCGAGTTACATAGAGAATTGAGCTGTGATGTCTTCTTAGTCAGCCCAATATCCATTAGTTCAAGCTGCCTCTCATACAAAATATAAATAAATACAAGTTAATTTATGGGTAGGAAGGCAGAGGGTATAGAGCACATCAGGTGGCTTTATTTTGGGGATTTTAGGTGGAATATGTGCTAGCTGCTGAGAAGATCAGGACAGTCTTCATGCAGAGGGTAGTATTTGAGCTGAGTTTTGAATGAAATAAAGGATTCTAAAAACAAAGGTGAGAAGAGAGTGGATCCCAGACATGAGGGACAGTCAAGGCAAAAGCATGGAGATGGGAGACGGAATGCCACGTATCAATGTGAGAAACAAACAACAAGAAGACGAATCTGGTGGGATCACAGAGGGTAGAAAGGAGAGGAATGTGCAACAAGGTCTGAAAGATAGAGACCTAGGTTGTGAAGAACTTTAAAAGGCAGAAGAAACCATTAGTTTATTTATTAAGGTAATGGCTCGGTTACACCTATGTTTTAGGAAAACCATCTTAGCAGCTTTGTGAAGAATGGATTGGAGTATAGGGAAAAGTCTGAGGCAGGGGTACTAATTAAAAAGCTATTGCAATGTTACAGGTACAAGGTTATTAAGGCCTCCACTAAAGTGGTATCTTTGTGAGTAGAGATGAGTGGATAGAAATGAAGGATGTTGTGAAGGTAGAAATGACAAGATTTAGCAACAGACTAGATATGTGAGGTGACACAGGCTGTAAACCTGGGAAACTGGAAGGATGGTGGTGCTTTCACCAGAAAAAAGGAAATTCAGAAGAGGGGAGGGTTTTAGGGAAAAGATAAATCATTCTCTTTGGGACATGTTTGAAATTGAGAAGTCTATGGGATATCCAATTTAAAATGTCCAACAGATAATTGGAAATGTATGTAGATTTATGATTGAATCTCAAGAGAGATAATAGGGTTGGATATATAGATCTGGGAGTCATCTGCATAGTGATAATTAAACCTACAGTGGTTGATAAGGCACTAAGTGAGACTGTAGAGAAAGAAGAGGTCCTTGGTCAGAGCCCTGGAGTATCCTCATGGTTAGGCGTGTGATATGGCTGATAATCTAGAAAAGGAGACCGGGAAGGAGCAGACAGGTAGCAAGGTACCAAGCAAGAACAGTATCCCCAAAATCCTGAGTGAAGAGAATTTCCAGGAAGTAAGCATAGTCATTAGTGTGAAATGCTGCAGACAGGTCAAGAATGATGAAGATCAAGAAAAGACCATTGTTAGTTTTGGAAAGAACAATTTCAGTTGAGTAATGAAGTCATATAACAGACCGTAGAGGGCTGAGAAATGAATGAGAGAAGAAGTAAGGGCAATGACTGTAGGTTTGTAAGAGGAAAGACATATGGATGGGACAATGGGAGAATAATGTGAATTGTTTGTTTCGGGTTTTTTTTTGGCTTTTTTTTGGATGAATTGGGGAGACTTGGGCATGATTGTAAGAAGTAAGAAAGGAATCAGTAGTTAGAGAAAAATTGAATATTACAATAAGAGCAAGGATGACTGTGGGGAAAATTAGCTCAAGTTGATAGATGGTATGTGCTCTGATGGTTTGACCATCAGAAACTGGAATAAAGAAGGAAAGAAAGTAGGATGGTGTCAATGGGCTTTAAAACATGGAGAAGGAGAAAAGATGATCATAGATACAGTGCTAGAAGGGATTTCAAAGGTCATCTTAGTCCAACCTCTCTTGTTTTTACAGTTGAGGAAACCGAGGTCTGGGTGGTTAAGTGGCTTGCCGGAGGGAACACAGTCAGTGTCAGAGATCAGATTTTGACCTAAGTCCTCTGACTCCACAGTCAATGCTCTTTCTACTATACCAGGAAGGAAGTGACAGTAAAAGAATTCTTAGCATTTCATATTAGTTTTAAAAAATATTTTTTCCAACTCATATCACTGATTTTTCTAAATCTAGAGAGCATTTTTTAAACATATATGAGTGATACGTCTAAAAGGTAACGAGATTAGTTCTTCAATATATCTTGCGGAATTCATTTTTAAGGTTTTGTTGACATCTTATGTTTTTACATTAGAAATAATTACAGATTGCTCCCACTTCCTGAGTTATCTTAAACAAAGTAAAACAGCTAAGTAAAACTCATAATACAATAAGCTCAGGTTAAAGTACATGTACATTTCACACATGTAGCAACCTCCTCTATTTTTAAATTAATATAAAACTATATTCTCTCCATCTCATCCATAATTCCATGGAAAGAAAAACAAATTCTTCTAAGAAAAAAAATATATATGCAAATATATGTATATGTGCCTATATATATATGTGTGTGTGTTATACATATATAGTCAATCAAAACAAATTCCTTCAATGGCTATATACAGAAACACACAGTCACATTCTGCACCCTAAATCATATCCTCTCTGTAATAGATAGAATGTTTCATCATTGGCACTCTGGAATCATGAATGGATATTGTATTGATTATGGTTCTTGCAGTTTCTGTTTTTACAGTGTTATTATGGTGTGAGTTGTTCACTCTTCAACACTTTATAAAAACCTTGAAAATTGTTCATCTTTGCAATATTGATGTTATAAAGTGTAAAATTTTCTGCTTTTGCTTACTTCACTCTGCATCTCTTCATGTCTTTCCATGTCTTTTTGAAATGACTCATTTCTTCATTTCTTACAGCACAATAGTACTCCATCACATTCACATATCACAACTTATTCAGCCATTCCTCAACTGATGGAATCCATTTCATCATTTTAGAGTTACATAGATATCTGCTACCAAAGCAAAGAGGCAGATATGATTGTCAGTAGCCCCAAGGTTGACCAGAGCCACAGCAAAAATTGCAAAGAAGTTTAAGTCTGCCTTTAGAGTCATGCTAATTTCCATTTTACATCTCTTTTCCAGAGTATCACAACTTCTCTTTTACCCCTCAAGACTTGCAAAGCCCTGAAGTTTTTTAAAGCTTCCTACTGTCAAATCTCACCCAGATCTTCTCCAAAATTAGCTCTCCCTTCTCTCAATCAAAAAATACCATTCTCTTTAGTGCAACTGAGCTCAGCTAAGTATCTGAAGGAAAGCAATCACATTAATGTAATTCTCCATAAGGTGTGAAAGACTAATAGACTAATCTTCCCAGGGAGCATTTGCATTTTAAAGGAGATTCTTCATTCAAATGAATCTAAAATTGGGAATTTGGGAGGAGGGGAAAGATGCCCCTGTGTAGAAGTGCTTCTCAGCATTTCCACATAGAAAACAAATCACAACTTGTAGGTGCATGTCTCAAAGAGTAACAATTCATGATATTGTACACACACACGCACACACACATGCGCGCACACACACACACACGCGCACACAAACCCTACCTATAACAGGAAAGCAAAAAGCTGCAATAGGCATCCAGAAAGAATTTAATCTAGGTAGCCAACTGTACTTGATGACTTTAGAAGCTCACTCACAATTTACCCCTGTTCTCTAGGAACACTCACAGAGAAAGAAGTAAAATTAAGAAAATAAGCAAACTCCCATGATTTCCCAAGTGTATTATGTTTTGATTTTTTCATATACCCATATTTACCCTAACATCAATATTACTATCATTCTCTCTCAATCTTCTCTGCTTCTGTCTCTCAGTTTCTTTGTCTCCTCTCTATTTTTTGTCTTGATATGAACTAAAAACTCTCCTTTGGAATAATGACTGTCTTACTCCTGTTATCCACCATTTTGCCTAGCATAATGTAAAAAACACAATAGACACAATAAATTTGCTAATTTTTTTTTTGGCCTCCTTCCATTTACACAATTTGGAGTTCAAGGCAAAGCTGTAAGAACAGAGCATTTAACCTGATGAAAAGAGCTTAGGGGAACATTAAGCAATTCATCACTCGGGCTTTGGAGTTTTCCCTAACAGACAGATAAAAGTCAAGAGGTTCAAATATAAGGAAAGGGCAGCTAATAAGCGAATATGACAATGATGAGTTATAAAAATGTTATGGCATTTACTCATTTCATTTCATTTCATTTTTATTGCTACCTTTTGTTTTTATATCACTTCAATTTCCAAAAAAAAAAAAATCTTCCCCTTTCAACAACTCTGCTTTTTAATAGATTTTTTTTTAAAAAAAAGAGAAAAAAACAGCTCAGCAAATCAAAAAACATCAACTTTCTCACAGTATGTGCAACATTTTACATTCATTGTCTCTCACTTCTACAAAGGGAGGAGCTAGCCAACCTTGGTCACTGTGATTATACATAATTTTCAATTTGTTCAATTGTTCATTTGTTCAATTGTTATGTTGTTATTCTTTATATTTACACTGTTGTATTCATTGTTTATATTTTCTCCTTGATCCAACACTTCTCTGCATCAGTTCAAATAAGTCTTTCTATACTTATCTAAAGCCACATTTGTGATCTCTTGTTGTTCAGTCATTTCTGACTCTTTGTGACCCCACTCAGGTTTTCTTGGCAAAGATACTTGAAGTGGTTTGCCATTTCCTTTTCCAGTTTATTTTTACAGACAAGGAAACTAAGGTAATCAAGGTTAAGTGACTTGCCCAGGGTCACACAGCAAGTAAGTGTCTGAGGCCAGATTTGAACTCAGAAAGAGTCTTACTGATTCCTGTATGGGCACTCTATCCTACCTGCTTTTATTATATTCATGTGCCATTATATGTTCAGCCAATCTCAAATAGATGGGTATTTACTTTGGGACCAGTTTTTTGCCAAGTTTTGCAATGAATATTTTAGTGTTTATAAGACCATCTTGTCTTTGAAAGAAAACACTGAGATCATTTTAGTCAATTTTTAAAACCATTATTTCAAAATGCTTTCCAGAATGGTAGGGCCAATTCACAGTTCCACCAATAGTGTATTCAGTGTGCTTGTCCTCCAGCAATAACTTCTCTCATCTTTCGTTATCTTTTTCAATTTGCTAAGTGTGACATGAAATTTCAGAGCTGCTTTGATTTCCATCTGTTGTCATTCAGGATTTTGATATGCTATTGTATATATGTATTTTTTTAGGGGGCAGGGAAATTGGGGTTAAGCAACTTGCCCAAGGTCACACAGCTAGTACATGTGTCAAGTGTCTGAGGCCGAATTTGAACTCTGGTCCTCCTGACTTCACAGCTGGTGCTCTACTCACTGTGCTACCTAGCTGCCCCCAGTATTTTTAATCTGAAGCACCACAATGACTAATTCTGAAATGTGACATACACTGGTCAACAGGTAAAAATTGGGGGGGGTAAATATAATTTTATTTTAATAATGTAATCATTTTACTTACTGCTCCTAAATCTAGAAATTTAATTTATCTATTGGCTTTTACTAGATCTTCTCCAGTGAGAACAACATAATGTTGTATGGTAAAAAGCACTAAACCCCTGTCAATCACTACATATGTAGATTTGAAAAAAGCACTCAGATTCTTGGGGTCTCAGTTTTCTCATCAGTAAAATGAGCAGATTGGACTAAATGTTTTTTGGTGTAGCTTCCACTTCTAAGAATATACAAAATAAAATTAAAAGAACTTACATTTACAAGATTACATTTAAGATTTGCAAAGAGTTTCACCATTTGTAAAAAAAAATCTGATCACAGAAATTCAATAATTCTTTACTACGCTAGCCTTTCAAAAAAGACAGATATCATAACTGTCTCCTCCTCCCAAGTAGTCTCATCTTCAGGTTGTAAAGAAATCTAGTTCCTTCAACCTGTCCTCATATGGCATAGTTCCAGTCCTCTTATTATCTTGGTCACCCTCTCCTGGACAGTTTATAAAATACCCTTCCTAAAATGTCACATCCAGAAGAGAAAATAATATTTCAGATGTAATCTAACCAAGGCAGTATACAGTAGGGCTATAACCTGTCTCATTCAAGACATTATGTTTCTTACAAAGCAACTTCAAAATCAAGATAACTTG
Source organism: Phalanger gymnotis (assembly GCA_028646595.1). Taxonomy (NCBI): domain Eukaryota; kingdom Metazoa; phylum Chordata; class Mammalia; order Diprotodontia; family Phalangeridae; genus Phalanger; species Phalanger gymnotis. The sequence goes on along the minus strand of CM053626.1, from coordinate 241,730,921 downwards.
TTCAGCTGCACATCACACTGTGAACTCTCATGGATCTTACAATCTTGAACCCTCTTTCTCCAACCCCCCCCCCATCTCCCACTCCCAGATGCTTATTCCTAAGAGTTGGATTTATTATCTAGGAACCCAAAGATGGTTCAGGCATGCCTCACATTCTTAAGGAATCTATGGCCAAAAGTAAGGTGATGAGATACATAACTATAATACAAATTAGAATCTCAGTCATTTAGGAAGGCATAAATGGCATGCTAAAGGACATTATTTGTCCACAATTATTTGTGAATTAAATGATATAGTGTCAAAACCATTGGACTTGGAGTTAGAGGTCCAGGATTTGCATCCTGGATCAGCTATTTACTTAGGCAAATCTCTTAGCTCTCTAAAAGTCAACTGACAACCTGGAAAAAGTGAGAGGAGGTAGGAAGTTGTACTAAATTACCTCTGAGTTCCTTTCTAGCAGTAAATCCTGTAATCTTACTTCTGACTATGGAGAAATATTTTCATAGCTGACTTACTATTGAAATTCTGTAACATTTTCTCCTTTGATACATAAATAACCTTTTACCTTTATTTATACAATTCCCCCCTTCTCCAAGAGTTTATTACCTTATATTTGTTTCTATTATACTCACAGGTATACATAGATCTTTCATCATTCATCTACCTCCAGAGATTTTTTTAATGACAAATGAAAAGAAAGTATTATTTCAAAGTAAAAATAACAAACATTTTCTGTAGGTGGAAATGCCACTTTTCAGATTCATCCTGACAAAAGGGGCCTGCTCTTGCGTCCATTGAGGTTCTATTCACTTTGAGTACTGATTATTATGGTCTCCTTCTCTGCTCGATTGGTTAAAGAAGACAACACAATTTGTAATTGATTTTTTTTTACCACTAAACAACTAATTTTGTCTTCCAAAAAAAGCTCTAGGGTTTATTAACTGTGCAATCACAATTTACTGAGGACCTTTCATCAAATTAGGCCTGCAACAATGCAATTTTTTCCCTTATTTTACCTCTATTTCAAGAAAGACTTTCTACCATGGTTCTTATTAAGACAGACAGTGGTTCTGCCTCTAATTTAGGTGCTTTTCTCATGATACCAATTCATTATTATAGATGTGAAAACCTTTTTTTTTTAAGATCCATTTCTCTTCTTCCCTTTTCTCCCTCATTTTTCCTAAACTTCACCTCCATTCTACTTTAATAAAAAGTGGCCTCTCTAAAGGTCACAACATATAGTTAGTCTAAGGAATAATCTGGTACCACTATTGAAATTTTTCAAAGGATCACACATGGAGGGGTAGAAGGAACGTTGTAGAACACTGAGTCAAAAGTACCCACTTTATAGATGAAACTGAGGCTCAAAGAGATTAAGGGACCTATCCAGGGCCACAGACCTTGGTCTTCCTGGTTCCAAGTCCAGCACTCTATCAGAGAGAGTCTTGCATTCAATAATCAAACAATCAAACAATCAATAAACATTCATTTAACATTCACTACGTGTCAGGTACTGAGCTAAGTGCTGAGGATTCAGAAAGAGGTCAAAGACGGGTTCTGCCTTTAAGAAGCCTACAGTCTAATGGAGGATACAACATGCAAACAAATTTACGCAAAGCAAGCTATATACAGTATAAACAGGAAATAATGAACAGAGGGAAAACACTAGAATTAAGAGCAATTCTAGTAAAAGATGGGATTTTAGTCGGGATTTAAAGGAAGTCAGGCAGGTAGGCAGGAGGAAGAGGAAGAGTGTTGTAGGTTATGAGGGACAGCCAGAAAAAAAAATGGCTGGAGTTAGGAGATGGAGTGTCTTGTTAATGGAACAACCAGGAAGCCAGTGTCACTGGATGGAAGATTGCTCGTTGGTGAGTAAGGTGTAAGAAGACTAAAAAGGTAGGAAGGGGCTAAGTTATGAAGGGCTCTGAGAGCCAAGTGGAAGATTTCGTATTTGATCCTGGAGGCAATAGGGAGTGACTAGAATGTGTGTTGAGTAGAGGAGTGATGTGATCAGACCTTTCATACTTACTAAACGTTAACTTTGTGTAAAGCACTGTGCTAAGACACTAAAAAAGACAAAAGAATAAGCAAAATAATTTACTTCCATAAAGATGCAATCCGAGAGGAGATATAAGACATATATAAAAATAATTATAATTAAAAAAAACTTGGTAAGCACAAAGGAGAAGTACCAGTGTTCTCAGAATTTTGGTGGAGGAAAAGCCTACTTATATTTAACTCAGTTGAATTCAATTCAACAAACATTTATTAAGTGCTTACTATATGCAAAATCTTGTGATGGGTAGCGGGGGTACAAAGATGAAAAATAATACAATATAAGTAACTAATGAGCTTTCTAATAGAAAGAATAAAACATGTACACAAATATGTATAATATGAGATGTAGTATGGTAATGGAGGAAAGAAGATCCAAGATGCTATAAGAAAATGTGACGCTGAAAACATCACCTTCAGCTCAGGGGATCAGTAAAGGCTTCATGGAGGAAATGGAAGCAGGATAGGCCTTGGAAAAAGAGAATGATTTCAGCAGATGGCAAGGTAGAGATAATAAGGCATGAGGGGCCAGCCTAGAGGAACATACAGAGACAGGGGAGTATAGGATAAAATCAGAGAAGAGCTAAGAGTGCAGTTTGTTTGGAGAGTATAATGCATGAAAGAGAGCCAGAGCCTAAATTTATGACCTTCAATGCCAGGCTGAGTATCAATTTTATCCTAGGGGCAGTAGGGAGCCACTGAAGGGCTTTGTTTGTTTGTTTGTTTGTTTTGATAACGAAGTAATACAATCTGGCATGTGCATTAGGAATGTTACTTTGGTAGACGAATTAGAGAGGTGAGAAGCCACAGGGCAGAGAGACCTGTCTGATCATTATCACAGTCCAGGCAACAGAGAATTCTGGGTCTGTTTTAGGGAATTTTATGCTGTCGAGTTTAACAGGTCCTGCAATGGGGTCTGAGGTAGGGTGGCAGCAAAGTAAATGGAAAGGAGTGCATGAGTATAAGCTCTATCAAATACAGAATTTACAGTACTTATTAGATACAGGAAACAGGGAGTGCAGAGAGAGAAAAGATTCAAGGATGACTCTAAGGTTTTGAGCCTGGGAGACTGGTGTGACAAGCAGAAACAAAAGGACGGCAGTGCCAACAACCGAAATAGGGATGCTAGGAGAAAGGGAAAACTTTGATGGAAGGAGGTGGAGTAGAAGAAGATGAGAGGTCCTGTTATGGATATTTTAAGTTTTAGATGCTAGTAGAACACCAAGGTGAAGATAACCAACAGAGAGTTAGATCTATGAGACCGGAGCTCTTCAGATATATAGAATTGGGTTCCATGATCATTTCTATACTGACATCTCCCAAATCTCTATGTCCAGCGCGAATCCCTCTCCAGAATTCTAGCCTCACAACATGAACCGAACACTGGACATTTCTGTCTGCCTGTCTCATAGGCAGCTCAGACTCCATATATACAAAACAGAACTCATTATCTTTTTTCCTGAAACCCAGTCCTCTTCTTGAACTTCTCTATCCTTCCAGTCCCCAAGGTTCACAAACTTGGTGTCATACTCAATTCTTCACTCTCGATTATGACATATAATCAATTGGTCGCCAAAATTTGCCATTTCTACATTCCTCATGTTTGTGTCCCATCCCTTCTACTCATCCAGCCACAATCTCAATTCAGGTCCAAGTCGCCTCTCTCTTGAACTAAAGGAATAGCCCGTTTGGTTTCTGTGCCTCGAGCTCTCATCACTCCAATCCACCCCCTAAAAAACCAAGAAAGCGATTTTCCTAAAGAGAATAGATCATATCGTCATCTTCTTGCTCAGTAAATTCCAACGGCTCTTGGATAAAATGTAAACTCCTCCATCTGACATACAAATATTTTCACAACCTAGCCCCTTCCTATATTTCCAGACTTACGAATTACCACTCATCATGTACTCTGCCATCTAGCTATACTGGCCCATTTGATGTTCCACGCACCCTACAATCCGCTTCTGTTCCTTGTGCCTTTGGACAGGCTGTTCTTTATGGCTAGTATGCATTCTCTTCTCACTTTCACTTCTTGGAATTCTTGGTCTCCTTCAAGATTTAGCTGAAACAAAATCTTCTACATGGAACCTTTGCTGATCCCCTCAGTTGCTATTGCAATTCCTCCCCCAAACTATTCTGTGTGTATTATTCTGTATGTATATACTCAGTTTATATTATTCTATATATATATGCATATATATATATATCTCACATAAGTATATGTTGTCTACATTTGAATGTAAGTTCCTTCTACAACTGTGATTTTTGTCTTTGAATCCTCAACTGTTTAGTACGGTGCCTAGCATATAATAATAAATGCTCATTGACTGGGAAATATAGACATAGAAAATATAATCTCATCCAGGTAAATAGGAAAGAGTGTAAAGAAAAAAGAATTGTGTCAAGGCCAGGGCCCTCAGATGTTCAGGGAAGGCTTCGTAGAATTTTTTCCCCCTCATTTTGCAACAATAAACCTATACATGTATGTTTTCCAATTAATGACTGTGGAATAAAGGCTTAAAAAACTCTGTATATTCTCTCTAGTATCCCCAATTAGGTAAATCAGAATCTGGACATATTAATGTAGACTGATATCTTACATTTTTCATGTTTAAATATAGGTTCACACTAATATCAATATAAAAACTTGTTTCTTCTTCCTCTGAATGCAAAAGAAATGTGCCTTATCTAGTTCCCAATACCCAGGTTAACTCTTTCCCCTCAAAGGAGTATCCAACCTCCCAAACACCAAGTTGAGTGAATGGAAATCCAGAAATAGAGCCCTATAGATCAATAGATTTGACTGAGAGAGCGTTTGTATTCTCAGGGGTAGAGATCACTGTGTTTCTAAGTGGATCGGAGATACGATCCATGGCCACCGTGAATGGAATGGAAACTAGATGCCATCAGAGGGAGATACAAGGGCTAATGTGGTGAGGTAATGTGGTAAAGAATACAACAGTCAAAGGAATGAAATGCTGTCCTGAAGAATCTTAAAATAAGCTCAAACTCGCATCCTGATCCTCCTAAGGAGAAAAAGGGAAAGGGCAGGATTTCAGCATCAAAAACATTTGGCGCAAGGGAGAAGACTGAACTTTTACTTCCTTTGCCTACCAGCTGAAGTTACACCCTGAGAACTTAGAGAGTTATCTCAGCATGTTTTCCTAGGAATATAATAAGCAAAAGATTGCTGACATCTTCCTGGTTTGGTGGGAGGGAGGTCAGAATGCTGACTCTTCACACTGAGAGATATCCAGCAGAGGTGGCACTGACACATGCACTGACTGGACAATTCTGAGAAGGTTGCTGAGGCACAATTTTGAAGCCAAAAGGCCTGGGAAATGGTCCACGTAAAGGGTTTATGCACACGCTAGGCACACGGCAGTATTCTTCATCGCTGAGAGCAATTCAGCATCCTGTCAATCAAATGTCCTCCGGATGATGAAATGTAGACACTCACTCTTGCCCTTGCCTGGGACCCAAGGAGGTCGTAGAGGACTGAAAATGACTGACATTTGAAACTATCTCAAATGAGATCCATCAATTTCTTAAAATTAAGGATTTATTGAGGAACTTGTCTCTTCCTGGATAATTAACTTCTATAGAAAATAACTGGATTTTGAAAGAGCCTAAGATTTCATGTGTAAGTTTGCTTTTTACAAGTCTCTACAGAGAGATCAATCATCTGAGCTTGCGATGCTTTTAAACCTTCTTTATGTGCCTTTGATTGGGGCAAGGCATCTCCCTAGATCATTCAGTTTGGGTCATAGAGAATGCACTATCACAAACTCTCCCTGGAATTCCTTTCTTGGGAAAAGGTAGTTTCAACAATTCATTGTCGAATTGTCATATGATTTTCTGCTTATACCTAGCAACTATTCTACTCCATTAGTGGAGGAATCAGAGTAGATTAGTCAGGCTTTATTCCAATTTTTTATATTGAGCTCAGAAAATTTTGACAAAGGCAAGATGGCACACTTTCAAACACACTGAAGAAGTTTTTAACCACAAAATCAATTTGTTTTCTTTGAGGCAAGGTGATTTGTTTTAGGGGTTGAGTTGTCAATTTTCTGGATGCCTACTTTACCTTTCTTTACTGAATTCTGGAGAACAGATACAATTATTGCCAATCAATGTTTCATACTATTGTCCTCCAATTCCTCTTGTTTCTAGAAAAGCAACACAAAATCACAATTCGATAGTCAATCAATATCTACTCCATATTGCCAAGGAAGAAGGCCATTTTCTGAGTTCTTTTCCAACCTTTTCCTTTGGTTTGGTGACTTACAGGTACCCAGTGCTGAACATATAAATATATTTGCTAAGTATATATGTCTCAGTGAGATGATATAGCATGGATAATGTCTAAAATCACTCTTCAGCTGAAATTGTAAAATATCCTATACCTTCCAGCTGGGGCACTTATCAAAAGGCCACGGGCATACAGATATTATGTGGTCCTAAAACAAAATGTCACTCTTTACTGGGCTTGGCTTTAATTGCATTAGATGGAAAACATAGCCTGCATACCCAATACAAGATTCTGTAAGAGCTTGAAGGCACAAAGATTGTTAGGACATGTTCAGTTTCCACCCATTGTTCTTGTGGGCCTACATGAAACAATTGCTGCCATAAGATAATCTTGAACTCGGACTTTTTTTTATCTGAACTACAAGCCAAAATATCTTCCTTCAAGCCACAATAGTACTGCTAATAACAGCTAGCATTTATATAGAACTTTAAGGTTTTTAAAGCACTTTACAAACATCATTTCATTTTGTCCTTCCAGCAACCTAGGGAGGTGGGTGCTATTATCTCCATCACACACATGAGGACCTAGCTCTTCTCCTCCATACTGCAAAAGTCACCCTTTTCTCATATCACAACAATCAAAGCTTTTTACAAACAAAGAGGTAACAAAAATGGTCTACATTTCTACCCCAACTCATCAGTTATTAATATTTCTTTTTGGTACTAGTATTAAATTTCTTTGAGACATATATGAAAAACATACTTAAGGTCTTGCCCTGTTGACAGCTATATCTTCAAAATTCAGATATCCTTGGATCTGTTATTGAAGCTACTGGGTTGAGTACTGAGTCAGTGTCCTTCAGAGAGTGAAAGCAGTCCTGTGGACATAGCTGTACTCAGCCTCTCCTCAAAATGCCTTAGTCCCACATCAAAGATGGTACATATCAGTGAACCTGCTTGAAAAAGCTTTCCTATGCCAGGAAATTTCAACCTGTGAGCTTCCCTCACTCTGGCATACTGCACAAACACCAAAAATGAATTGTACTGTTTTTAAAAATAGAAATCTTCCCCATGGCATTGATTTTTTTATGCCTATATCCTAAGTATGCGAAATAGTCTATTTACCTTTCCCTGAAACCCTAAAGTGTTACCTTCTAGGAAAGAAGAAATAATAGAGAATAATTGAACTATTTTATTTGGGGAAAAAGCTAACATATGGATATCAAGGCCAAAAATATGGATTCTGTGATAAAACATATGGACATCCATATGGAAAAAAAAGGTTTCTTGGACGGAAACTCTGCTGTTGCATTTTTTATCCCTATATGTATGGTACATTTTCCCCTTCTGCTGAACAACGTTGTCTTCCAATAGATTATAATGTTATAAATTCACATGCAAATTTCACAAAATGCTCCACTGTTATCATCTTTATTAGATTTTTTTATTCTCCTAATCCCTTTCATCACTTAATAGCTCAAAAAGTAATGGATTTTCGGTAAAAAGGAGAGGCTTATTACAATCAATCCTGTTGCTGTATCTCTCCTTGACGCTCAACTAATGAAACTTATTTTTCTCTAGAACCTCAATAGGAAATCCTTTCCTTAGAAAAAAAGAAATGTTCATAATAGGTGGCTGACTTATATTACTGATTATGGAATCTTTCTCTGTTTCAGGTAGTCATTCCAAGTGTGGTAACTACCATGAATGACACGCACTTCATCCAATTCTATTCCAGAGAGGGATACAGAGATAGTGATGTCCTCATCACAAATTTGGGACAAATTTAGCAATCAGCCTTCAGTAAAGTTCCCTAGATGCTCAACTACTGAAAGCTGGTGTCCTTCATTGGCAGGTTAAACAACAGCAGCAAAAGATTCTAGAGTGAACAGGAAACCCTGGAGTAGGGGGAAAAAAAAACC
>CM053626.1:241703115-241722193 GCA_028646595.1 Phalanger gymnotis | reverse complement strand
GGTCATGTTACAAGATTCCAAATGTGGCAAAATATAAGAATAAAAGATAATCAAGAATTATATCGCAAAAGTCGAATGCAAAATGCTCTACTGAATTTTTCAAAATTCCATGAGAATTGAAACCAAAATATGGGGCACAGGAGAAACTTTCCCATGATACTGATTTGCTTAAATTTTTGGTAAAGGCAACCTTCTGATCAACTATCAAATAAGATAACACATATAACACTTAGTAAACCGTAAAGCACTACATATCCCCATGCTAGCTATTCTTTCATTTGATTCAAACTGTAGCAAAGACTGAGATGTCAACTTGAATACGTTGTTTCCATCATCATATATTATCTGCTTGACAAAGCCAGGCTAACTACAGCTTCCTGATCTTCTCTACCTCTGTACTCCATTAAGCAGACTCGGAGAACCTAAGGACTCTGGGTCTTGAAAAGTCAAGTGCCCTACATCCAATGGCTTCTTTTCCTTAAAGGCCTTGGGTCATAAGCCCCTGGGTCAGGTAATTTGCACTGCTAACATCAAGAAGAGTCTGCCTGAATCAACACGACTGACAGAAAAGTCCAGCCTGCCAATTCTTATAGTAACCTGAGCTCATCATGTGTATTTACACAGCCCCTCAATCAAACTCTTGTGTATAGTGAGCTGTGTTTATTACCCTTGGCTTAGGTTTAATATGTCTTTTAAGTTTGCTCTTTTTTTTCAGAGGAAAAAAAAAGCAAAGATTAAGATTCAAAGGCTATTTGGGCTATGGTGTTCACCGCCCGTTCCCCCACCCCCAACCTCCAGTCTTTTTAAGAAGGAGGAGACAAGAGCTGGGGGGATATAGGGGATCATAAGCTATCACTTGCCAAACCAGCCCATGTTCACATACAGAGTTCGGTCAAGTGGTCAGGAGCAGAGCTGATGTTAATTAGCAATGAAATGAGGAATGAGCCAGCATTAGCCCTGAGACTAATCAATGGGAAAATCACTCCAAGCAGGCAGCTTTAATGAAGTACTGTACAGCTGTTTATTTTTAGTCTGTTTTAGCCTGACAACAAAATCCCTATTAATTAAATTTTTTTTTCTAAAATATGTCTTTTAAAGGCTGGGGCACAGCTCTGATTTATTTAGTTATTTGTTATGTCTTTATTATATCTACCAATACCTATCTCTAGCAATTAATAGGCCAAACTTAGAAAGTTAAGTGGGTTCAAAAAGCTGTCCACTTATACTGGAAAATGTGATTGTCTTCCTCAGCTATATTTTTCATGCTTACATTGCTTTCAAAAATCCTTTTTGTGAGCATTTTAAAATCTTTTAAATAATTTCTTGTTACATTTTTTAAAGTCCCCTGTGGAAGAAATCCTACTGTCTAGACTAGAAAAACAAAAGGTACCTGCCCATTTATTTCCAAACATTGATGGAATCATTTCGAAACACTTTTTGTCTTAGATTATCCACTTTTACAAATATATGTGGTTATATTTCAAACTAAGTGCACAAAGCTTAATTAACATTCATCAATCTTTTTTTTTTTTGGTTTCTTATTTTTTTATTTTTAGTTTTAGTTTGCAACACACGGTTCTATATATTTTTGAGTTCCAGATTTTCTTCCCTCCCTCCCTGCCTCCCTCCGCAAGATGGCATTGAATCCCATATAACTTCCATGCATCAATCTTTTTAAGAGGCTGCTAAGTAGCACAGTAGATAGAGTGCTGGAGTCAGGAAGACCCGAGATCAAATCTCACATACTTACTGAACATGTGATCCTGGGCAAGTCATTTACCCTCTGATTGCCTCAGTTTTCATGTGTAAAATGAGTATAGTAATACTAGGTACCTCTCATACCTGTTGTGAGGATCAAATGAGATGTTTGTAAAGCACTCTGCAAATGTTAAAGCACTATATAAATGCTAGCTATCATTATTACATGCTTTGATAAATAATGACATGCATCATAATTAAAAAAACCCTAGGAAATAGAAACAAAGAATAGAAACAAGATCTCAAGTATATATGAAACTTTTCTCTTCACCTTTTTCTTCAATGAGGCCAAGTTGCATCACTTTGGGTTTTTTTTAAAATTTACTTTTCATTGTTTCTAAGAGATAAAAACGACATAAGATTTTTAAAAAGACTTTTTGGGTCCATATTGATGGCAAGAAAATGGGAGGGCCAGTTAAAATATCATAGTCCCCTCTGAAGATTTCTGGCTTTCTTTTAATCAGGAGATACAATTATCCGTTGGAGGATATGAGTATTCATCCTTGACAAGATCTAAACATAGTAGAGGGACTCAGGTCAGTTCTCTGGCAGAGACAAGATTAAAGTCAATGTCTCTCCTGAAGACAAACATATTACAGAAAACATTCATTAAATATGGTCTGACAAATGTTAATGAAAATTTATTATCTTTGGAGAAGAAAGAACAAGAAATCAAATAAAGTGTATCATACTGGAAAACTTATTTTTAAATAAATTTGGAAGTTGGCAATTTCTCACTACCATGCTAAAGTCAATGGTCTAAATAATGTGGCAAAAAGGCCCAACTTACTGCCGCCATTAAGAACAAGATCTTTATTCTGTCTCTTGAATTAGTGAGTTCAATCTCAAGTATATATGAAACTTTTCTCTTTCCCCCTTTGCATCACTTTGGATTTTTTAAACTTATTTTTTATTATTTCTAAGGGATAAAAATGACATATTTTTTTAAGACTTGATCAAGGGCTATTTATTTTTTTCTTTTCTTGATCAAGGCTAAATATAATAGTAACAAACTCTCCTTGCAGAAAAAGTCCGTATTAAAGCTTGATAATTCCTAAAAAAAACCCACAAGGCTAAACTTTCAATAGATCTGAAATTCAGTTTATTACTATCATTTGGGGAGAAGGAATTGGGTCATGCCAAAGGAAGCAGCTCCTTTATACTTAGAATGAACTACATGATTTAGGTTCATGGCAGTGTTTCAAACATACTTGGTATAAAACAAACCATCTTGGAAAAAAAACAGACCCACTACTCAATGCCAACCTGGGGAAACAACAGCATCCAGGTAATCCCCTTTATAGACTGATTTGATAGCTCAAGGAAATCTAAACAAAAGCACAAAGCTATGTAACACCAACAGCTGGTTTGGAAATTGCTGCAGATTGTTAGGAAGAGCTGCAAACTAGAGATAGGCAATGAAAAGGTTAGAAATGATAGTTAAAAAAAGACAAATTACTCCAAAGACCATATTCTTTAAATCGTTGAAGCAAAACATGTTTATTCGATTTGTTTGTATGCCTATTACAAAAATGCTACTTTGGGATTCTAGGAACCCAGTCTGTCAATTTTTCAGTTTCTGCACTTTCATGGTTGCTTAGAGCTGCTTAATGCAAATACACTTCCAATAAGAGATTTCATGCCCCTAAATTACACCCAGTTAAAGGCGAATGAAAATGTAAGGTAAATAACTATAATCAGCCATATTATCTTTCTCTTGGCACCTCTCACTTTACAGGCATATTTAAAGGCATCTCTGGGGTCCTATCCTTTTTAACAAGCAGCAGCGTATTTCCTGGAATATTACTTAAGATGCTGTGCTGTGAACATTACACAGGTTAAAATGTTACCTAGAGACCTAGAAAGAATTGCATCTGTTGCAGAGCCATGCTTGTTGCCATGTTTAGGAACATCGGAGAAGATGAAAGGACGTTTTCCACGGCAGGAATAAAGAAGAGACTGAGAGAGTTTAAGATGGGCTTTCATGTTTGATTCTGCTGTCATCAGTGGTGGGGGAATGTGAGGTCTGTCAAGTAACTCTAGAAAGAAATGGAAGAAGTAGAAGTGGGGGATGGGGAGGAGAAGCCTAGCCCTAGACCATACACAAATTAATTGTTTCTAGAGGCTACATGAAAGTGCAATGTCTCTACCTTGCTTTTTAAAAGGGCTTGGGACGCTGCACATCATTTTTGTTGAGCTATCCTTTCTTAGGGTGATAAGAGCATAAGCACTGAAAAAAAAGTTAATGAATGCAATTCACAAAAGCCTTAGTTACAGCCCATTTACATAGGCTTTTCCCAGCAAAGTGTAAAACGATGAGATATAATCAAACCTCCAAGTGCATGATCAGCAAGGGAGCAGAAACGGGTTGGGTAGGGGTAGAGGGGAAGAAGAGGAAGAAGCAAAATGAATGGAAGTTCTTTCAAGGCTCAAATGTGTCAAATAACCTTACTCATTCCAAATAAAAGATGTTATTATTAACAGTCATTTTAGGGTCATATTACCTCAGTTCACCAAAAATAACTCCCCCCCTTTTTCTTGGTATGAGTTGAAGAATGCATTCATTTAATTGTTTATTTGATTTTTTAAAAAAGTGAGATAGATTCCCTCCTCTGCCTCCACCCTCGACTCCAACAATGACTTCTAAATTTAGTTTTGTTATCACCAGGCACAGGGTTCAAATTTCCCTAGTATCACTGGGCATGTTCATTGCCTTATACAATCCATGAGATTCACTACTCATCTTTAGCCACTCCTTAAAAAATCATTAAGATTTGGGGGGGCACTTCATAAACATTCACTAATCAATCTACTAGTACCCCAAGGAGGGAAAAGCATTCTCTTTTCTTCAGCTGGATTATAAGTCATTTGCAAATTAAGAACACTGGTAAAGATGGTGGTTCCAAGATAAGCTCCCAAGGAAGCCATGATAGCTGAAATTTAGTATTAATAATATTGTTGAACCTAGCCATTATAAATAACAGAGCTTCTATGGGAAAATGCATTCTAATTTTCAATTTAAGAAGCAGGATTGTATCCCTATCCATTTCAGCCCTGTGGCAAGAAGAGACTGTACCACTGACACCAAGGCTTCCTTTTGCCCCAGAAGACGGTGTTAAGGGACTAGCCTGACTTTAATCTGATGGATTTAGGGGGCAAGAGAATAGTTCTGAAAGGGGATAAAATAGTTAGGAATGAAATTTTGGAATATGGAAGAACAGGAAGGAGACAAGGGTTTTCTTTTTTCTTTTCTTTTTCTTTTTTTTGTGGAAAGAAACATGCATTTTCTTTATAGGACTTTCTAAGTTCAGTGTGTGGAAGTCAGAGATTGCCTATAAAAGACAATGAAAGGTTAATAAACTTTCCAATGACTTTGGACAAATTAGTGCCAGAATTGAGAATCAAATTCACCTGAATCCTATGCATTAGTTCATAATAGGTTTAACCGTAAACTAGCTCCAATTTAGTTACTCTAATTTTGCTTCCAAATGAGTCCTTAACTATATTCACTAGTAGCACTCCCAGGTATATCTGGAATATATTGTCTTAAGAAATATTCTCATTAACATTGGATTGTGACATGTAATGTGAGCAGTATTTCTGTTACTCATAACCCTTCCCCTGTTATTTAACAGCGGCAGATTTATGACAGTGGGCCTTTAATTTTGCTCCTCAACTCACTGTTTTTTATACTTGAAAAGCAAATCATCTAAAGCCATCTAAACAGGTGAGAGTTGTCAGCTCCCCTCTGATGAAGGCTACTGAGAAGGAAAGCAGGTAACCTATTTCTTTCTCTGGATTCCAGGGGGAGTCTTCTGAATTGCCACTATAAATGAGCTGGGGCTGAAGCCGTAAGACTGTGAACTCCACTGGCGACCTGTCATCCTTTTGTGTGTGCACACAACTATTCCTACTTCATACACTGAGAACTTGTAAGGAGGCAGGAAAATTTTGTCTTTAATATAAGAAAGTCAATGAGAATGGCAGAAGTCAGTGAATCCATCCAGAAGATTGGAGAGGCTAGTAGTCACAGTTGCCTAAAACGTGTCAGACCCCTGAATACAGAAATTTTGGGGCACGACCTATTATTTCATCAACTGAGGTCAATGCAAGAGTATTTAACATATCTTGTTTATGGGAATGGCACTTTCCATTTAGGACTTTTTCCTACCATCTCTTTCATCCTTCCCATATGGCACAATGGTCTTGCCCAGCACAGTCTATTTTTATTTTCCCTTCTGAATTAGAAGCCATTAAGCTCCTAAACTTTCTCATTAGATCTAAGGAATAAGACACATAAGAGCCCTATAAGTATTTTCTTCACTCAATTCCAATCTTTAATGATCAAGAGATATCAAAAAGTGTCAAAGGATAGAAACTAGCTTGACCCTAACAATGCAGCAGTGTCTTCCAGCTGACAGCCCACAATTCTAGATACCTGAATGTTACATCAGAGACATACAAAGATCTCAATACTTACATGTCAATACTCAGGCTTGTGGATTCGTTTGGGAGGAACAGTCATTGTCTACTCAAGCTGATGTTCAGAATCTTGACATCTGAAAGTTTCCTGAGTATGAGGAATAATGTTCCCATAGAACAGTTATGGAACTGAGCATAATTAGACTCTGTGTGTGTGTGTGTGTGTGTAGTCTGAAACATTTTACACTTTAGTTTGGGTCTCTTAAATAGATTTCTGACAGTATACAAATGAGTCATAACTTTACAAATTTTTAACATAAGCTTTGTAGTCTTCTTCTCTTCTTCCTTTCCCCCATCCCACAAATACGAAATTCGTCAAAAGATCTATGTTATGACTAATGGTCCCAAGTCATAAGGGCTTTGATGCTTTAAGGAGAAAAGGAAGGAAAGGCTATATAATGAAACTCTAAACCTAGGCAGCTTGATGCCCTTTAGGCACACTAGGAGCTCCCAGGTAATCACAATTCATTTGCTGTATCTCTCCACTTTAAATATCAAAGTGTACACTGGAGAGAGCTCCATGAACACTTAACTATATCACAGACTCATAGAGCTCAAATAGTAACTCTAAGAAGAAACAGTATAAGTTGGAAGTGTATTAAAGATGTTGCGTTGCAAATGAAATAAATTTCTAGAATGTTTATTCTTACAGCTCAAATTTAACAATCACCATCTTACTGCTGGTGATGAAAAAAACCCAAAAGCAAACAAATTACAACAACAACAAAAATTAGACTTACAGTAAGCAGCAGTAAACCAGAGCTAGCCCATGAAAATCCATCTTTAACTCACTAATACCACATTTCCTGGGTTTTACTTCCTGATTCTAGGATTAGGCTATGACAACGTAGCCCATGAGGTTCCTTCTAACTTTAAAAATCTGTGAATTAAGCCAACAGAAGTGCATTTGGAAGAGAGAGAGACAGAGAGAGAGAGAGCACAAAAGGGTGGGTTGAGATGGTAAAGAAATGGCCACTTTCTTGTGCATAGGGAATAAGAGAAAGAAAAGAATTGTAAGGTTTCAATAACCTCAAGTCCAGTGCTATCAAACTCAAACAGAAATGGAGACCACTAAGGCATAAATAAGGAGCTCTGGGATGCTTAGTGATCCCAGGAATCTCATCTCCTCAGGTTAAGGGGGGAAAAAAGCAATGGCTTTTACCACCACTTATATAACTTTCTTCTAGGGTCCCAAAGATATATAGTATTCCCTTCACTCAAATGGCCCCCTGATTTTACCTATTTGGATGTTCCTTTCAGTGATGCAGATCACAACTGATCCATACCTGCCCATCTTCTGCCTCTCGGGACAGCTAGATGGTGCAGTAGATAGATTGCTAGGCTTGAAATCAGGAAGACTCATATTCATGAGTTCAAATGTGTCCTTCGACACTTACTAGCTGTGTGACCATGAGTAAGTCACTTAACCCTGTTTGCCTCAGTTTCCTCATCTGTAAAATAAGTTGGAGAAGGAAATAGCAAACCACTCTAGTATCTCTGCCAAGAAAACCCCAGATGAGGTCGTGAAGAGTCAAACACAACTGAACCACAAAATCTTATACAACTCTTGTTTGTGTCCTCCCATAAATCTGCCACAGAATGACCATTCAATATACTGGGGACATCCCACATCTTATCCTGACATTGTAAGAATGTCAATGAAGCACACAGGCTGTCTGCATGTTATTGCCTGCTCTTGCTACATGACCAGCCTGTCTTACTTTTTGACCATACATTGATTTGATGACATCTTTTATTCCAAATCTTCTTTGCAGTTGATTGTCAAATCGTGAAGCAGGCTCTCACCCACTACTTTTCACACATGGGTTAGATTAAATGTCACTTAGGTTCTCTTCTAACTGTCAGATTTTCTGATTCTCTGACTTAATTTTCAGCAAGGGAAATTTAGGTTGGAATGCACTTTAAGTAGTGGAGTACTCTAACAATGTGAAGTCTTTATTGTTATCATTTGGAACATCACCGTGGTGAATGCTTTTCAGCTGGTGGGTTTCTCAGCAGAAAAGTGGATGGCATTAGGGACGGAGAGGAGTGGATTCCCCCTTTCTGACCATCTCCAGCTGGTGGGGATGATCCGACAACATCCCTGCTCATAGCTGAAGCATGAAATGAGGAAATTAGAGAAGGTTCTTCAGAGATTTAAATTGTACTTCTGAAGAAAGTCTTCTCTTCACTAGACTAAATAAAAAAATGCCAAGGACTCCATCAGCCAAAAGCCATTCCAGTCACAACTAGCTATGGAATATTGTCATTCAATGAATAAGCACTTACAAATGCCTATTCTAATACGGAAGACAGGACTAGATGCCAACTTCATGGCACATATTTTTATTTCTAGAAAAGCATCTACACATAATAGTATTCTTTTCTATACACTTCAAGAAAGGTGGCAAATTATTTATTTAGTCTTTAATTTTACTGTCTCTCAATATTACTTCAACAGTATCTGTTTAAATGACCTCTCAGAACATAGAAGACTGGAATTTAATATTATGCTAATGTGTGATAAGTGCCATATGACATCACCATGGAGCCTGTGCTGCCTGAAGTACCCTTTTATGAAACACGTGAATAATTCAGAGTTAATCTCCTATCTTTCAACAGAAGGGAGCATGAAATAGTGGGTCACATGCTGGACCTGAAGTCCAAAAAATCTGGGTTTCATGCCTAACTCTGACAGTTACCAGCTGTGTGACCAAGAGAGGTCATGACCTCTCTTGGTCTATACTTTCTTTTCTATAAAATGGGAATAATAATACCCGGGATTAATTCAGGTACTATATAATAATTATATAATTATTATTATTTATAATTCTAATATATTTATAATTATATAATGATTCCTTTCACGAGGTTGTTCTGAGGTTTATGGGAGAAAATATGTAAACTATAAAAGGCTACATATAAAATACCAGTTATTATTGTTCGAATACATTTAGGCAAAAGGAAGTCTATGATTATGAAGTAGGGAGGGAAAAGGGAAAAGATGGTATCAACTTAAAGCAATATTTGATTCCTGGTCTTCCATTTGTAATGATACTAGAGGAAGCAGCAGGGAGCAGAACACTGAAAGTATAGCTGCTGTCCTATTAGGAGACTATAAGCTTCTGGAAGACAGGGAATTATCTAAACTTTATACCTCCTCCAAGACCAAGCATAGCACTCTGGAGAAAAAAGTCATATTAATAGTAACAGATCTTATTACTACACCAATAAGGTGTTTAATAAATGTTTCTTGTTTTATACCATCAAAATTCCTTCTAAGGTGATTTGAACTAGTATATCTGGTCAGATTCTAAAAAAAGAAAATTTTTTCATTTTTTTTAATTTTCATTTTCATTTCATTTTTTCACCCAGGAAAAATGAAAAGTATCCTGGGGAATAAAGGTTGAAAAAAGTTCATTTAAGAGCCAGGATATTTCTGCTTAGGCCTTTAGGTTTGGGGGATTCCAGATGTCTTAATTAAATTAAGAGTCAGTACTAAACTTACTATTTATTGGTATAGGAAACTCTAAGGTGAAGAAACACCTTCCACCAATCCAGTTTGGCCCTTCCTCTGTAACTTATAGTCTTAGAGAGTTGCCTAGAGCCACTGAGAGATTAAGTGACTTGTTCAAGGTCACACAGCTAATATGTGTCTGAGGTGGGACTTGAACTCAAGTGTTCTAGGCTTAGAGATCAAATCTGTATCAATTAAGTCACGTTGCCTCATAAACTGCTTTTAAAACCAATCTACACCAGAGTGCACAATGTTGCTACTCTCCTAAACATAGAAGATATTTCACTATTAGTCACCTATAAAAAATTTCCCCAGGTAAATTTAGATAAGATCAAATTTTGTTGTTCGAACACTCAGGGATTTTTTTCCTACGTGGAGGAAGTGAGTTGAGAGAAGACAGAAAGAAAAAGAGGAAGAAGAAAAGGAGGAAGAGGAGGAAAAGGGAGAGAACAAAACAAATACAACTATCTTGAGGATCTAATGTAGCTTTCAAAATCATTTTCCATTATCAGTAGAATTTAATTACTCAATTCTTTTGGTGAATAAACCCTACATATGTATATTTCTCACAAATCTTTTATACTACAATTTATACTCTTGAATTCTCCTACCTACAGACTAAAATGAGTATTACAGAGTAGATTAAATGCAAACTAGGAGAGTCAACTGGCTTAATCCTAACTTACTCAACTTCAGTTTACATGATACTTTCTGTATTCTTTAAATTCAATGTGAGAACTAATATTAAAATAGTCAATAAAATGCATACTAATTGTCCCTTATAAACGGCAACAGCCAACTAATAAGTGTTCAAATGGAAGAAGTAGGGTGGTCACAAGTTCCTAAAATGGGGGTGGGGGCTTAAACTAATGGTGATGGAGAGAGAGACTGAGGAAAAAGAGAGAAAGACTTAGAAAGGAGAGAGAGAGAGAGAGAGAGAGAGAGAGAGAGAGAGAGAGAGAAAGAATAAAGAAGGAGGGAGGGTGAGAAAGAGAAATACTCCACAAACCCCTCATGGGCTCTGGAATAAAGGTCCATAGCATGACTGTTACACAAGGGACTGGTTTAAACCACTTAAGGTAACCAACTGTGTGTGTTTTAAGGATAGAACAGTACATGCAATTAGATGCCAATTAGAAATGGATTTGATTTGTTGATTAAGGCAGGCAGAGTTAAACTTTTACTTTAATATTTGATGAACTATTCCATTCAATTTAACTACTGAAATGAGTTCTATTAAGCAACTACTATGAGTAAGCCACTATCCTAGGAAGTTTTTCTTCAAAGACGAAAACAATATAGTCCCAGATCTCAAGGCATTTATGATCTAATAAGGGGAAGGAGGGCTGGGAAGAAAGACATGTTTTCAAATAGATATGACTGTAATAAGGACCCAGTAGGGGTCTAGACAAATTGGTATACAAGATGAGGCTTTCTGGCAGCAGATAAAGGGAAATAGTTCCGGAAGGGGGTAGCACTTAAGCTGGACCTTGAAAGAAGAGAAAGATTTTAGCAGGCGGAGTATGTTTGCCATGAAAGACTTCTTAGGCCTAGATACTAAAACAGAAGATGGTAGACAAGTTCAGCAATTCAGTTTATTTGCTAGGGTTAAAAATGCTTTTTGTTAGCACAGGAAGCCTTAGGCACAATATTCATAGTAGAAAGTCACAAAACTGCATGTCTTTAAAAAATCTATAATTTGAACTTTCCACTAATTCAGACTGGCTTTCACTCCAGATCTTGAATATATTTCCAAGGCCTATAGGAGTGAGGCTGTTAACTCATTGCTATTTATTTGACCTGACAGAATAACTGACTTGCTCAGACTTGGTAAATGCAAATGAGTAGCAAGAACATATATGTGTGTGTATGTATACAGACATACATATATACATATACACACATGTAACAACATTACTTGCAGCTGCTGTGGGAGTGTAAGACCAATAACACCAGCACACAGGAGGGCTGCTAGCACAAGTTTTTTGATCTGCTTTTCTAAAGGAGAACAACTTTAAAGGTGTCAACAATCTTACTTTAATCAAACATACATGTATCATTCACTTAGTTCAGGGGAAAAGTCAGCACGCTGACCTTCAGAGAAAATACAAACAAGAACTACAAGCAGAAATTATATAAACAGAGAAATAAAGATCAACAGACAAGGCTTCTAACTGTCTGAACAATAGCAATGTATGTATAGTTACCAGAGAGAGAAGCACCAACATCTGGGTTTTCAAAGCCAGGGGAAGGGGTTGGGGGGCTCCTTAACAGCTACCCAGAGTCTCATCTGGCTACATCATACACTCTTCCCATGAGTGAGCCCCAAAGCAAAATGCTAACCTCAGAAAATATATATACTTCTTTAGGGACAGAGGGCATCACAACGCTCATGACCCAGGATCATGTGACTCAAACTTATGTGACTTAGGCTTCTATGTGCTGTAAGCAGGTCACATGGGCCTATTAGTGGATGGGAAACATCTTCCCATTAAGCAAAAAGACATTAACAATACAACACGCATGCATATATCCCAAACACCTGCTCCTTCAGGGCCTTAGGAACATTCCAAAATGGAAAGAAGAACAGCAAACAACAAGCAGAATTGACCAGAGAACGTAGGATATTTTTAGGGCATTAGTTCAGATGCAGGGAAGCCCATCTGAACTATAGTGAGCTGTATCATTGGTGGGGGATGCTACATAGACCACGATTATTTTGTCTTTTCTTAATGAAATGAGAGAAGAGGAAATATTGCTTCCATTGACCAATGAAACTTGTCCTTAAATCACCATCTCTTGACTATTCTGTGATACCTTGCACAGCATGCCTTCATTCAATGCTTATTATCCAACCCTCCTTACTACTTATTCCATAAAGTCCAAGTCAGACTTGGTCTCATAAAGATTAACACTCTAGAAACAAACTTATCTTAATGGAGAGATTATGACACCCACTAGAGATCAACCTGAACAAAGCTACTTCCTTAAATTTGGATATAAAAGAGAAAGGGGAGGGAGAAGCAAGAAGTCTAGGGAATTATTCCAATATTCAATATTATACCAAAATCCAGGAAGTGACAGATGACAAACTCTTCCTTACCCCTTCCCTCTTTTTTTTTTCCTTTAAAAGGAACAACCATGAGCCACCTCTTTTCCTTACGCATTGAGAAAAAGAACTTGTATTTTTAGAAATAAAATAAATGAATAACACATCTGAGAAATGACTCTTTTATAGAAGAGCCTTAACCTTTTTTGTTGTCATAGACTCCTATGATAGTCTAGTGAGGCATATGAATCCCTTTGCATAATGTTTTTAAATGCAAAAATGAAATATATGATTGTATGTAATACAAAGGAAATCAATTATATACACACATATGCATGTACACACACACGGAGTGCCCTAAAAGTCTTAGTGCAGTGGGTGTCCTAAAAATTTTTAAGCTTAAGCTACTAAAGCTTCAAACTGCACTAAGACTTTTGAAACATTCTGCGTGTGTTATACACACACATATATAATGTATGCATGTGTGCATATATAGACATTACATATATAGACATATAGACATTACATATATACACATATAGACATACATATATAGACATTACAAACATATATACAGAGACTATATATTCATATGTATGTATATATACACATACACACATACACATAGCATACATATACACACAGACACGTGAGCATGCATGTGTATTTTAGACCAGGTCACCCTGTCTCACCCAGGCTGGAAAACGCAGGAGCAATTCCTGGGCCCAATCCCATTATTCATAGTTATATGAAGTTTGAACAGGGGCGGCTCACTCTTCCTTAGGCAATCTGCTAGCCTCCCACTCCTGAAGACTCACTATATTAAGACCAAACTTAATTCAGACACCCAGATACAAGCATGTACCACCACACCCAGCAAACCAACTATATTTAAAAATATAGTCATTTAAATACTTTTTGTTCCTAGACCTCTGCTTTATAGCATCCAGCAACAGAGTAGATACTTAAAGTCTTTTTTTTTTTTTGTGGGTGGGTGTATATGTATTTATGTTTATGTGTGTATGTACACACATGCATTAGTCTGGGTGTGCTTCTACTCAATCCAGAGAAGGTTGAGATAGAGCCTGTCATGTTAAGAGAATCTCCTACAGCTGGAACATTTTGAGTAAGTAGCACACTCCATGTTGTAAACTGCTCATGCAGCAGGACTGAGAAAAAGGCATCTCCTGGCCACCGGCTGTTCCTAACTCCAGGAAAATGAAAATACAGCATCTCCGCACCTGTTCACCTGATGGTGAAGGAAGGAAAAGCCATTACCGAGTGACAGGAGACAAAAAACCAAAATCCACTTCAGCAACTCATCCCAGCGCTGGTGATTAATCTCACACTCCCACAGCCTGATGCACATTAACCAGATAATTAATAATTTCTTTAGGGATTCCGACTCGGCAACTGTTTTATCAACCTGCACAGCATTAGGAGGGGAGATGCTGCATTTGTGATCAAACGGCTGGAACCGAGAAACTGTTGTAGAGGAATGGCGGGCTTTGCTGCAGAGCCTGCTTCAAGATGAGCAAGTGTGGTGTGTGCTGGCCACGTTAATTCTCTTTCAGCATATTTAGCTGACTTGAATATACAAGGAATAAGCTTTTCTCTGCTACCATCTACCCACTTCATTGAACAATTGGATTTTCTTCTCAAAAGAAGACTCCCTAATATTATTACAGTATCTTAGAGTCTTAGAGACAGGTGGTTCACCAGTGTGGATACAAATGATAATAAATGAGAAAGAGAGAAACCTCCCTGAAGTAGAATATATAAAAAATAAAATAAATTGACATGTTGCCAGAACCCCATAACCCAAGGCTTTCAACTAATTGGGTGAAGAGTATGATATTCCTTAGCATATTACAGTATTCACTCTCAACTTTTTGCTGTTTGCTGTTCACAAGCTTACTCTCAAGGACATAAGTCATAAAGAATCAAGAGTACCCTGTCCAAATGCTCTGCACAAATTCACCACTCTACTTGCATGTTAAAACTAGCCCATAGGAAAAGTCTCCTTTTTTTCTTTTTTTTTTATTAAGTTTTTAAGACTGTGACTAAAATCCCAAGGAGAATAATAAATCACAAGGAGTGCTATTTAAAAGGCTCGGCATTAAGCTTTCACCTTATTCATTTTCTCCTACAATGTGAAAAACACTTTATTGAAAATACTACTTTACATTTTCTCTGAAGTTTATACTGAATGCTGTTTAGATAGAAAGGAAATGAGGATACAATTCAACCTCACAGAATCATATTAGGATTGTGTGTGTGTGTGTGTGTGTGTGTATGAGTGTGTGTTTTGTACTTCTTTAACGAACTTATGAATAATCTTTAAATGATAACTACTGTGTTTGTGGTATATCCCTCTACTATAATGTAAACTCCATGAGGGGAGGAGAATTTTGCCTTTATTTTCCTTCAGAATCCAGAATAGTGTCTAGCACACATTAATCATTTAATAATTGTTGAACAATTGAATAGGGTCAACCCTGACCTATACAAACCTAGATAATCTGGCCATGTAATCTCAGCGCCCTTTCCTGAAAGAGGATCTGAGCAGTCAAACATGCTGGGGAACCATCTTGTAGGAACCACCAAACTGGGTCTGTCCAACAAGCATACAATTCCAAAGGGATGAGCTTTGTTCCCTGATGGAGATGCTGGAGAAATCTTGTTTTTTGAGCAGTTTATACAACAAAGAGTCTGAACAGATTTGAGCTTTGGGGCCAGATAAACGAAACTGTACTGCATAAGGATCAGAAATTTAGGTTTGCTGAAACCTGAGTGGTAAAAGCATACTATCACACTAAATTAAAAAAAAGTTCTGTGGAAATACACATGTATCTAGAATCATGGCTTTTTCTCTCTCTCTTTTTCTTCTTTCTCAAAATGGCCCAATGCCAAAGCAAACTCCATGAAGAGCCCTACAAAATGGAAATAGCATTTTAAAATAACTATAAACTATTTCAACCACTAATTGTTTTTAAGATTTCGATATATGCTACTAATTGAAAATGTGTAGCTCTTTCCATTCATTAGCTTTATTACAAGTGCTCCAATGAATTAAAGGAAAATCTGTCACAGACATCTTCCTTGAAACTTTCACTAACCTATGCTAACACATGCTTGGCACTACAGATATAATTCTCATTAATTCAGCAGAAGTCACTAGACTGAACAGAAGATGAGAATTTGGGGTTTATAATGAACAGGCCACCATCAATTCACATATACACAACTCCATTACAATGTCAGTGTCAGAAGACCACATTTAAGGTGAGACAAATTGTATATCACTGATTACATGTAACAAGATTTTTACTGTTATCAGACACCAGCTTACACTGTACTATTTCCTATAAAATTCACTATGCTGTATGCTGTAAGATATGGGAAAAAGGCAGGGCCATTACCTTCTTAGATCTTATAATATTAATTAAATAGCACATATGTGAAGTCTAAAACACATACAGGTGTTTACTTCAACATATATGTATTGTCTCTTTAGCTAGGCTTTGTATATAGCTGTCAGTTTCATGGTATCTGTCCTAGAAGTTCCAAGATGGCAGATCAGGAAAAATGCCTTTGATCATTAAAACTCTTTCTATCTTTTTCTTTTGTTTGTTTGTTTTTTTGTCAAGGTAATTGGGGTTAAATGACTTGCCCAAGGTCAGACAGCTAGTACATGTGTCAAGTGTCTGAGGCCACATTTGAACTGAGGCCCTCCTGATTCCAGGGCTGGTGCTCTACTCACTCCGCCACCTAGCTGCCCCTCTTCTTTTCTTTTCTTTTTTTTACATGTACTTAATGAACCTATAATAGACAGTCCTCAATGACTAATGACAAATATTAATTAAATTCCACAAATGTTTAATATGTACCTATTATTGGCTACTGTCTGAATTATAATCTATAACCACTACTATGATTATAATTGTTGCAAACCAAGAGATGAACTTTCCTAAAGTCTGGAATGTTATTATAGAATTCATCTCCTAACTGTGCTAAGGAATGTGATATGAGAACATTATTTGCTTTAGTGTTTCCATTTGTGCCAGATCTTGGTTTCAATTCGTCACATTTTTTTAAACACTGACTACAAAGTACATAAAAATTTTAAATGATTCTCCATACTATGGACCGGGGGCAAGGCAACATAAATTAACATAGAGAAATAATGTGTCATTTTACATGAGGATAAGAAAAAGTTCAGACTTTCTTTTTTTTTAATGCAAGTTTTTAGGGCCCATGGTTATACCCAATGGAGAAAAAAGGGAAGAACTGGGATAAATATTCTTCTGTCATATTGATACCAATTCACTACAATATTACATATTTCTCTGTAAACAATGATAATATTCTGAAAAACACTGAATAAGCTATCTTTCACAGGTCCTGGTCAAATAAGGATGGAAAAAACAACTTGAGTTTTAATATCAGACATTCTCCATTTTTACTTGCTTCTCTCTTCCCATCCTTTTTTTTATGGGTTTTTCCATCTTTAAAAGGTAAAATGAGTAAACGAGTAAACAAGACCATGAGCTTTAATCTTAAGTATTACAAAAGAGATTAATAAAACTATCTGTAATATTTTCTGAGAAATATTATTAATTTTTTTACTATTTCTGCAATATAGGCAGGCTGTCTCTGTCCCTAGTTCAAACTTGTAAGACTCCAAACTTTTCCAAACTGTAGTTCTGCAATTCTGACACAGTCGGAGCCACTGCTCATTGGAAAAAGTCTTGGGAAATGAGATTCCTAAGGTTCCTTGCGCCTGGATTTTGAGGTCATGTTAAGGACCACAGACTAAGACCCACCACATAAAGAAGAGAGGGTGAGTACTAACTAGGAAGGAAAAGGCAGTTCCATGGAGAAAGCACACAAGGATAAGGACTTAGAAGAAAGCAGCCACATGAGCCCTAAGACTTAGATAACAGAAGCCAGAAACAAGGCCATGAGAATCATAAGGGACAGGCTACTTATGTGGCCCAGCCATTACATCCAGTTTTGTGGCTTAGGCTCAGGCCCTAAAACATCATTTGTCAACTCCCTTGGGACTCAAGATAAAGAAACTCAAGAGGTAAGTAGATTCAGAGCTAGAGTTTCTCTACAAGTGCCATCGATCTTAACTGATGGTATCCTCCTACTATGGAAAGGAAGCAGAGGGAAAAAAAGAGATATGAGTATAACTTCATAGAGGTATGGAAGGTGGCTGCCATTTTTTTTGTGAGTATGTTCAGAGAAAGTCTGCTATTTGATTCAATTTCTTGTTATTTACCTTCATGTTCTGCCATAATCAAAGGCTTTCTGCCTATATCTTTTGTATAGCTTAAAAGAGATAGAATGCTAGGGGATCAGGAGTAAATTTTTGAATAGCTGATAACATGAAACAGCACAACGAACCTAGAAAGTAGCAAAAATGGCCTCAGAATCATGTGGCGTCCGGGGCTAGATTCGTTTTAGAAATGCATCTTTGTGTGTACCTGACCCCAGCATAGCAGCCTTGTATTTGGTACTGATTATTAAATGTGTTGCATTATATGAATTTAATAAAACTATATTCATATATTCACTCTTTTTACAGTGTAATTTCCCTCAGTCATTTCCTAAGTCATGAATGGCACTGCAATTTTCTAAACTTTCCAATCTTTCTCAACAGAAGTAAATTTAAGTATGAATATAAAGTAAGAGAGCTTTCACCATGTAAACTAGTATAATTTTCAGCAGTTTTGAAAGTCTCAGAACAAAGTTGTTTTGTCTCCAAGACGCCACACTCAGTTTAGAGTACATTCTTGAACCTTAACCCTTTGTATATCTACCAACAAGGTAATAGGTTCCAAACTCTCTTCCAAGTTTCTCTCAGTTTGTCATTCCCCATATTTTTCATTCTTGGTGTACCACCAAGCAAGTACTGGTGACAGAACTATAGCAAACAACTTGTCTATAAGTGCATCAATGTAACTTGTCAAATGGATGGTAGCAACAATGCTTTACAGACAAAAGAGATAAGAATCTAATCACCAGGGAAATGACAGGAACTCACCCTTTCAGCTCTGGGAGTCTCCTTCTCTATCCTCTTCTGAATATTATGGGGCTCCCTAGAAAACTGTAAGCAAAGAGAAGGCATAAGAAATAGTCAGTCCTAACCACCATCACCGATTGAATAGGTGTGCTTGATTGCACATAATAAACACCATATTTGTGCTTTCCTCAAATTCCCACTAGTAAACATATTGCTTCACTCAGCATTATTACATATTTGC
>CM053626.1:241662382-241702615 GCA_028646595.1 Phalanger gymnotis | reverse complement strand
GGTGAAACGATTAATGAGATGTTAATGCGATTTCCTATGTGTCCAGGCTTTAAGGACACCCTGTAAATGAGTTCAGGAAGATCATTGATAAGATATAAACTATCCAGTGGACAATGAGGATGGTCAAAGGCCTCGAGTTCATGAGCTAGAAGGAGCAATTGAGGGAACTGAAGATGTATAGCTTCAGGAAGGACCTCATGGCAAATGTTGAAATATGTGAAGAACTGTCATGTGAAAGAAAGATTAGGTTTGTTTTTTAACCACAGAGAGCAGAACCAGGATCTGTTTCCTCCTCCCCACGCTTGATGGCAGTCCAAAGGAGACCTGGTACTAGATCTATCCTGAGGCCTTTATTGAATGGGGAACGGATAGAATTTTTCTCCATGTCTTGTAGCCTACCAACAGGAGAGGCTTCTGCACTCTAGTCTGTTCTCCATGATGCTCAGTGGCCAATCCTCTTAGACACAACCCCCAGTCGCAGAATATTTGGGGACCAAGCAGAAATGATGATGTCATTCCAGCTAAGTGAGGTTCTCGTCCCTTTAGTCAATGTGAATGTTGATCTCCATGGGGCTACAGCATACACTCTAAGATGCCAACT
This sequence comes from Phalanger gymnotis, assembly GCA_028646595.1. Classification (NCBI taxonomy): domain Eukaryota; kingdom Metazoa; phylum Chordata; class Mammalia; order Diprotodontia; family Phalangeridae; genus Phalanger; species Phalanger gymnotis. The sequence goes on along the minus strand of CM053626.1, from coordinate 241,702,014 downwards.
CTGCTACTAGTAAAAGTTTTAAACAGGCAAATTTAGACAGGAATTTGGAAGGGTTTGGAGAAGTATGGAACTTTCCTAATAATTAGAACCATCCAAAAGTTGAAATGGACAGCTGTGGGAGGTAGTGAGTGTCCCTGTACTGGAGACCTTTAAGCAAAGGCTGGATAACCACTATTTGGGTGTATTATAGCAAAAATTCCTTTTTAGATATGGGTTAGACTAAATTGCTACTGCAGTTCTATCTACCTATCCAATTCTGTGAATCTGTGAACTCCTTGAGATACTGTCCCCAAAAGGCTAGCTCAGGGGTGCAGAACCTACAGCCTCGAGGCCACATGTGGCCCTCTAAGTCCTCAAGTGTGGCCCTTTGACTGAAGTTTAGGTTCCATCAAAGGGCCACACTTGAAGACCTAGAAAACCACATATGGCCTCAAGGCTGCAGGTCCCCTATCCCAAGGCTAGTTTGTCAGAATTTTTGAGGAAGAGGAATATCAAGTGTCAGTTTTTAATTCACATAGCTTCAGCTACCTCTCTGCAAAATTCAAGACTTTATTGAACTACAGCCAACCTCTTTGTATGTAGAATCTATGAGAGAAGGACATGTTTGTGCCCTAGCAAAATAGAGCCACATTTGGGTATGGCACTTTGGGTTTTGGGTGAAAGGCGACTTGTTGCAAAGTGTTTGAACAGGTAATGGATAATACTGATAAATTGGCAATGCGAACACCTCCTAATGTAAATATGTTGCTAGGTTAACAGTATTTTCTAGTAAATAAAAGTGTTTTGTTTTGTTTTTTTATATCTTCAATACTTCAAAAAAGCTGTGATTTCATCAGTGTGGGTTCTCCCCAACCCAATGCAAAACATAAGCCTGCAACATAAACATTACCAAGTAGCCAACCCTCTGCTGATGAGATTCTCTGAATTTAGAGAAGCTGGTCAGTCCTATACTACCCAGGCCTTTTGAGTTCCTTGGTATGAATTGTCAGAGATTGCCTTCTGTTGGCACAGCTTTCAGGAATCCAGAATTAACTTTACACCATCACAGTAGGGCTCTAATGAAAATGTCTCCTAATACTGACATGGTGAATTTTTAAAAAAATTTTCAAATTAAAGAATGCTTTGAAAGAACTCTAAATTGCCACTTTTTGTGCCATTGTTGGACCCTTTCTTTGGTGATGCACTCTACTTCTGAATTAGTCCTGTGTGGAAGTCTCATCATGCTTCTATACTGCCGCGGTACTGACCTACACTTTAATTTGAATTTTAAGGAGAACCAAGTATTTTCTTAGTTCCACCCACCTGTCAGCATATAGCTGCATAATAAGATAATACTTTCATTTAATTTTAGAACACTAGACACCTGCAGAAGACTTCCATGGGAAAGGAGGAGAACAACTGCATTAAGCTTTGTTTTAATAAGCCCAAGATTCAGTTCCTTTGGCATCATGTTATGCTACCATGAGTAAATGCCAAATAAACCCTCTGTAAGGAGAGAACTGCTATAAATGACAACTTCAGAAATACAGAGAAGCAAGGCTTTTTTCAGGAAGATTTGCTGAAGTTGTGCATCATTCAGGCAGTAGTTTGGGGGTTTTGCTAGTTAAAAAAGAAAGAATCTTGGAAGAGATGCCAATTTAAAGAAAAAACTTAGGAATGTCACATTTGTGTTATGAAAATTTTTTAAGTTCAGGTATAAAGACCCCTTCTTAAGAAAACAGAGCCAGAATTTGTAGGTGAATTTAAAAAGTGATGGTTCTTTAGAAAATGTGTGTGTGTGTGTGTGTGTGTGTGTGTGTGTGTGTGTGTACTTGTGTTTCTGGCTTTTACAAAGTATTACATTAATTATAAGCATTATTTTATATTTGCTAATGCTTACTTTTTTACATCTCATAAAAAAGACATCATATTGACTGATATTAGAATTAGGTTAGTTTTACTCAACAGTAGAGTTCTATAGAATATTCAGTAAAATTTAGATTAAAAAAGCCCTAAATTAAGAAAAAGGAAACATGGGTACAGGGTCTCAGTCAAATGAAAATACACACATTTCAATGGTATTTTATAATTTACAAAATATTTTCCTCCCAACAATCCTGTAAGGTACAAAATGCAATTATCATTGTCTTTATTTTAAAGATCAAGAAGCTGATGTTCAGAGAGATTTAAAATCACACGGCTAGTACATGGCAAAGCTAAAACTCAAACCCAGTCTCCTAATACTAAAATAAGTGGCTTTCCTACTATACTACAAATACCTAATGACTGAAATCCTAAGGTATGATCTAATATACTAATGATATATGGCCTGGCTACAGGCTGGCACTGCCCCAGAGGGTAGAGGGGCATTTTCCCAATGGCTTGGGGGGGTAATCTATACTTTTTTCCCCCTCTGTCAAGTGGGTAAAGTAGATAGGGGAAGAGCAGCAATAGCTTGCCACTCTTAGAAACTGTACGCAATGGATTAACAAAATTGGCCTGGTTGGCCTGTTTAGGAGAAGCCATACTACTCTATAGGAACGCACCTTAAGTTTCTTACTTTGTTAGTAATACAAAATACCTAAGTTGTTTTTGTTCATCCAAATTAAAATAATGGTATAATCTATATATTTGAAAACTATTATCTTAAAAATGAAAGGTTTACAAAACTCAAGAAAGCTATTAGTTACAAATATCTACTAATATATGTCTCTATATATGTATACAAATACATATTTATGTTCCTAATCTCTTATGAATTAGGAATGAGAATTACAAAGTCAACAGCATAGATCACATTTGTAAGGAAGTTATAGTTTAGGGGCTAGCATACAGAATTTTAGTTCTTCCATTCTATTCTTGGTCTTAACATAACTCACCATGTGACCTATGTTTCTAAATCTGATATAAATGAAAACAATAATATACACCTTAGAGAGCAGGAGAAAATGTTTCTTATGACACAGTTTGAGGTCCTAGGCTAGGATAAAGTACATACCCTGTCCTCATTACCTTAAGCACTCAGTATGATTTAACATACCAAGAATTGAATGACAACAGCTTTCTAAGTTGATATTTTCTGTCTGCCATCTAAGAAGAGCCATCAATTAACAAAAGTCAGCTTGGAGAGATTCATCAACAAATCTTCCTTTTCCCTGATCAAATTTAAGTGGCAGCGAACACTAGGATCCTCTATGGTTTTCTTGGAGAAATTTGGGGATAAACATGTCAGCAGGGGGCAAGTAATTCTTTTCACTAGCGTATAAAGATTCTGTGAAGGATATGGTACTGGTCTTCTCTGTTCATTATCCGGATGGAATTACTTCAGCTAAAAGGTTAATAATTACACAAATAATTTATACTTTCTCAGTTTTCATACTGTAATCCTATAGTTGCAGGATTTCAACTTTGCTCCCAGAGTCTACTACGAGGTGAATGCAGAACACCAATGAGTCCAGTCAGCTCAGCAGCTTTGGATACAAGAGTAGGAAATGAAGGGAAGACTCTGGGTCTGGAACATTTACTTAATGAAGCAGAGCAACGTGATGTTAGCAGCACCAGCCAGTACGTTTCATTCTTGAACACATTCACTGCTTTTTGTCACACTGCTGTGTACTGTGTAGGTCTTCAATTCCTCTCATTCTCTCCCTAACCTTTCACCGCCGGCAAACAGGGTGTCATTGTTTATTAAAGATAACTAATGCCCTAAGTCTTTATTTACTTCTGTTTATTGCTATTTTAGCAAGAGTCACCAGAGAGCGGCTATGCTTCTGGTCCACTAGGGTTCTTTAATCACTGTTAGTAGGTAAAATCATCTGTGACAACTAATCCAAAAAGCAGATTATATTTATTTTGGCTACAGTGGCTTGCAATTCGTTAAAATCAACAAAGCCTTTTCATTAGCCCCCTGCTGATGTCCTAAAAACAGACATTTCAAGGGTCTCAAAGCACAGAGCTACACATATGCAGCAAAGCTAAATCTGACAGATTTGCAGTACCATTCTTAACATAAAATCTTATTAAACTAACAAACAAGAAACCAAACCCCTCTGCCTTCATACAAAGGCTTTATTAACTGCCCTAAACAGCAAAATCAAAATCATATATGCAAGGTTTCCTGAGGAATCAAGACAAACAGCAGCTGAAAACCGTATCATTTATTAAGTGGGGTTTACCAAGGAAAAAAAAGCTAAACAAAACTGGATTATTATTTTTGATGTGGCAAAAGATTTCTTAAAATTGTGGTGAAAATGGTGGTACCTATTTCTGAGGAAGATGAGCATGGACATACCCTCAACAGGGAGGGTTTTGATTAAGTACTAAACTGTTAGTGAGGTCAGCAAGCCCAATGAGCTGATTGCAAAGGTCTGATCTTAGGTTTTACTAGTGGTAAGAGACATCTGCCAGAGGTCAGAGTAGAGGCAGTGTGTTTTAGGGTCTTCATCACCCCACCAGGACTTCATTTAACCTCTCTCTTCTCTTGTACCCAGCAATAAGACTATTGCCTTTTCTACAGTATTTCCTTCACACCCTGCAGTTCTGCAGGGCAAAGCATAAAAGAGGAGGGCCTCTTTATTCCTGAGTTGCATCATTGGACTCCAGCTTCAGAAAAGGGGGCACTGCTGAAGGGAAGCTCATGGCAGTGATTCTGCCCAACTGCTATCACTATGTCACCCCACAGCAGTCATAATTAATGAATATATCAAAAGGTCTACTCAAGGAGCAGGAAAGGTAGACAATGATTTATGTTTACCTACAGGGAAAATTATTTAGCTTTGCCACATCTTTCAGAATAAAGAAGCCCAGAAAGATTTCAATATGGCATGGTCTCTCCTAAACCTGGAGGAGAGTTCAGGGAGAGAATCCTACTGAAAAACGAAGAGGAGAATAAAGCCTAAATGGAGAAAAGCTCCTTCTACCAGAGTTAGTCTGATTTGTTTGTAAACATTACTTGCTCTCCAGCCTTGGTTTGACTGTTGTCATGTTCTATGAATTTCCATGGCTGCTAAAGCAATAGAATGACTTGTTTGTTCCCCCAGAATAATCTTCGACATTGTCAGGGATGATTATTAGATGACACCTCATATGAGTTTTTACTCTAATATTCAGATTTCTAGTGGTCGAGAGGGGAAGCCAACAGCAGCCCTCAGGAGCAAGAGCTCTCTGCTCTCATATGCCCAAATGACTAGAGCACCAGGCTGCCTTAGAGACAAAATGTCCAGTTCCTCATCTTGAGGGCCACTGTCCAGCAGTCCCCTTTAGCCAGTTCTTTAGTTTCTTTGGTTCCTACCACGAGCAAAACAGTGGTCTGTGAAAGCAGATAATAAAATCCAGCCTGGAAGGAAAATCCACATACAAAGCTTCTCTCGAATGTCTAATCAGAGTTTTGTCCACAGGGAAAACCGAGCCACATCTGATATACAAGTTATCATTTTGGCTCTCCATAATTAAAACTATTGTTGCCATGGCAATTCAAAGAGTGTTGCAAATATACGCACAGCTAATGTCATGCCTTTCTTGTTGATACAATTTGCAGTCCCAGTCTGGGTTTGCAGTAGAACAGAACAAATGTGACTTTAGCATACTACAGCGCAACACCAGCAGACGTGAGGGGACTGGAAACTATATTATGCACTATAGGTACGGGATTCAAGTGTCTTCCCCTGAACAAATAGACAAAGCCTAACTTAGGTGGTGCTGTGAGAGGCAGGTTTGTGAAGAATGAAGGAATCATGTTCTTGGAGTCAAAGGGGACCCATCAACTACTCTTTGCTGGGCAGAGGGATGTTCAGGTGACCCAGTCTACTGAAGCTGAGGAGGGTAACTCTGACACAAGCAGGTGATAAAAATGTAAACAGAAGCTCTAAAAAGTAGACTATGTAAATATCTCATTAAACATAATTTCATGTGTGTCATAACATATACTTTATATTGAAATATCTTTATGTTTCAGTATATTTAATTCCTGACAGTGAGGAAAGGGTTGATTGTCTTCCCCCACAGGAGAGAAAGGATTTGATTTTTACTGTTTTTAGGATTGTGGTTATAAGTCTAGTAAAAAGATCTGGTTTCTTTTTCTGGCTGGAGAGTGACTTTGCAAACCAGTAATAGTTTAGAGATCAGGGGGAAAAAATGGATAATGTTTCGCTTAATGCTGGGGACAGTAGCTCAAGATGTTGGAAGTAGCATATAATGTTTCCCCTGGGGGGATCTGAAGGTAGCAGGGTAGCTGACAAAAAAGCCAAGAGGGCTTTGTAAGTGAAGGGCGCTTTCATCCTGGCAAATAAGTAACAGGAGTACATGGAGGAATTTTGAATGCTGCATGCTGTCACTAACCTAGCTTTCTCTGCAAGAAGAATAGCTAAACACAGCACCAATTACTATATTTCATGGCCACTCTGTCTCACTGGGATACAACTTGTTGTGGGATTAGTGTCTAGAGAGAAATTCTCAAATAAGTGGTTATGGTTACTAAAAGACTATATGCTCAGCCATGGCAACCTTCTTTTAATTTCAAATGTGATCCCAGCTATAACCCAATAGCTCTGCCCTCTGATGACAGAGTAAAATCTAATACCGTGCCTGAAACTTTATGGATACTTCTTTAGTGCTATGTACATAACATATATACAACACTCAAAATTAAGTCTCCATTTTTCACCTTGCTAGCAAAATAAGAAGGGCCTATCCCATAAGCAAAGGTTCTTCTGGCAGGGAGACTTTCTCCTAATCAAATACGATGAAGGGCCAGAGAAAAAGCACCTCTCCACGGAGGGTGGGGGATGTACGAGAACAAAGTTATGAATGCTGACTTGGCCTAAGAGGGGGCTAGTAAACTGACAGACAGGAGTCTTTGCTGTGAGCAATTCAAGGATCTGGGGAATTTCAGCCAAACACACAAAGGAAACATGAAAAGGGCCAATGTACTGAACCTCTGTAGGAGAGGGAACAAAACCCAGCTGCCTTAATGGTATCACAAACCCAGTTCAAGGAACTATGTTTGTCCTATTCTGTAGCTGAGGTGAGCATGATAATAAATAGGGCAGCTGGTAGGAACCTCTAGTCAGAAATATTATAGACGTATTGGGGTCTTTAAAAAAAACAGTAAGAAGCCATATATCTGTACTGTAGAGAAGCAACAAAGTGAGAAGGGACCACCAATCCCAGCAATTCCATTTATTTAAGCAATGCTTTGACTCAAGACTTGTGTATTTCAAGTGATAGAAATTTTAGAAATTTAGACTTGTGTATTTCAAATGATAGAAATTTTAGAAGGACGCTCCAAAAGCAATTAGAGATTTATAAGGGAGAACTAGTAAGGAAGGTTAAAGGAAGGAAATAAGGCTGAGTATTATCTCAGTAAAACTCATTCTGGAATATGAAGGAGCATCTTACAGTAGCAAGGGGAAAAAAAAGAAGAAATGGGCCCCAACTGAAGCATGAAAAGCCTGGATTGGTTGTAAGGAAAAATATACGCTGGAATTGGTGATGAAGGGTGGTTGTGTCTCACCTTTTCTAGGGACCCTGAAAAACAATTCTACAATAAGATTTTAAGCATCCTATCATCAAGATACTATGCCGAGGCCATTTTTCCATCATAGGCAAACACCCCTTTATCCTTATGCCATCTCTCAGATCTTCCCTCTATCTACCTCTGCTCACAGTAGTCAGTTTTCCCTGCTGAAATGTCCACTGTCCTCCTTTTGACACCTGCCTGTTCTATGCATTCTTCGAAGCCTAGTTCAAGCTTCACTTCTCCATAAGCATAGGGGGATTCTCCTCTGATCACCACCTTCTCTATTTTATCCTTCTCTGTCTAAGGGCACATGCCTCTATTTTCAGCTGTCTACACGATCACTTCACCATATCAGTATTAATGCTGTTATATCTTATACCTACCCAGATTAATCATCGCTCTGTTCACTACTTAATTTTTTATTCAAGTTTTTTTTGTAGCCTTTCCCCCATTCCTAATTTAAACAGAAGTTCCTTGCGCACGAACATCATTTCTTATTAGTTTGTACTCCATGACTTCCAGCACAGGACTAGATCATAATAATAGCTAACATTTCTATAGTGCTTCCCATGTGCAAGGCAGTGTGCTAAGTGCTTTACAATTATTATGTCATTTGAACTTCACAACAACCCTGGGAGGTAGGGGCTATTATTTTTATCCCTATTTTACAGATCGGGAAACTGAGGCAAACAAGGTTAAGATCCTCACCCAGGCTCACTCCACTAATAAGTATATGAGGTTGTATTTGAACTCAGATCGTCCTGACTTCAGGTCTCCCTTTAACTCAATCCACTAAACTAAAGAAAAGAGAAATTCCATTACCTAGCATGCTGTAACTTCTTTTTGTATGTAAAATAGAAACTTCAATGTGTATACAGTGTAAAAAGCACAAAAGGTAAGATATGATGTTGGGATATTGGGTATTAATTGTATGTATGCACATGAATACATACATATTCACAAATACACCTACCTATTCACTTATACACTAATACATATGCCTAATTCACATACACACCTGCCTATGATTTTATTTATATAGAGAACGAACTCCTTGCAAGAAAAATAATTTGGGACATGAACACTTAGCTAAGGAGGTAGTTTATGATAATGAGAGTTGGATTTTTGGATCACAGCTTACAATATAGGGCTGACAGATTCCTGGCCAGAGATGAAGTATATGCCTAAGAAAGAACAGTAAGAATCTGTCTACAGGATGTCTTCCATATTTAATTAAAAGTGCTTTGAACTGAAAAGAATGGGGGAGGAGAAGATTGTTCATATATATATATTCCTTAAGTTAGATTCCATAAAAGAGAATAACCACAAAGAATGAGAAAGAATACCAGCTGAGATACACAGGATTCACAGGAGAAAAATCCAAGAAAGGAGGCAGTAGTAAAAGCTATAGCACCAGCTACCTATATACAAATACTAAAAGTTTAAACAACAAACAAGAGGAACCAGAGATCCCAATGCCACAGGGCATTTGGTTTTACAAGTACCACAGAGACATGATGGAATAAAACTCACGACTGGCCTATGCGTCTTGCTGAATCTACCTTATTCAAAACAGCTAATAATAACAATAATGACAGCTAACATTTATACAGCACCTACTGCATGCCAGACACTGTGCTACGCACTTTATAATTATTATTTAATTTGATCCTCACGACAACCATGGGAGGTTGGTGCTGTCATCTCCATTTTACAGATGAGGAAACTGAGGCAAGAAGTTAAATGACTTGTTCAAGGTTACACAGTCAGTAAGTATCTGAAGTCAGATTTAAATTCAGGTCTTCCTGGCTCCAGGCCCAATGGTCTATCCACTGTGCCACATAGGTGCAAACAAGATATATAAAAGAGAAGGGAGGATAGCAATGTATATTAAAATAATATCCATCTAAGGGAATCTAGGGTGTGCGTGTGTGTGTGTGCATGCATGTGTATATGTGTGTGTGTGTGTGTGTGTGTGTGTGTGTGTGTGTGTGTCAGGGGTAGGGAAGAGTATGGGAAAGTATTCAAGTGAAGCTAAAAGAAAGGAGAATACAAACAATTTCATCATTAGAGTATACTACAAACCACCTGGACAGGAAGAGACATTAGATGAGGAGTTTAGGAAATAGATCACAAGCCTGGAACAGAGAGGTATTATGTACTACTGATAGGGAACTTCAATTATCCAAACATGTCTGGAAGCTTTCCCTATGCCAAAATCAGGACAGCTAATAAGTCCTTTACTTATCTCAGAACTTCATCCTTTTATAGGTAGAAGAATCAACAACTATGGGAAATCTTTTCTGGAAATGAATTTCACTAGGAGGAAGAAACTGGTTGTTAGGGTGGAAATGATTGAAACCTTGGGGAGAAAGTGCCTACTCTATCCTCAAACTGATGAGTGAAGAGAGGAAATCTGGCCATAGTCTAACATATACCCTAAGATTCTGGGAAAGAAGATTTCAAAGGTCCAGAGGAAAAACAGATAGGCTCTCATGGACTAAAATGCTTCAGAGGAAGTCAGTCCAGGAGGGATGGGAGTAGCTCTAGAATTTCGTTCTGAAGACAGAAAGGGAAACAATTCCAATGAGGGATAAAAAAAAGGGATTTATCTTTTTTTAAAAAAAAACAATATGAATGCATAAGGAATTCACTAACCTACTTAGATTTTTTAAAGAAATGTACAGAAACAGAAACAGAGGGAAGGGAAGATAAATATGAATACAGTAGGTCCTAGTAAAATGTCAGAAAAATGAAGGCTCAGAATGAGTCGAGGCTGGCAAGAAAAGCTAAGGACAACCAAAAGGGTTTTTTTTGTTGTTTTAAGCTACATTGGGAGAAAAACAAAGGTCAAAGAAGGGATAGACTCTTGCTTAGGACAGATGTGACAAAGATAATAGACAACAGAGAGACAGCAAAGTTGCTCAAGTCTTATTTAGTTTCTATTTTAACTGAAGAGGATAATAACCTTTATACTGGAAATGACAGAATCAAAATGACTAGGGGGGCTGACACCCAAGATAAGTAAGGGGACAGAAAAAGAACAACTAGCTGACTTTGATGAATTCAACTCAACCTGGCCCAGATGAACTACATCATTAGTTTCTGAGAGACCTAGCAAAGGTGATGGCCAAAATATTGTTAATGATATTTGAAAGATCATGGAAAACAAGAGAGGCGTCAAAAAACTGGAGAAGGGCATACTTGTGGTTTTCAAAAAAAAAAGTAAGAGTCTGCAAACTGAGCATAGTAAGATGCTGGGAAATTTTAAGAATGAATCATTAAAGATATTGTTGGCAAAAATTTAGAAAGTAAAGTGGTGAATGAGTATAAAGATGAAGCATAACTTGACAGGATTATTAAATTACTAGGTGAGGGAAATACCATGGATATAGTTACCTAGATTTTAGCAAAGTTTTTGATAAAGTATCTCATATTATTCCTACAGAGAAGGTAGAAGCATATATGTGTGTGTGTGTGTGTGTGTGTGTGTGTGTGTGTGTGTATGTGTGTATTAGATGATGATACAATCATCTAGATTTAGAATTATTTGGATAGCTATATGCAAAGGTTTGATGGTTCAATACCAATGTAGTAGGATATCTCTAGTGAAGTACTCCAGGGATCTGTAGTGATAGTCGGTGTGGTTTAACATTTTTATCAATGACTTGAATAAAGATTCACCAAATTCAAGATGATACAAGTCTAGGAAGGTAGTTACTAGAGTGGATAACAGAATCAAGATTTGAAATAATTTGGACAAGCTGCAGGGTTCAGTATTCTCTAGCTTCTGACCAAATCCAATCTTATCTACAAATGGAAAACCCATTCTTACCTAAGGAATATACAAAAAGCCAACTGGATCTGGCCCTCAGGCTATACTTTGGTGACCCACAGGCTATACAGGATTGGGCCAAATCTAATAAAATGAAACTTGATAGGAATAAATGTGGAATCTTGATTTTGAGTACGAAAAGTCAATTTCACAACTGTAAGATTAGAGAAGTCTGATTAGAGAGTAGTTGTTTGGAAAAAAAATCTAGGGGTTTTACTGTACTATGAGTATGATATGGGTCCTATCAATGTGACAAGGCAGCCAAAACAGTTAATGTGATCTTGGGCTGCACTAAGAGGAGCAAAGCTCACAGGAAGAGGGAGGTGAGAGTACCCCTGTGATCTGACCTCACCAGACCTCCTCATCTGCAGCACTACGTTCAGTTCTGGGCACTACAGTTTAAGAGGACTATTGACAAACTCCAAAGAGTTCAACCAGGATGAAGAAGAGCCTTAAGTCCATGACATAAGGAACAGCTGAATAAAGTGGGCACGTTTAGTCTAGAGAAAAGAAGACTCAGCTTGGACACGATAGCTGCCTTCAAGTGCCCAAAAACTCTCATGAGAAGGAAGGATTAGACTTGTCCTGTTTGGTCTGAGAGGGCAAAATCAGGGACAAAGCTGAAAAGACACAAATTTGGATGGTGAGAGGAGGAGAACTTCCTAATGCTTAGAGTTGTTCAAGGGTGGAATGACCTGCCTCCTCTTTGGGATGAATATCCACTACTAAATGCTAATGCTCAGTGAATCCCTAGGGACACTGAAATGTTAATGGAATGAGATATAAGAGCTTTCCTGCCCATTAATAGGCCTATATGACCTGCTCTGAGCTTTGGCCCAGCTGACAGCTGTAGTAGGGCCTGAGTTACACGACGCTTGAGTCACATGGAGCTCATTGTGGAAGGAGCTTGCCCAAAGGCATGTTAACTGAAATAGAATGTTGGAGAGACAGATAATGCAGTGTATGAGAGGCAGAGCATGGAGTGAGAGTGAGACAGTGCTTAGAGAGAGGGAGGAACTATTCTAAGGAAACTTGTTTGGAGGCCTATCAATAAGAATCCTTAAGATGTCATTGATCCTTGGAGTGGTGATGATCAATACCTTGTTAAATATTACCTCCTGGTATTCTAATCCAAATAAATACTTTGGTTTTGCATTTAATGATGAGAGTTACGTATATTTTGCAAATTTACCCTAGAAATATGTCTGCATAGTCATAGTAGCTGCTATAGGTATCTCATTGATGTTACATTTGGCGATGAGGATGGGATCACAACGTATAGTGCCTTTATTTGTTCCAGGATCCATGGCCATTTAGATCATGAAGGCCAAGGATCCTGGAGAGGTGGAATGTAACGGCAAGCAAAGTAAGATTTTTTGCTGTTTCTCTGGATTGAGTTCTAGCCATTCAGAGACTTGTATGTGAGTTCTAGTCAATCAGACATGTGGACTGAGTTTTAGTCAATCAGATGCTGACTAAAACTGTACATAAAGAGAGTCGATGTTAAAAGAAAGTAGACATTGAGAGAGCCAGCATCGAGAGGGTAAGCCAGTGTTGAGAAGAAGAGAATGAAGAGAAGAGACAAAGAAGGAGAAGAATGAGATTTGAGTGTTAAGCTGAGAGGAAACCTTTAAGAGCTGGGAAGAGGAGACCTCTGAGAGCAAAGAGGAGACCTCTAAGAGCAGACAGAAGACCTTTGATGGCAGAGACTTGGTGAAGGAGCTTTGGAGCTGTAAAAGCAAATAGAGTTGTAGGGCAGAAACCTGTCCATGGGAAGGAGGCTTAGCTTAAACCCCTTTTGAGAGCTGTTAAAGTGAACTGAGCTGTTACCACAGAGCCTCTGGACTTCAGAGGTGAACTGAAATGGTGGTGCTGGTAGTGTGTGTTGTTGCCATGTTAAGCTCTGTTTTCACAGAGGCAAAAGCTGCAGGCAGGAACTCTGGAGCCTGCTGTCCAGCAGGAGCAGAAAAAGCTTGCAGTGGAGCAGTCCTCATGAGCTGAGACCTGGAGCAGGAGCAGAGAGCTGCCTGCATGTGAATCCAGACAAGAGTCAGGAGCGGTCAGCCCACAGAGGAAAAGCCATGGGAACTGGAAGTCAACCCCGAGTCAAGATGAAAGAGGACTTTACTTGGATGCTTGGTATTGATTGATTTTTTTGGTTTTTTGGGTTTTTTTTTGAGGGGGGAAGGCAAGGCAATTGGGGTTAAATGACTTGCCCAAGGTGACATAGCTAGTAAGTATGTCAAGTTTCTGAGGCTGAATTTGATCTCAGGTCCTCCTGACTCCAGGGCTGGTGCTCTACTCACTGCACCACCTAGCTGCCCCAAATGCTTGTACTGATTAAGAAGATTGTTCTTATTGAGACCCAGGGGTGGATGGTGTGGTATTTTCTGCTACCCCTTAAGGACGTGTTGTGCTAGGGAAGATCCTAGCCTGGGACCCCCTAATTGTGTAAACAAGTATTTTGGGGAATACTACTGAATGCAATGATATATGCTATGCACCATGACATACTGAGTGTTATGATATATATATATGTTGTATATAATCTATGTATATATTATATGTATAATATATAATTAGATGATATGTTTTCTTAAGGATGTTATGATATTATGTTGTAGTTTATTGCTGAATAAATAGAGAGTTCATTATACTATGCGATTAGACCCTTGAAATTATTCACAGTAGCAGTCCTAGGTGTGCTGCTGTGATTGGTGTTACAGGCACCATGAAAAAAATTCCAGGGACACTAAGGGTTCCATGAAACAAGAATGTTTGGGAACTTCTGCATTACTGTCACAATGCCTTTCTCTATAGAATGATTTTTTTTAAACAACAAAATAAAATAATTCTTATACTTCATATAACATAGACTATCAGGTTTAACTTCTTATAGAGGAAATGAAATGAATGTACTCTACCAGGTATGTAATATATAAAAATATTTCTAATGGCTGTCCTCTATAAAAATAGCAATCCAGAAGTTGCTCCTGTAACATCTTTGGGAATGTCTAAATATACGTGTGTGTGTGTGTGTGTGTGTGTGCACATGTGTGAATTATATACACACACATATTCCCACATATAGCTGTATTTCAATATGTAGGTATAAATGAGTGGTATGACGACTAACAAATAATTTCACTAGAAACAATGATACTTTTAAGAGAATTGTTTTACCATCAGTTACCTCTCCATAAAGTAGTAATTAACTTTTCTTGTAAGGGCCTAGAGAAACATGAAAAAAAAAATAAAAATGAAGAGTATTAATGTACCCATAGAAATTTAAGAATTCTACTTCACTGGTAGATTATAAGCACCAGTATTAAATTCCAAACTCTATGTCAACTTCAAAGAGTCCAAAGTAAGGGAAAAGAGAAGGAAAAAAAAAGGAGAAAGCCTTAAACACTTGTATAAAATTTTAGGACCAAGGTAATGGAGAGAATGGAATATAGTAAGAAGAACTGAACACATAAGCTAATGCTGTCAACTCTGGATTGTGCACAGTGATGGAAGGGAGCAGCAATATATACCATACAAAACACTAGATAATCCAAAGATCAATTACTCTAAATCGAGTCTTCCCCTCAGCAAATTTACCTTCCTAATTATGATTTGCTGACATTTATATTAAAATTAGTTCATATTCCCAAAGCACATAACAACTCATAGTGGGGGAAAGGATTCCCCAATAAAGCAGAGAGGCATATGGAAGCCATTCTGGCATGAATAATTTTCTATGAATTATCCATAAAGTGAGTAAACAACACATGGATAATTGAAAGTTGACTATATATCTTTTATCCATCCACCTACTTTAAAATACTTAAAATTTTTTTTTTCCATAAATAACGAGGAGTATTTTGCAACCAACCAGTTTAGGGCTGGAATAACCAGAAGCTTTGCTAAATCTTTCCAGCTTTCAGCTAATTCTCAGCCATAATAAGCATCCCAGACAAAGACATTAAGGATATGAAAGTAGTCATGAAGAGCAGAAACAAAAATTGCCTTTATAGTCCATCTTGGGTTGCAATAAGATACTGAAATACAAATAATACAAAAATAGATCCCAGCAATTTTTTTTAAAGTAAACACAGCCCAAACTGAAGAAAATGGGTCTCATGAAGGTTTCATTGATTAAGTGATTAGTTTGCCAGTGAATGATTATTAGTCAGAGAGGCTGGAATTAGTTACTTCAGTCCTGCCTCCCATGAATAAAATGCGGGGAGTGCTCTCTCTCCCACCCTCTGTGACAGATGATATCTGTTTTCTCCTGTGAGTTTGAATTTAAGAGCCACTGAAGCTCAGCAACAGTATATTCTGGCTCAAATGAGCTGAAAATTGCATTCAATTTGAATTTCAAAACTGGAGGGGAGGAAGAGGGAAAGAAGCTCAGCACCCATCAAAACTGTACTTCTCAACTACTTCCTACTGCTTAGCTGCATTCAGGCTGGCTGGGGACTTGAAACTCAGTATATGATGGAGGGAAAGAGCACTGTTGGACTATTGCCCAGTCTGAGTTTAAAAATAAACTTTTAATAGTCAGGATCAAAGCAAACCTTCATTTTATGTACATAATGCACAATGCATCCCATCCCCAAAGAAACAGATTTGTCTTTTCAAGTCTCAAATTGCATCGGTTTCACTCATATACTTTGCAGATTCTAAAAACAAAAATGAACTCCCTGAAGGACTTTGGGAAAACAAATTTTGTCCATAAAATGTTAACGCCCATTCAACTTCTTTAAGGTCTTTGATTTGCTATAATCAGAATTCTATTTGGTTTGGTTTTATCGTGCCCTTTTTCTACCCTCCCTCTCTCCAAAGATCTGCTTATCAGACCCTCTTTTATCAATAGCTCTTCGCCCTTTTTGTATCACAGACCTCTTTGGAAGTCTGGTGAACCTTATCAAGCTCATATCAGAATAATGCTTTTTAAATGTATAAAATAAAAGGAAATCAATAATATCGAAATGCGTTTATCAAATATTTTTTACAAAGAAGCTTACAGACCTCCCAAGTTAAAGATCCTTGTCTTAGATATGATTAGTTCAAATTATGCAATAACCAAAAAGTTGCATGAACATTCTTTTGTTTTTAATCAAATGAGAGGATATTATTGAAGGAATCCTATGTTGAATCCCTTTACAAAGCAAAGGATGTCTCTACAATCAAGATACTTTGTATATTTGGAAAATCTGAACTTTGGCTCATGAGGTTTTGTTAAATCAAACCACAGCTGTAGCCAACAAGAATGAAAAACTAAAGTCTCATGGATAATCCTTGGAGTCTGAGGATCTGGGTTCAACTCTCAATTCTGTTACTTATCTACAGGATTACTTTATTTCTCTTTTTCTTTATTTCTTTTTATTTCTTGGTTTCTTCATGGGTAAAATGAGACAGTTGGAAGAGATAACCTTTAACCGATAACCTTTTCTATTTTTAAGTCATATGCTCCTAATCTAAATTCAGCTCCCACACAGAGAAGAACAGTGGATGATAGATTCATTGAGACCAAAAAACAACAAGAATATGAGTCCAAACTTGACAGTTTTACATAAAGGCACAGAAAAAAACCAGATTTTCCCAGTGCCTGAGCCAGTCATAAATGACAAAACTTTAGAAGATGGTATTAACTCTTTGAAACTACAAAAATCTGATAGTGCAAAACGAAACAGTAATTTAATGAACGGTACTGAGAAAATATGCTAGTTTTTCCTTAGGGCGCATCTTGAAGGTGTCTGGTACCGCGTAAGTTTGTAAAGGTACATTGGTGACTTGACACTGAGTTTAAAAATAAACTTAATAAAATATCAAAGTAAATTGTTATTTTATGTACATAAGGACTTGACACTCAGGTCAAGTCGAGGATTTTTCATGGTAACCAGGAAAGCTAGATACCACATACTTTTGTTTCCAAAAGGTACCAATTCCCATAGGATTAAGAGAAATGAAAAAAAGGTAGGCAAGAACTCAATACCCTGCAGAGTGGAGGGATATTTTATTCATAGTCTGTGGCAAAACAATGCTTTTATGTCTTTTATCTGGGGGTGGATAGAAGAAAAGAGAGCAGCAGTAGCTTGAGAAGTAGGTAGAACAGTGTCAGGAAAAAATACTAGATTTTGAGCCAGAAGACCTGAGTGTGAATTACATTTCTGCTCTTTTATACCTCAGTGACCTTGAGATAGATCTCTGTAGGCCTCAGTTTCTTCATCTAGATCTCTCATAGTTTTAGATCCTATCACCCTAACTATGACAATCCCTAAGTTTGCCTATGGCCACAAGGGTTTTTTTCCAGGCCATTTTATGAAGGTTTTCTCATCCTAAATTTAGGGAATAAGCATTTTCCCTCATTGCAAAGCATTCCCATTGCTCCTCAAAAAAAGAAAAGAAATCCAGCTGGATCCTAAAAACCAGCAGAAACAAAGGTAGACTATTTGCTTCCACTGAAAAGTTTATAGAAATTCAAAGCTAACAGTAGGAGTTGAATGATTTTTACTAACCACATTCAATAAATTTTGTTTGCCTAAATATTCAATGTTAAAACAAAACTTTTAAAAATAGAAAATGAGTTCCCATATTTTTAATAAGTCGGTACTAAGATTAGTTCTCTGTCTCAGAGAAGTTCATTTCCTAAGTAAGTTGCTTGCTATTACACTGTAGCACACTAAGTAGGTAACAATTAAGTGTTTTGTCATAAGTGATTATCACAACTATAATTATCAAGGATAACCTGACAAGTGTTATATTTGTCACATGGCACATGAGGAGCAGCTTACCTTTCAAACTTCGACAACGTGACCACAGGAATTTTTCTTACATCTTCATAATTTAATACTGTTTCATTGATGAACCAGTAAATTGCCAGCTCTATTCATTTATATAACGTGAGCAAGGATCCAACCCAAAAAAAGGAAAAAAATGTAATGTCAATTTTCTTGGCCACTACATTTAATAAAATCTCCCAAGGCAATAGGGTTAAGCACACATTAATAGATATGACTTTGGATGGAGACTTTGCCTTCAGCAATTTTTTTTATTTTCCTATATCCATACCCAGGATTGTATTAACACTCAAAATAGGCTAGTCTTTATTGTTTTAAGTTTTCTTCCTTCTAAATTTTATGTGCTTTATTAATCTTTGCTCTTCTTTTATTTATAGCTAATACTCTGAGGTTTCAAAGCATTTTCCATTATAATCCCCATTTATAACTATCAGAAATATTCTTTGATCAGAGGGGTCAAGGGATTTCTTATTTGTTATACACTGGTCCCAAATTTTTGCATTTCTCTCAATGTCAGATACATTTTTTTCTTTCTTTTTTTCAAAAATATTTGTCAAGATAAAAGAAAAGATAAGGTCAATCTTTCTCCTTAGGAAAAAAATGAGAAGACTCTATTTTAAATAACTCTACTGTAAGAGTTAAACAAATGAATTTTTAAAAATATGGTTCCAGGTAAAATGCTTCCCAAGGGAAGCCTGCCTTCTCAAAGCCAGCTGTACCTTTTCTCTCATGAATGAGGACATTTTGGAGTACCAATGGGATCCTTTGACATTTCAGAGTACCAATGGGATCCCTTTGATGTCAAGGGGAGCTCTGTGCTCAGTTCCTGGCAGTGGGGTGCCTGCTACCAAAAGAGCAGCTGATAGACCCCTAACGGATTAGCTTGGTGAGTACACACACAGTTCCTGAAGTACAACATGTGGGAAAACTAATTAGCAAAGTGGCACAAGGCCATTTTCCATCACACCCTTGAGGCCTACTTGTGGTAACTATGTACTTTGGAGAATGAGTGCTTCAAAGAGGGTTCCATGTTGCGATGAGAAGATTCTATGAGAGGCCTGTTAACAGTATTCACCAATGCAGACCTTCAAACCCATATTTTTTTTCCTTTGTTTTGCCTTTTTTTTTTTTGAGAGAGAGAAGGAAGGTTAAATAGTAAAACAACAATTACATAAAATTGAGGTTGCAATTCTTCCTTTCACTTTTCTAAAGTAGAAAATCAGAAAAGATAGTTTTCAAGAAATCTTGACTTGAAATCTTGACATTCATTCTAATGGAAGAATTAATAAAAGTAATTTTAAAAAGGGGGGCATTTTAAAAATTAACGATTATACACAGAGAGGTATAAAAGCCTCACAGCTTATCTATCCCCTGTATAAACTGAGACTTAACAGGAGTCTTGAATCAGGGTAGGGAATATGCAAATAGCTAAGAAGTTGGGAAGCTTTCTAGTTCATAGTAGAGCACAGGATAAAAGGAGGATTGTAACATGTGGAAATACAAAAGTCATCTCTGTCTAGAGTAGCATACAGGGCATGTTTAGCATTGTCACATTTGGAAACACACAAAGAAATATTAGGAGATGTTAAACTATATAATCCCAATTGATATTAAAGTATAAGGGAAGATAGTTTATTCATGCTGATTATAAAGAAGTTTGGGGTTTTATAAGTGCAAAAGAAAAATTTGCACAAAGATCATCTCTTCTTATTCATATTATATCAGAAATATTGCTCAAAATAGGTCATCTGTATGTCACATCATCCATATAATGCTGCCAATGGCAAAGAAACCTGAGATCACTTGCTGCATGACAGTGAACTGAGTAACTTAACATTGAAAAGATATAAATTGCCTCAGCTCATCTAAGAAAAGGCCCTAAATAAATTCAAGGTAATATTGTATTATAATGGTAATTGTCTAGCCCCCTTCTCCTTCTGACTCCAAGCATACATTCATTTCCCAATCACCGCTACTCCTCATCATATCCATGTGATATATACAAATGACTGGCATGTACATGGAGAGAAGCTGCTGCCAGAGCCCAGGAGAAGTGCTGTCTGAGACACCCTGCTTCCTTCAAGTCATGCGCCAGGCATCTAGTGCTCTGCGGGGGATGGGAGAGTTGGAAGGGAAATACGGTTCTATTGTTCTTTGGAGAAATATCAGGGGAATGAATCCTGGGAAGAGGGTCCTAAGGGAATGATCTGAGACAGTGTTTCAGAAGTCTGAGCATCAGGCGTCTAGGTGAAAGATAAGTTGTTGTTAATCCTTTTTTTTTTTTTTTTTGAAGAGGACCAGAAAGATAAGGAATCAAGAACTGAACATCTCCATTGACTCCAAGTCTCCATAAATGTAACTGCCTCTCACCAACCCTGTTTTCTCTGATTATCTTTGACTTTCAATTCCCCCATTCTTCTCAAGAATTACGAGGAAAGGGAAGTAGGGAAAGGACATATTATTGTTAATTTTGTGGTTCCTTCTTGGTATGTACTGATGCACCATAGATGCAGTTTCCCAAAGAATCACCTTTAAATGGTAATAAAGCTCCCAGGCTATCCCACAAACACCTCTTTAACCTATAATGTAACTGAAATTCTAAACATTTGTAACAACACGTGTTTCTTCCCCACTATTTGTTGCTTCCATATGTGAAATCCTTGTATGATAACCAAGTGGACAGACCACTGGAGAAACAGAATTATATAAATTGTGGCATTCTTACTATAAATGAAATCAGAAGATAAAAATAAGTTGCAGCCAAATGGAAGCCTGAATCTCATATTCTTCTTAGAGAGGAAAGTAAAGGATTTGGTGGCATTGATCTTATCATGCATGCTAAAAGGCAATCATTTTATGAGGCATTTGGTCATAACATAGTGCAGTGCTCATGCAAAAAGACCACCATAAAAATAATTGCAGCTTATGAACCAATATATCTGTTGCAGAGAATAAAGGGATAGAGAGGTACTCGGACGGACTTGGTAAGATTCTCCAAATTAAATCAACATTCAGTGACTTCACTGCCTAGCAGATAGTAGGCTCTTAATAAATGCTCGTTGACTGACTGACCAAAGCTGTGCTTAGTCAAGGACAGCAAAAAAATACATTGGAAAATATAGTCCAAAAGTAAAGAATGTGAGAGGCTCCACTTTCCCAATATCTAGAGCTATAAGTATAATATATGATATTTCAAAAGGTAGACGCACAGAAGCAAAAATTGAGAAAGGAAAAATTTTAAATATTCATTTCTATGTAATTTTAGGATACAAATACATAGTAAAGAAATCAGAAAGAAATTTCTCAGCTTTTCTATTTAGTTACTGTATACCAGATGTATTTAACTGGGTTTGATTATCAAGGCAAGGATGCTTTGCTTTGCCTTAACTGTGCTTAATTAATATATAGCTAGGGTGGTTCCTACTCTCAGAGGGAGGTAGGGCAAGACTGAGAGAGTAGAAAAACCACGAGAGGGTCAAGAGGGGCCACTCCAAGAAAGATCAGTTTTGTGAGCCCAGAAGGGTTTATTGGGAATTCAGAGGAAGCACACAGTGGTCGGGAACCTGTGGCCTCGAGGCCAATGTGGCCCTCTAAAACAACTTCATTGTTCCGTGAAGTTTGGATTCAGTCAAAGGGCCACACTTGAGAACTTAGAGGGTCACATGTGGCAAGACCACCCATCCCGTTCCAGTCACTTAGATATTATATAGCTAAAATGCTTCTTGACCTCAAGATGGTTGCAATCTAATGGAGAGAAAGAACATTAAAATCAACATAAATATTTATATCAGTACATTGAAAGGAAAGAGAGGGGCCAGAGAGTATGTGGGTAGATTGGAAAGTGAACTATATGTTTGATCCTACTCCTTCCAATCTCCTTCAGAACCTTGGTAAGATAACGTCATATACCTTCAAATCTGCCCTCTCATTTTGTTTCATCTATAAAAATATTCTGTTTTCCCTTTGGACTCTCCTCCTCTTGAAAACAATGCCTTTCTTTGAGCCTGCTATCCATTTAAACTATGGTTCTATCTATCCCTCCCTTTTAAATTCCACACTTATAGAAAAATGGTTGGCACTGAGTGCCTCTACTACAATGAACCTCTCCAAATATAATGCCACAGTCCACACTTTGGCACAGTGCCTAAAGGACTAGGAAAAGAGAAAGAAAAGTCATCAACAGACACTTACTAAGCACCTAGTACATGCCAAAGGCAGCTAGGTGGCAAAGTGGATAGGGCACTGGGCTTGGAATCAGGAAGTTTTATCTAGAAAGTGTCTTCTCCAACCCTTACTAGATATGTGACCCTGGGCAAGTCACTTAACCCTGTTTGCCTGAGTTCCTCATTTATAAAATGAGGTGGAGAAGGAAATGGCAAACCATTCCATTATCTCCACCAAGAAAACCCCCAAATGGGGTCATAAAGAACTGGATACAAAAAAAACAACAACTGAAGGACCACCACTAAGTGCCAACCACTGTGCTAAGTGTTTGGGAAACAAAGAAAAGTAAAAACAACCCCTGCTTTTAAGGAGCTCACAGTCTAATGGAACCCTAAAAAGGAGTGAAAACAAAGTCCAAGGCAGGAGGGGCCCTTGAAAATAGCCTAGAACAGCTCCTAAGCGAAGGAATGCAAAAAAAAAAGTAATTGAAGAGGAAACTCCTTCATTCTCCTCCCTTCTCTGAAAGAACTAAAGGTATTCAGGAGAATACTGTACACAGTAACACTATCGTAAGGATAGTTAACTATGAAAGACAGCTACTCTGAACAGGACAATGATCCAAGGCAATTCCAAAGGACCCACAGTAAAAATGCCATCTACTTCCTGAATGAGAACTGATAAGCTCTGAGGGCAGATTAAAGCATACTTTTTTCATTTTCTCTATTTTTCTTAGGGTGTGTGTGTGTGTGTGTGTGTGTGTGTGTGTGTGTGTGTGTGTGTGTGTGTGTGTGTGTGTATTTTCTTTGGCAACATGCCTAATGTGGAAAAATGTTTTGCATGACTTCACAGGTATGATCATTATCATCTTGCTTGCCTTCTCAAGGGGTGGGGGAGGGACAGGAGAGCAGGAAAGAATTTGAAATTCAAAATTTATTTTATTTTTACACGTTCCCAAAATTAATTTATTTTATTTAAGTCTTAGTTTTCAACATTCACTTTTATAAGACTATATTCACTTTTATAAGTCCTAAAAATTTTCCCCTGCCTCCCCTCTCCCCTCCTTAAGACAGCATGCAATCTGATATAGCTATACATGTACAGTCACATTAAACATTATTGCCACATTAGTCATGTTGTGAAAGAAGAATCAGAACAAAAGAGAAAAACCACAAGAAAGAAAAGAGAGAAAATAGAATGCTTCGATTTGTATTCAGTCTCCATAGTTCTTTCTCTGGATGTGGATAGCATTTTCTATATTGGAAATTGGAATTGTCTTGGAATTGTCTTATACTGCTGCACTGCTGAGAAGAATTAAGTCTATCAAACTTGGTCATCACACAGTGTTACCGTTACTATGTACAATGTTCTCCTGGTTCTGCTCACTTCACTCAGCATCAGTTCATGTAATTCTTACCAAGTTTTTCTGAAATCCACCTGCTCATCATTTCTTATAGCACAATAGCATTCCATTACATTCCTATATCACAACTTGTTTAGCCATTCCCTAATTGATGGGCATCCCCTCAATTTCCAATTCTTTGCCATCACAAAAAGAGCCGCTACAGATATTTTTGTACATGTGGGTCCTTTCCCCCCTTTTCATGATCTCTTTGAGATATAGACCTAGTAGGGGTATTGCTGGATCAAAGGATATGTACAGTTTTATAGCTCTTTGGGCATAGGAACTCAACATTTAAAAAAAGAATGTTAAAATTTTCAAAAAAGGAAAATACTTAACAGATGGATAGATACAGATATATAAAAAAGAACTGAAGGTATTAACAGGTTCTCAAAAAAATCACTAGGTCCATCAAGACTGGTATCAGATTCCAAACTCCTCTCCAAGAGGAAATGGTTTCACTGTAGCTGCCTTAAGTTATACTGTGGCAAAACCTACAGGAATTGTTAGAATTGGTCAATGCAAGAGGTCATGGGCCTCCCACTGGAACTTGAGCCCTGGGAGACAGCTCCCTATAACACAGAGGTAACCAGCTAGCTCCAAGCACAACTTTTTACAATCCAGACAAACCACTTCTGATGGTGATTAAGGCATAACATTTCTGATGATTTATTAAGAGCTCTTAGTTACATCAGACAGCTTATAATTAACAGCTTCCCCTTTCTCAAATAAATAAATAAATGAATGAAATGAGAGCTGCTAAGTGCTAGGCTGCTCCAAAGACTGGATGACATCATCGGCAGCTGCCAGTCACAGAGAGGGCAAATATCACAGCAAAAGGCATTGTCGGCACAGAGGATGCTGAAAGGGGACGAGAGTGAAGAGTATGGAGAGAGAAGAGAGAGGAAGGAGGGCATTTGCTCAATCAGTACCTATTTTCAGAATTTCCTTCAACCTGGCTTGGACTGAAAGCCATCAATTATTTAAAAGATGTAACATGATGCTTCCTTTGTTGAGGCAAATCTGCAAGCAGACCCCAAGAGAGAATAAAAAATGAATTAGGCAGAATTTATTAGTGTGCTTGAAGAAAACAGAGATTTAGCCACCGGAGCTGGCTTTAGTTTTAAAAATAGTGTGTGTTTGCCCCTGAAAGCCACACATATCTCTTTCCCCCTCCTTTTTATTTATTTATTTTAAGCAGGGGATAACACTGAAAGAGGAATCAATCATTTCTTAAACTTCTTCTTTCTTTTCTGACTCAGCCTGATGTATTGTCTTCATTTAAATTACAAATACACTAATCTGAAACACTGTTTACCGAGTAGCATATTAAATGAAAGATACAAGAAATTGCATCACTCACATTTTAAAAATGACTTTCGACTTGGGGCCTCATAAAAAATAGCCGACAGTGTTCTCTGCCTTGGATGCTATATTTCAGTTCTGGTGAATGAAATTCAATTAGTAGGCTTTGTACTTAGGACATTACAATGCTGATGGTTGGTCTGATCAAAACCAGAGTGCCAAGGCCTCAAAACTGCTTTTGGCAGACCACTACTAAGAAATATTTCAATGTAATAGATTGGCACTAACAAGTTTTTTGGGAGTACAAATCAATCAGATGAGATAATTTTTGTAAAGTGCTTAGCATAATGCCTGGCACACAGTAGGCACTATATAAATGTCAATCATTATAATTAATAATATTATATATATTAGAATAATTAGATCACTGCACTGCTGATTATTAATATTAAATACATTAGAATGTTTTCACAATGGCTAGAAAATAGGAAGCTCTATCTAGGATGGCTCATTCTTTGGAGCCTTGAATGAAAAACCCAATCAGAGAGACCTTTGATGCTTCAAGGGGACTCCTGTTAACCATATCTGTGATTTTTCACCAAAGATAGAAATCAAAGATCTGTACTTTCCTCCATGACTTAATAAGTAAGTCTTGGAGAGTGGCCTAAAATACAGAAAGGTTACTATATTATTAAGAGGCAGAAGCAGAGTGTTTACCCAAGTCTTTCTACCTCCTATCCACTAGGCCCAATTGAAGCATCAAACAACACAGTCTACAACACTTTCAGTGAGGCAGGACCAGATTAAAATGCAATTGGGAAGTATTTAACAAAATAAATGAAATACAATAAAATATAGATAGTTAATACGTAATTATTTAAGTCAAAATGTGGCCCCACAGGAAACCTTATATACCATATAGTGACTACCATTTCTACTTGACACTGCTGCACCAAGCTACAGTGCCTCTCATATACCATATGATTAGTTTAAATAAACTGCTGAATGCAAATGAAAGTTGTCCCTAACAAGGATCTACTTAATTTGCCAAATTTTTCTCATCTCGTCCTCTAGGAAGGTAGTTTTTGGACCAAGTCTTAGCAGCTTCCTTTGAGGAAAAGAGAGTGATTCTCCTTTTTTTAAAAAAAGCTAATAATAAAATATTCTTTCTTATACATTAAAGATCCAAAATACAAATATTCCCAAATCACATTCAAATTTCATTAAAAAAATGCTATGCTTTAAAGAAATTTCTCTGAAGTTGTTGGTGTTCAGCAAAGTAACTGGACTGGAAAATGGCAAAATCAGATGTCTTAACCATGTGCTTGGATAATCTAGCTACACTAAATCCAGATAGATTGAGCAGGGTGGGCCAAACCACATCATGGTTCTGTGGGCTAGTTGATTTGGTTGAAGAGTTTTATTTGCTGTTCTACA
The DNA here is from genome assembly GCA_028646595.1 of Phalanger gymnotis. NCBI lineage: Eukaryota > Metazoa > Chordata > Mammalia > Diprotodontia > Phalangeridae > Phalanger > Phalanger gymnotis. The sequence continues at coordinate 241,675,591 of CM053626.1, read as the reverse complement.
TCCAAAAAGTCAAAAATGGAAAATTAAAATCGAATATTAGGCAGCAATGGGTTAAATAAAGATAAAAAAAGTACCTTCCTCATCTACCTACTCGGGTGAAAACCTGATTAATGTCAAGAGTTTCAACGCTTCCTGAAGCTAAAAGATTATGGAAGGGTGTTTTGCTATTGTAACTGCCCAAGAGTCTGTGCTAAGCAAATGCCAACTCCTACCACGTTTAAACTAGTGAAGGGAACTAAAGGGGAAGCGATGCCAGTCATGCTATGTGTTACAGAAGAGCTACTGATCAAAGAAGTTTCTGTAAAGTTCTCTTTGACACAGCTTGTCTCCAAATGTAGTTATCAATGTTGCCCTGTTTGTCTTACATTTTATGTTTCTACAAGGCAGCCATTGTGGCTGCTAAATTTTTATTGCTGTGGCTGATAATGACAGAATTTACTTGATAATTGACAGCTCTGAACCTAATAGAGCTTTCTTCGAAACTATTGTGTTTTGCTTTCCTAGCAACCAATATTACTGATGGGTTAAAAAAAATACACACTCACTCATACATATATGCACACACACGCACACCCCACCCTAAAACTGTGTTTAAAGAACTGCTTTTGTCAGGAGTTGGGGCTAAGGATAAACTACCGTCATTCTCACGGTGAAGAGTAATACACAAATGAAGAAACATACAGGCAAATATTGGAGTTTACAAAAATATTAGCAGAATTTATTTGTTATAAAAATATATTGTTCCATAACAATTCTAATCCCTTTTCTCTAGACTTCTCAAACAGACTAAAGAGACGGTCAAAAAGTTACATGGCACCATCATTTTGATGTGTGAATTTACAATTTTGATATTTGAAAGGAAACACACTAATACCCTTTTTCATTATTTCTCACATCACCTACATTCCATACATACATGAAAAGTGTTTTAGCCTAAATGTAAAACAAATTACCAATTGCTCTCATTTCATTTCCTTTCTTGCATAGCAATTATAGGACAAACCATGACAAATTCCAGAAAAAAATATTGTGGTGGGTGCTGGCTCCTTGGTTTATTCCTTGGGCAGTTGTTAGCAGTTTTGGACTGGCCCAAGGATATCAGGTGATCAAGCTGCAGATGGGTGGGTTTGGCTCTTTTGCCCTTCTAAATGACATTACTCTTGGATTCTTCATTCAAAGCACTCAAAAGATTTTTGTTCAAAATTCTGTCAAGCAATGTTTCCCTACACAATTTGTGTTAATGCTATGCTAAGATCTCAAACATTACCAAGCCAGGAACTTTACAACTAAAAGGAATGTGATGTGGTGTGATGGAGAAGACTACTGGACTTGGAGTCCAAGAATGTAGGTTTGAACCTCAGTTCAGCTACTTACTACTCTTATGACCTTCGGCTTTCTTAGCCTCAGTTCCTCATCTGTAAAAACAAGAGGCCTAGACTAAAAGACAACTGGGTACACTTTCAGCTCTAAATCTATGATCCTATGATTCTATTATTAATCCATACCCATTCCACATAGTACATCCAATGACTGGTTAGCACATTCAGTGTTTTGCCTTAAACTGCAGTGAGTTAAATATATGTGAATTAATATTATAGGTTTGTTTCTCCTAGCTTCTGTGTGTTCAAATGTGCAACCACTATTTGGCATTTTTAAACAGTTAATTTCCTTTACAATCTTTTCAAGAGAAAAGCTACATCAGTCTGTTGTTAATATGAACACTTTTCGTTGATGGCCCTTTGGATGAGAGAACAATTCAGTCCTAGAGGCTGTTAATAATATCCTCATTTAAATGCTCCTTGTGGATTCTTTTCCTTGAGTTAAACATCAAGCAAGGAAAAGCAAGCTCACAGATTTCCAAAGCAATGGCCTGGTTTTTCTGGGGCCTAAGGTGCAATGAAGAGCTTTAGTCCACTCCACTTCTAAGTGAAGAAAAATAGCCCCAGACTGACCTATACAACATCATTGTTTTCTTCTCCCCTTTTTTCTCTCCTTGTTTGCTTCCCTTTTCTCCTGAATCATCTTTTCTCCTCTCCTTCTTCAGGTCAATCTTAGCACCTTCCAGAGGTGGAGACTGGTTAAGATTGGGAAGAGAGAACAAAGGATAAGGGTATGCTTTTCTTCCCTTGGCTCATGTTTTCATCCCACTTGACAATTTTGGGTTCTTGGCGCATAACCAGTTTGTTCCAACAGTCAACCACAAGGAAATGTATTACTCCCAACCCCCTGCAATACAGACAGTGGGCAACTCATCCTACCCTCTTCAGTGATGTCACCTGAATGAAGTCTTCCAATCTATATTCATTTCCTCTTCAGAACTATATAAAGAACCTAATCCATAAGCACTAAGAGCTGTCAAGGAAATTAACTACAAAAAAGGATGTCCCATCCAACAAAATGAAAATGAAAATGTTAAACATATAACATTTGATTTTTTTCCCTTCACTGTCTTAGTGTTGCTGGGGAAGAAAAACATAAATATATTATTTGCAGACACCCCAGATTTTCCAAGTATATATTAAAAGGAATTTTTCTCCTTACTATATGCTAGAATAGAAGAACTTTTAAGATAGGTGTAACAAAGAGGACAATAAAGGAGAGTTTATCTTTTCTTCCCTGAACTATCACAATAGTCTGATTAGTTGATTTAGTTGGTTTCCTAGCCACCAGTCTCTCCCCAATCCATTTTCCACAGTTACTAACTGATATTCTTAATGAATGGTCTAATCATATCACTCTCCTGATCAAGAAAACAAGTGTATTTAGTCATTTTCATCCTTCGTGACCCTATTTGGGGTTTTCTTGGCAGAGATACTGGAGTAGTTTGCTATTTCCCTCTCCAGCTCACTTTACAGATGAGGAAACTGAGGCGAACAGGGTTCAGTGACTTGCTCAGGGTCACACCGTTAGTAATTGTCTGAGGCTGCATTTGAACTCAGGTCTTCCTGCCTCCAGGCCTGGCTCTCTATCCACTGCTCCACCTAGCTGCCCCTCTACTGTCTCTTGCATAAAATACAAACTTCTCTGTTTGGCATTTGAAACCCTTTACCATCTGCTCCAGTTTGCCTTTCCAGGTTTACTATTCATTACTCCCCTTTATGCACTCTATGCATCAGCCGAACCAGTTCACTGGCTATTTCCTATACATAACAATCCATCTCTGGTCTCCATGTCTTTGAATAGGCTTCCTTGCTAGAAGAAGACTCTCTCCTTTCCTCTGCCTCTTAAAATTGTTAGTTCCTACAAAACTCAAGCATTTTTTCCTACAGGACGCATAACCTGATCCCACTCCTGCAGGTACTTTCCCCTAGATATTTCTTTGTATACATTTTAATTTAATTTTCTATGTACCTGTTAGTTTCCTTCAGAATACAAATGTTTTATTTTTGAGAATACAGTATATAGTATTTAGCACGTTGCCTAGATCACAGTAGACTTGCTGAATGAATGAATGATCTTACACTGCTAACAATGTTTGGTCTTAATATAATATAGAAGGACATTCTTATCCTAACTCTATGGAACATACAAGAGCATATCTCAGATACAACTAAGGAACATAAATGAACCAAAAAATAAATTTTGCAAGTAAAATATCCACGTAGCTATATCTATCTACCCAAAGAGTCTATTTGGGTTTTTCACTGTATTTAATTTTACAATCATAGAACTGGCTTAATCACTTGTATGTGTTATAGGACCAGATGGTTTAAGTGGGTGTTTATTTACAGGCTCTCCTTGTTCAAGGATTTTAGCCAATTTTGAGAGCAAAGCTTAGAATCACCAATAATAGGAGAGAGTAAAGACTAGTGACAAAAGGAGCGGAATTCACTGTTTTGTGCCATCAACCTCCCACACGTACATACATACCAACAGAGTCAACCACTTAGGGTCAAAAAGACAGTAATATATGTAAAAAGCATTTTTAGCTTTCTATTGAAAAGGCATGTAAACATGGTGATTAAATGCAAAGCAAAATGTCTTTTGTAAATGACTCCAAAATATCCAGCCCCAATATATCTGGACTTCCAAATCTGAATCTTCAGCAGCCTACTGGACATCTACCCCTGATTGTTGCACCAGTAGATCAAACTCAACAGAATGAAAACTGAACTGGTATTCAGTTCAATAACAAAAATTCTTTAGACAGCAAAGAGGCAAGACAAGGATCAAAGGTGAATCAAATCTCAACAGCGAGAAGAGAAAGGAAGATTTGGCAGAGTGGAAAAAACATTAGATTTGGAGTCATTAGACCTGGCTTTGAATCCTGGCTCTACCACTTACTTCCTGTGTGACCCTGAGAAAATGACTTACCTTCCTGAGCTTCAGTTTCTTCTATAAAATGAACTGAATGATCTCTAAGGTTCCTTGCAATTCTAAATGCTATTACTCTATCAGAGGGTTAAAGTGCTAAAAGTTGAGTTTATCCATAAGGCTTTCTCTTTGTAGATAACTGAGAGCAATTTTTCTTTGTATTTGAGTTTTGGCAGAAATCTAATTAGATTGTTGTTAAGCAAGAAAACAAAAGAGAAAGCTTTATTTACTCTGCCCCCCCCCCAACCAACCCCCTTGTTTCTGTGATCAGGCACAGCCAACAGACAGTTTGCTGTGGCGGTTGACCCCATGAGTTAATAACATGATTGACAAATAACTGAGGATCTCAACTACAGCAAGTATGGAGAACGTGGGTAATTTTCAGTGAATTGTCAGGAGTGCACTGTTCCTACCAATGCCAAGAAAGTTGTATGGGAGCAAACTATAGGATCGTCTCTTTTCCAAAGAAAAATTTGAAAGAACTGGAGGAATATCTATCCAAATTAGCAGGGAGAATGAAAAATTCCTGGAAATAATGAGAATTGTTTTCAAAAGGAAGACATAATTAGAATCTGAAAAAGCTTAACCTATAGAGGAAGAAAGAATATGAAACTGAGAGCACAAAGAATAAGGACCACTGAACCTTTGGAGCTTGGTAAAGGTAACAAGAAAAAAAACATGAAATATCATTATATATTAATAATATACTTATAAAAAAATCCATGAACTAGAGTAGGATGACATAGTGAAAGGATTGGGGTTAGGATCAATGAAAGGACACACAGAAACAATACTGTACTGGAAACATACTATATGCCATCATGCCAAAAGGAGGAAATGAATGATGAGTCTGGGAAACATATCATAAACATGACACAGGAATATGATATAGTAGAAATGGGGGACTTCAACTATCCAGGCAAATGCTGAACTTCATACTCTTTCTCTACACTGAACTACAGGTGATAAATTCTTGACTTAATAATAATTTCATTATTCAAAGATGGAGAAAGCAATGAAGGAAACTGCTATTTGCAGATATATCCAGCAAGAAAAACTGTTGTTGATCGACAAGAAAAAACTAATTGCTAAACTAGAAATGGTGGGAACCTTGGAAGTGTTAAGGTCCAGGCACAGACTGACGTATACATCAAGTTGGGGAGAACTGATTTCAGAAAGTTCACAGAACAAACTGATAGGATCCCACAGTCTAAAACTCTAAAAGGTGATAGAGTTGTGAACTGAGCCCACCATTCTATAGAGCAATTCAGAACTATGTCCAAAGGGCTACAAAGCCATATATACCCTTTGAGCCATCAATACCACTGTCAGGTCTGTATCCCAAATAGATAAAGAACAAAAAGGAAGATGACCTATATGTACAAAAATATTTATAGCAGCTCTTATTTGTGGAGGCAAAGAATTGGAAATCGAGGGGATGCCCATCAGTTGGGGAATGGCTGAATAAGCTGCAACATCTGATTGTGATCAAATACTGTTATGCTATAAGAAATGACGATCAGGATACTCTCAGAAAAATCTGGAAAGACTTATATGAACTGATGCAAAATGAAATGAGTACAATTAGGAGAACATTGTACACAGTACTAGCAACATTGTAAGATGATCAACTGCGAATGACTTAGCTGTTGCAGAAATATGAGCCAAGATAATTCCAAAAGACTTAGGACGAAAAATGCTATCAATCTCCAGAGAAAAAGCTAATAAATCTGAATGCAGATTGAAGCATACTTTTTAAAACTTTTTCTTCTCTTTTTTTTTTTGGTCTCTGCTTTCTTTCACAACATGACTTATATGGAAATACGTTTTACATGACAGCACATGTACAATCTGTATCACACTGCTTGCCTTCTCAATGAGAAGGAGGGAAAATAGGGAAGGAAGAAAACAGACAATTTGGGACTCAAATTTTTTTTAAATGTTAAAAATTGTTTTTATATGTAATTAGGGAATATATTTATATGTAATTAGGGAATAAAATATTAAATAAATAAAATAAAATTCTACAAGGTAAAACAGCTTAAGAAGAAAGTTCTCAAACATAAAATTCCAATCATATAAAGACTACTAAATCTGATGAAGAATTCGATTAAACAAAAATTTATGTGTATACTATGCACAAAAAAGAACTGTCTAAAGAGACTGATGTCAATATTTAGGGTACTCATGAATGAACTCAGATTTTTTTCTTTAAAGAAAGACCTAGAGAAGGTATATATAGAAAAGTAGCATTGTCCTATAAGGATAATGTTAGGAGCACTGAAGTTCAGAATGGTCTAAGCCTGGTGATGAATGCTAAGACATAAAAAAGGAGGCTTTTTTTTAAGTTAACTTGAGAGTAAGACGTCATTGAGCTGAACTGGAGAAAGAGGGCAGTCTAGATTGCTCTTGAAAACTGGAAGGTTCTTTTAACGACTGCAAGCTTCTCTCTTAAAACAAAGGCTCATTTGTTTAATAGCAATATTGTTCCAGTGATGCTATACGGCTATAAGTCATGGAACAGTACAGTCTCCAAAGAAGTGACAATGAGGAGCACCCTAAGGGCAAAGGAGAAGTATGTGGTGGGCACGAACAAACTGCAACATGTAAATGAGTTAAAAAAAAGGTGAAGTCATACGAAAGATGTCACCAGAGAAATGTACTAGAAAAAAAAAGATGGGTCATAGCAAGGGACAACAGATGGAGAGCTCACATGCTCTACTTGTTTCTTGGCAAAGTCAGAAGAAAGTAAGAAAGGCCCTGACAAGTTGGGTGGGTCCCCTGTTGTGGATTTAAGGGAGGAGACGGAGGACAGTTGAATAGGATGGGCAAGCATAGACGGGTTGTGATCTGCATCATTGGAAAGGAAGACCCACACAGATGAGATCATAAATCTATTAGATTGTTGGAGTATCAGTAGCAAGAAGATGATCAAAGGGACAGGACCACTGCTTATGATGTATCATTTATTATGAATGATAGTCATCTTTGATTTTTTTTCTTCCTCTAATCAACTGGAAAGTCTCTCTGCTCCTAATTCTAATAACTCTAATTCAAGTCTTCCTCACCTCACATAACCAGTCTCTCTGCTTCCAACTTCTTCCTTTTCCAATTCAGACTTCATATAACTGTCAATTTAATCTTCCTAACATACAGATCTGACTATATCATTCTCCTATGCAAATACATTTAATGGCTCCCTATTGTTTATTGGGGCAACAAGGTAGCACAGTGGATGGAGCGCTGGGCCTGGAGGCAGGAAAACTCATCTTCTGGAGTTCAAATCTGTCTTCGCACACTTATTAGTTATGTGACCCTGGGCAAAGCATTTAACCCTGTTTGCCTCAGTTTCCTCATCTGCAAAATGAGCTGAAAAAGAAAATGGCAAACCATTCCAGTATCTTGCCAAGAAAACCCAAATGGGGCCATGAAGAGTCAGACATGACTGAACAACAGTTGTTCATAGAATCAAATAGCCCATAAAGTCCTCCACAGTCTGGTTCCAACCTACTTCATTTTACAGTGCTCTACCTCAAACAGTCTACTACTGGGTCAAAGTGGGAGGCTCTGATCTTGTCTTTCACTGTCATGCCTCAATACATTCACACAGACCCTTCTCCACACCTGATTCTCTCCTCACCTCTAACTTCTGAAATACTTATCTTCCATTAATGCTGATGTAGTGAGGTTAAATACCTACGCTTTATAATATGATTGTAGCTCCATGGTTTCAGGCTGGCCAGTCCATAAAAGCAAATTGATAAGGAGGAGGGAGCGGCCAAGTTCAGCTCCCAGTTGGAAAATAAGAAAGAAATGACATCATTCTCAGCTACCAGGAATTTAAACTCAAGGAAAGATGAGAAAGCAGCATACTCTTCTTACTAGGTTTTGCCTTTGAGTCCTCCTCCTAGGCTCCATGAGTAAAAAGATAGCCATGTTGTTGAATTGTTTCAGTTGTGTCTGCCTCTCTCTGACCCCATTTGGGATTTTCTTGGCAAAAATACTAGAGTGGTTTGCCATTTTCTTCTCCAACTCATTTTATAGAAGAACTGAAGCAAACAGAGTTAAACGACTTGCCCAGAGTCACATAGCTAATAGTGTTTGAAGCCACATTTGAACTCAGGTCCTCCTAACTCCAAGATGGGCGCTCTACCCACTGCACCAATTACCTGCCATCCAAAAGAGATAGCCATATCATGGCATAATTTGAAGTGTCCAACAGCAAGAAGATAGTGGATGGAAAAGAACCAATTTCAGAAGCAGATAAAACCCAGATGGTACCCTAATATACTGTGATTAGCAAACCTCACTATCTTTATATTCTTTAGCAGAATATGTTCCTCACCTTTACCAGTCTGATGAGCAAACTCCTTCTATTGGGCACATCCAACAATACTTGCCATATTTCTGTTTATGAATGCCAAAAGATGCCCTATAAGATAATGAATAGGAGGCTACTCTTCCAAAGGCAATATTTGCTTATGGTCCCATTTTTTCCTATACACACTTTGTCTTCATGGCCACTATCTGTAAAAATGTGGAAGCTCAGGCTTTGTTTCACCCAAATGTGAAAACAAAAAATCTAAGTGTTCCCTAAGAGTCCAGCATGCAAGAGTTTGATCAAAATCTCATACCTTCAATCTCTGAAAAGAAAGAGGGTGGTGAAATAGAAAGAACATTGGATTTGGAATCAGAAGTGCTAGGTTCAAATCTCAGCTCTGCGAAGGTCCCCGTCAACTCAAAATCTTTTAAGAACGTATTTTTAGTCTGTCACAATACACTATCTGATTGAGCTTCCTCCTCTCTTGCTGCTCTTCAAGTCCTTTCGACCAAAATATTAAGTTGCAGCTGGGTTATCTGCTTAGTGAATTACCCAAACTGACGTTCTCGTTGTCACCATCCATCCAAACCTAAGCTCATGATGCCACTACCGAACAAGGATAGGTTTGGAATGAGAAGTGCGTGGCTGGGTACAGGCAGGCCTTGTAAGTATCTGAGCATGAGTAAGCATCTAAGTGTGTCTCAAAGAAAAGTGAATTTTATTATTATCAAAGGTCTTACAACATGGCACTTCTTTTCCCTTCTCCTGGTATGGAGAATGAATTAATAAATGATGAAAAAAATGGTATTAAGAGCTTACTATGTATGTGCCAAGCAATATACTAAGGGCTGGGGATACAAAATCAAGTGAATCCCTGATGTCATGGAACTCACTCTCTAATTGGGGGAGACAACACTTAAAGTTCAGCTGCACTACAGAAGGAAGGTCTGAAAGTCCTAAAAGTATAAAAGCATTGCATATTGCAAGGCCCAGGAGTCCTTAGCATATCAGTAAATCAGAAATAATGAGCCACTGTCTGTATACTTTCTTTTCATTCCTTTGGCTGTATTTCATTCCCTCTCTAGTCTAAGGAAAAAGCAACCTCTTAATCTGTATTATAGTATTACAATCATACATCTGGGAGCCTCAGGAATGCAGAATATCAGATTCAAAAGGGACCTGAGAGGCATCTAGACCAGAGCTGAAGGGGTAGCAAGTGGAAAAAGTTTAAGAAGCCCTAGTCTAGACCAACCCATTCCAGAGCAAAAAAAACGAAAAACAAAAAACAAAAAAAAGTTTTCTACAATGTCCTCGACAAATAGACATCCAGCCTTTCTTGACCTAAAGTGAAAGAGAAGTCATTACTTCTGAAAGCAGTCCATTCAACTTCAAGACAGGTCTAATGGTTAAGGAATTTTCTCTTACATCCAGTCTTAAGTGGTGCTTTGTGTCTTCCACCCATTTTGCTCCTAGTTCTGTACTCTGTAGCCAAGAGCAACATTTCTAATCCCTTTTCTACCAGACATCTCTGCAAAGACTTGAAGATAGCATGACATGCTCCTTCTCTTCCTCAGGCTAAGCATACCCAGTTCTTTCCACCAATACATGGCATCCTCTAAAGGGCTTCCGCCATCTTTGTTGCCCTCATTTGTACAATCTTATCAATAGCATTTCTAAAATGTGGCACTGAGAAATGAACACAATTTTCCCAACGTGGCTTGGGTAGAGCACAGTGGTCTTTTCACCTCCCTACTTTGAGGCTCTATAACTTTTCTGAATGCAGTACTAGATTTTTTCACCTATCACTGTAAGATGAGTTTGTCGTCCACTAAAATATGAAGACTTCTTTCAAATGTACTGCTTCCTAGTCATTTATACTTGTGGACAACTTTTTTTTTAATCCAAGTGGATTAAAAACTTGGATTTGAGTTTGAATAAAAACAGCTTGGATTAAAGTCTGTCTGTAGTCCCTGATGAATTTAATCTTATTCAATTTGACCCAATGATCTTTCCTGTCAAGCTTTTGAATTTTAATCTTGTCAAATCAGTGTCTTAGCTATCATTTCAGCTCTGGGTCACCTGTATCTTGCATAAGCACGGTCTCCTACATGACTAAGCACTCCTCAGTATCATGAGCTGGCTCATCATTCACAAATGTGTCCCCTTAACTGTGGGTTTTCCCCATGGTTCTATCCTGGGCCCTCTTCTCACTCTACACTCTTTCTTGGTAACCTCATCAGCTCCCATGTATCAACTATATTCTTCTATGTGGATGATTCCCAGATATACATGTGTGTATAGACATACACTCACACATCCAGCCCCAGTCCCTCCTTTGAGTTTCAGTCTAACATCATCAATTCCAAGTGGATGTCCTAGTGACACCTTAAAGTCAGCATTTCTAAAGAGAACTCATTATCTATTTCCTCTTCCGAACTTCTCTATTTCTGTCAAAGATACCATCATTCTTTCACTCATCCAGGTTCATAATCTTGGCATTTTCCCAAACTCTTCACCCTCCAGTCTTTCTCTCACTTTACATATCCACTTGACTCCTATTTCTACCTTTTGAATCCCATCTCTCTTCTTCACTCACACATCTACCACCTTAGAGGCCTTTCGATAAACTCCATGGACTCTCTATTACCTCTATGATAAAATATAAACTTTTCTGTTTGGCTTTTAAAGTCTTTCACAACCTGGCCTCAACCTACCTTTTCAGCCTTATTATATATTACTCCCTTTTGTCCACTCTGCTGTTCCTCACCTACACTGGTCTCTTTTGACAACTCCCTTTTCCCTTCTCATAAGAATGGTTTTTCTTTGCGTCTTCAGAATATCATCCCTGAGAGCTTTTTATCTCTTCTGGGCTTATTTGCCCTGTGCAATTTTATTCCATAGGGTTCCTACAACCCCTTCTTCGGACTGTTCTAGTCTTCTCCCTGCATTATCGCTCCTTTCTATGATATATAGCTTGATGGCTATACATATCCATGATGTTTTTATCTTTCCTGCCTTTCCAGTTTAATAACTTTTGATTAGGTTTGCAAAAATCCAGGGACATATATTATTATTGTTTGGCGTACTACATCTTTGGCCAGGAGCATGGCATTTCTATATTTTAAGTTGCAACACAGAAACCTAAATTCCATTTTCAGAACCCATCTATTTTATATAGTTGTTCATTTCCCAAATTTACCATTTGCTTCTGAATTCCTTGCTTCTGATGCCTGGCTGTGACAGAAGACCACTGAGCCCAGAAGATCTTCAGAGTCTCACACAAGATGTTGTAATTTTAAGCAATTCCTTTAGTTTCACATAGGATCACAAATGCAGAGCTAGAAGAATACTTCAAGGTCATCTAGTTTAACTCTCTTATTTCACAAATGAAGGAAACTGAGGCTCAGAGGCCTTACGTATCTTTTCCAAGACCACAAACACAGTAAGGGGCAGAGGCAGAATTCACAGTCAATTCAAACTCAAATCCTGTGATTCTCAATCCAGTGCTTTCCTACTGCACCGCTCTGGAAGTATCATTTACATGTCCCTATGTCTCCAGAAGGAGGCAACTAGGTGGTGAATGGATAAAGGGCCAGGCCTGGAGTCAGGAAGACCTGAGTTCAGATCTGACCTCGAACACTTCCTAGCTTTGTGACTCTGGACAAGTCACTTCATCTCTGCCTTAATCTGCTGGAAAAGGAAATGGCAAACCACTCCAATGTCTTTGCCAAGAAAACCCCATGGACAATATGGTCCACAGGGACACAAAGAATCAGATACAAATGAACAACAACAACAACAAATCTCCAGAAGGGAGTGGCAGTTATCTCATTCAACAAGTCTTGGGGTGAGTGGTGAGGTAGATTCTGTCAGGACTTGGATATATGTAATAAAAAAAGAATATTAGTATCAGAATATTAATATTCTAAAAAGAATATTAATAGAACTATTATTTTCAGCTTGATGCATAGCTCCTTCAAAAGCAAAGAACCACTAGCCATCACTACTACTTGTTTCTTTTACCTTTAAAATATGTATATAGGTATGTATGTATATGTATATATGCACATGTATATTCCCCTACAAATATATCAATGCATATATTGTTCATATAATGCGTATGTACCCATATGGTATACACACATATGCACACATGTATGCATGAATTCAGGTATTTGTGTGTATGTATGCATGCTCTATCACCTTCTGTGACTTATGTTTCAATGAACAAGATTCCTTGAAAGCCAAGCAACAACACTTCTACAAAGTGTCCTGCTCCCTCTTCTTCAGGAAGAATTTAATGTTTCTTAGCTCTAAATATTCAATGGTTGTTCTTTCCCTTCTTCTCTGTTCAATATTTTTTCACCCAGCAAGTTCCTGGCACAAGACAGGATTCTCCTTTGCTCTGTCAGGTCATTTTTTTTGGTTTTGTTTTGTTTTTCTGTTTACACAATGAAACCCTTCCGTAAGTAGTGGCAAGAATACCAACATTACATACTCAGTGTGAGTCTTGAAAAATTTTCCCTTCTTTCCACAGAGCAGATCCTGGGATCTTCTTTTTTTCTTGCTTCAAA
>CM053626.1:241595107-241661882 GCA_028646595.1 Phalanger gymnotis | reverse complement strand
TCCTTTCACAGATAAAGAAACTGAGGCCCAAGGTGACTTGCCCAAGGTCACACAAGTAGTTAAGTGTTAACTAGAATTTCAATGCAGATCTTTTCACTTCAAATCTAATAATCATTCCATGGTGTTGTACTGCAAATGGCCAAAATGAAACAGACCTAAAGAAAGGAAGGTATTTATCAACTGTATTGGTTTAAACTTGAATTCTGAAAGTCATTCAATTAATGTCTTCTGCCATGATAATGAACTTTGATAAATGAAAATGTGTTTGGCAAAATTTAAATATGCTTTTGAAATTTGGTATTTCATTTCATATTCAATCAATCAACATGCATTTATTAAGCACCTAATATGTGCTATACCCTCTCCTAAGCACTAGGGAGAGTAAGAAATGAGAAAAATAAATCAAGTACTAAGCACCAAGCCTTATACTTAGAAAACATTCAATACATATTTATCAAATAAATGTAAAAATGAATTAACAGCTCTGAGAAAGAAAGACATTAAATAATTTGCTTTGGGAATGGAAGTCCAAACAGAAATTCAAGTAACATATTTGCAAATTCTTATTCCCTTACTCTGGAAAGACTGTGATCTTTAGTGGTAACGGAAAACATTGATTCTTCTATAGAAGTGCTGGAGATGTTCTGTTCACCTACATTTGAATACATATGAAATACACTTTCACAATACATAATATCACTTAACATTTACGCATTTGAGAAATTAAAATATTCCCTAAATACGAACACACAGAAGAGAAAACCAAAAACACTTAGAGATTACAATTGTCTAAAAGCCTAAGTGGGAAGCCAGGAAGAATCCTAGAATGTCATACTAATTACATTATTTCTATTTATGAAAATACAATTTAGATACATACCTTTGTATGTATAGCCATAACTCTATGTGATAACAAAACAGTTTTCATAAATTAAAGTAGACCACCTGGTTCAACTCAATTACATTTACAGCTAATCCCTCACCAAAGTGTTGAAATTATACTAACTCATGGTCATTTAAAATGAGAATATTTAAAACCAAGACAAGACTTAATCTAACAATTCCAACTCCTCGCCATATACCTCATCTTAAAACTCAAAAAATCAAGCTGGGTTCTGTAAAGAATACAACTTTTTAGTAGAAGAACCAGACACAATCAAGAAATAACACTTGTGTTCACTTATGTTTTATATATGGCCGGCTATGGCATAGTCAATGGACTGATTTCTGGTGACTCAGATGATAACAGCAAGTGTCAATACTGATGGTACTATTTATAACTCTATAAACTACCTTTTGAATAATACTGGTAAAATTAAGTTTAGGTAGCACTCCTAGGATTAATGCCTTAATTCAGATATATTGCTATAAGCATAGTTTACAGTGTGGAACATAAACACAAAGTCAGTGTTACTAATAAATCACCCTCATGACTGCTTAAAAACATACTGCCAAAATGGGCTTTAAGCAATACACAATGGAGCAGAAGGCAGTGATATATATTTAAATTTTCCATTTTTAAGCTGTCACTCAAAAACTTTTCATACTTTTTTTTTAGATTATTGATCTTACTGGCTTGTGATAAGACTTCAACTGCTTGGCTGGGCTGTTTTTAGCTTTTGCTTCTTATTAAAAGAGCTAAATCAGGAATCATAAAATGCTACCAATTTAGCCCCTTTCAACAGAAATGAATGCTAAAAACAGCACCAAACATTGTAATGCTCCTCTCAGGTTGGTTTTTTTGTTTGTTTGTTTGGGTTTGTTTTTTTTTTTGCTCCAGAATTTGAGATTTAACTACATATGGTATAACTTGATAAGTATAACTGAAACATGTCTAGCTTTATATACATATATGGAGATATATGGGCATTTATTAACCACAGTTTAGTAACAGTTTCATATCTGTTTTTTTCCATTTAAAATTTTATAGAGAGATAATTTTCGATTTTGTTCTTTTTCCTATTTTTAAGAAATGCCCATCTTTGGAGTTTTGGTTACTCTTTGCTATACGCAGGGAAATGGTGCTAAAAAAAATAGCTGTTTAAAAGACAATGAGTACAACCGAATTGTTGGGGTGATGATTTAATCAAACATCTCTCTCACCTCACCTCATTAACATTTAGTGGTAAATGACACCAACTAATTAATCAAGAAACTTTCAGACACCAATACTGGGCTAGAAGAACCTTGGAAACTTGTGTTGGCATAACACATTCTGCTCTCTCAGACCTTGTGAGAACGCCTCACAAATGTGTGATTTGTTTCTCTTGAGTGTTAACAAAAAATGTTCAAGGTCTAGTGTTTAGTTCACAATGGCCCTCTTAGCTAACAACTGCCCGTGTTTTGCAAAGGCTCCATAGAAGAAGGCAGCGACAGCCACACAAGGCCATGGTACATAAGAAATACTCCCAAGATGGAGGAGCAGGGTTGTCATGGTTGTGGACATGAACACTGCTGAATCTTATCAACTCTCATCCTCCAGGGCACATTGCCCTCATGAGCAACCATTAAACACCACTGAGATTTATTCCCAGAACAGCAACTGGATTTCCACTGCTATTAACTCTACCATCTGATGCTGCTGATGGGGTAAGACAAAAATTAAAGGACAAGAGATTTTTTTCTCTTTCCCATTGTTTCTCACTCTAGAGTCCTTTCATAATCATTCTAAACATCCTCTTTATCTGCCTACTTATATTCCCTATTGGGGCTTTCCCCCTTTTGTCAAGTCTTTTAAAATGACCTTCAAAAGCTCTTTAACCTCCTTCTGAAGCACCTGGATATCAACACCAGCAGCAGATTTAGAAAGTGGCAGTATAGAGCTATCACTTTCCATGTTTCTCATTTCCGGAAATGCCCCTTTTTCTTTGAGATTTACCTCACAATTTCTTCCAAATGGACCATCTTGGTTTGTCTGCAATTTGCATATGTCTATACATGTTGGTGCGTCCGCACATGCTCACTCCTATACCATATTTACATTCTGCTTTCCCCTCCCCCACCCCGAAATCAAGTGATGAATTGGCTGCTTATAGTTTTCCTGACAGCCGGGTGAAACAGGAGCTACAGTGGCCCAGGGATGTCCTGGTTCCTCCTGGCAGAAAGGTATTCAGCGCACGTAATAATTATCCATCCATCTCGTTCACACTAAAGGCATGGCAATGCAATTTTAGCCTTATAATCAAGACCATATGACAAAAACCAAGGCCATTAGGGACCAATTTCAAGTATTCTCTGCAAGACAATGATTTTCCAAATGCACTTACATATGCTGAATAGTTACCTCTGCACGACCGCACCTGCTCTCATTTATGTAACCCCTCTGTTTTCAACTCTTTTTCCTAGTAATGCAACAGAGGAAAGTTTCAAAGGCTCACTGGATTTTTTCTTTCAGGGAAATGGATTTTTTTTCCACTTCCCAATGCACACTATTAAAATGCTGATAGCAGAAAATCTGCCTGTGCCAAAGTCTATATTTCAAAGATGTACTTTGCCTTTTTTTTTTCTTTTAAACCCCGTCCACTCTACACTCTTTCCGTCCTTAGTCTCTGGTCTGTTTGTTTTCCTTGAGCTGAACCGTGTCTTCTGGGCCCTTAATTGCTTCATGTGTACTTCTGACCTTATCATTTCAGGATCAGTGACATAATAATGTTTTCTCTGAAAGGATGATGATGTCATCATAAATCACAGAACCTTAAGGTCAAAGGGGAAAAAATGCCAAAATTATTTTTAAATTACATAAAAATAGCTCAAAGATTCTTTTGTCTTCCTTAATATGCTCTTAGAGCAAAATTCATGCTCTTTTTCAGATATAATTAAAATATTAGATGTAATTATAAGTGCTTTCATTAGTGAATGATGCAACCATCTTTTAGGCAGAAAAAAAAAGAGAAACCATAAAATTAGTTACTGGGAAACATAAAATGCCAAAAAAAAAGAGAGAGAAATGAGCCAAGATTGACATTTTAGTCCTTTTTATTTTGAAATTTCTTGTATTCCACATTTTCTCCCATCTTTACATTTCAAGGAAAAAGAGAAATTAACCCTAACTAGTAAATTATCACCTTGGTATTTTATCTAAAGCTCACAAGTTAAACTGCTATATAATCTCTTATGACTGGAATTTTTAAGAAGCCTGAGCTAATGGTCTTGTTAATAAGAGTTCTATGGCTATATTTTTTTAATTGCAAGCCTCTGCGCAGATTAAAAATGTACTAAGTTATAATTCAGTATAATAAAAATAGGAAAATCAATACAAACCAGTCTCTCTCAGCTGTAGAAGTAATCAAACATTCCTTTTGGTCTCTTTCAGAAACCACCTTGGAAGGGTCCAAGAAGAACCTTGGCACTGTTTCCACCTATTTTATTCCATCTAACTTTCCACTGCTCCCATCAAAACCAGATCTAATTTTCTACATTCATGGAGATTCCTGAACCATCACTCTATTTCTAATTCTAATTTTGCTACTTAAATTAACATGATAATAATAATAATAATAATAATAACTAGCATTCATGTTGTGCTTTAAGGTTCATAAAGAACTTGATAAATATTATTTCATTTGATCCTCACAGGAACCCTATGAGGTAGACCCCATTATTATCCCCATTTTACTGAGAAGAAAATTAAGGTAGATCAAGATCAAGTGACTTCACTAGGGTCACATAGGGTATAAGACAGGATTCAAACTCAGACCCGCCTGACTCCAAGTCCAACATTCTCTTGATTCCAAGTCCTATACTCTATTTGCTACATGACCTAACTGCCTTAAAGCATTTTGGTAGGTACAACAATGGGATGTGTTAGTAGTTCTCTCACAGAATTTTCAGTAGAGTGAATTACAGTTAAAGGAATCTACAATGGTTTGGATTGGGGAACCTCCCTCTCTTTCCTCAAGACATAGCTCAAGTACCCCCTTCTATACAAAGCCTTTCCTGATCCCCCAATTCTTGGTGCCTTCTCTCATAAACTACCTTATATATATTCTCTTTGTTCTGTATATACTTACATGTCTATTGATTTTCTTCCCTATTAGAAGGCAAGCTTCTTGAGGGCAAAGATTATTTCATTCTTTATGTTCATACCTTCAGCACCAAGCACAGTCTTGACAAAGAGTCAGTGTTTAAGAAATGTTTGTTGATTGATTGATTGACTGGTTCCCATCCCTCTACCCTTCTCTGCTGTCCCAGTATAAAACCCCTGCGCCAGACTCTTTTCTTCCTTGATATTCTTGATTCTGTGGTTGACGAGTTCAAGACATGCTAATGTCTGATCTTGAATCTCTTGCCTCTTTGTCCTGTTTCCACTCATGTTTTTTGTTTGATTTTTGCCAAATTCCAACTTTACCTCCACTAGATTCCATTTCCATTCCTAATTGTACACTACTAACACCGCTGGAAAAAGTCATACAACCATGCTGACTTTTGAACAGGGGAGAGACACGGTCAGACCTATGTTTTAGGAATTTTAATTTGGCAGCTGTGTGAAGAATAGATTAGAGAGAGTAGAGAATGGAAGGAGACCAATTAGGAAGCTAAGATAACAGTCCTGGTAAGATATGATGAAGCAGAGTGTAGATAGGGGCAAGACATTCTGTGGAGGCAGAATCAATAAGACAACACAAATTTATGTTATTTAATTTCGATTATCAGCAATTCTTCTATTATTCCCTGATTGAATCTCTCTCATACTTCTAAAAAGGCTATTTCAAACCTCTTCTCCCATACTTTCTACATCATCCCTTTCTCCCTTCATTTCAGCAGAGGATTTTAACTTCCATTTCATTCCCTCTCTTTCCTTCTTTTCTCTTCTGGGAGCTATCCCCTCTACCATTCCTCATTACTCTCCTCCTTATATGGCTTCTTTTCTGCTGTCTACAACATTCCAGATCCATTGCATTCTTAAAAAGAATGAAAATAAAGTTCATCTCACCCTAGCATCCTCCTGAACCAGCATCCCGTATTTTCTTCTTTTTATGGCCAAAATCTTGAAAAGAGTTTCTGCACTTCCTTCTGTATCGCCCTCATTTTCTCCTTTCTCCACTCATTTTTCAGCTTCTTAAAATCTATGTTCTGACCTTAATTAATTCAATTGAAACGTTTCTGAAAAGTAAGCAACAACTTCCCAAGAACTAAATCTAATGGTCCTTTTATTAATCTTCATTCCACCTAACATCTCTACAGCTTTTGACACTGTCAACCTGGATGCTCTCTCTCCCCTTACCTTCTGCAACACTGTTCTCTCCTTTTCTCCTCAGGGCTATCTGATCACTATCAGCCTCCTTTGCTGTATCATAGAATCAAAGAATTTTAGAGTGGGAAGAAATCACAGTAACTACGTGTTCCAATCTATACCATAAAGGAATCTCCAGCATAATGTACTTGACAAGTAGAAATCCAGTCTCTTAGGGGCAGTTAGGTGGTGTGGCAATTTGAGCACTGATCCTAGAGTCAGGAGGGACTGAGTTCAAAGCTGGCCTCCGACACTTAACTAGCAGTGTGACCCTGGGGAAGTCACTTAATTCTGATTGCCTCAAGAAAGAAGAAAGAAAAGAATGCAGTCTCTTCTTGAAGACTGCCAATAAGGAGAGCTCCGTCACATCTCTAGACATCTCAATCCACATTTAGACACCTCAAATTGTTAGGAAGTTTTTCCTGATATCAAGGCTAAATTAAATTGCTCCTGATTATGTCCTATGGGGCAAAACAGAACAAGTCTAATCCCTTTTCCACAAGAGAACTCTTCAAATTTGTAGACAGCTATTAAGCTACTTCTCCCACTCTTCCTACCCAACACTCTTCACCCTGTGTCGTGTCCCCCCCTCCACCATTCTTCTCTTCTCTAGCCTAACCATCTATCTAAAATTCCTTCAAACCCAGTGCTCAACTCTTTCAAGAGACTGGATTCTGATGGTGATGCACTGTGTTAGCCATCCCACTCAGATTTGTGTTATCTGCAAATTTAATGAGGGTGCTATCTATGCTTTTAGCCAAGACACTGCTAAAATGTTAAACAGCATTGAGCCAAACACAAAAATCCTTTGAGTACTCTCCTAAACCTTCTGTCAAGGTGACCTTGAACAACCAATGTCAACTTTGAGTATGGTCATCCAAAAAATTCTGAGTGTATCTCGCTGTACTATAATCTAGTTCATGTCTTTCTATATTTCCAACAATAATAATGAGATGCTTTATCAAAGGTTCTGCTAAAAATCTAAATAAACTATAGCTACAGGACTCCCTTGATCCCCTAGTTTAATAAACCTGCAAAATAAGGAAATGGGTTTAACCTGGCATGATTTGTTGTTGATGGGGCCATGATGGCTTTTCGTAATCATCACTTCCTGTTTCTAGCTGTTCACCAACCATCTACTCAATAATCTGTTCTAGAATTTTCCGAGACACTGAAGTTCAACTCACTGGCCACAGACTTTGTTCTCTTCTTTTAAAAAAAATTAGGGCAAGGTTTGCCTTTTTCCAATCTTGAAGTACCTCTCTTGTTTCCCCATGATCCTTCAAATAATACCAACAATGGCGCAAGAGTCACGATTGTACTATCAGTACCCAAGAATGTGGTTCATCTGGACTAGGTAGACTTAAATTCATGAAGGGCAACTACATGTTTTCTTGCTATCATACCTTATAACAAAGAACAGAGAGAAAAAAGTTCTGTAAAACTCATCAACATATCAGTCAATCAAAATCTGAGATTATATGCAATGCTTTACACGTTCTTTTTTTCACTTCTTTGGCACCAGGCATAGGCATTATTATTTCACTGCGTTAAGTTTTGTCTGTATTCTTGTTCATATTTCCAATTACATTTCCACTGCTAAAGTCATTGTGTATATTGTTTCCCTGGTTCATTTTATTTCACTTTGCATCTGTTCATATAAGTTTTCCCCTGCTGCTATATATTTATCAGCCATTATACCTCCTTAAAAATTTTAATGTCTTGGTTACTCTGTACTTAACAAAGATCGTAAAATATGTGGAGTACATTCTGGGTGTACAGGATGGCCGCTGTAGAGACACAGAGATGGAGTGTTGTGTGGGAGTAATAGAAAGAAGACGGTTTAACTGAATCACAGTATGCAGGAAGGATAAGGTAATGAGGCTGAAAAGACAGAATGGGGCCAGACTGTCCACTGTTTATTCTTCCTTTTGAGATGCTGCTCAGATACCATCTTCTATATGAAACATTTCCTGATTCCCCCAACGACTAATGTCCTTCCCAAACTATTTTTTAATCTCACTACTTTGCAGATATTTGCATTATGCTATACATATTTTATATGTAGTTGTGGTCTCACTCATTAAAATCTAAGGAAGGACTACTCCATTCTTTGTACTTGAATCCTCAGGCCTAGCACGGTAACAGAAATATAGCATGTGCATAATAAATAACTCGGTTGGTTTCCCACGTTCCAGACCCCTCCCATCCTCTACACAGTTGCCCAATTAAAAATTCCTAAAACATGGACAGAGAGCCATGTCACTCCATTCATCTTCGGTGGCTCTCTAATGCCTCAGTCTAGAATAACATACGCCATTTTAATGGCAGACTTAAGAGTAAAGATATAACTCATGTTTCTGGACATATTTCAAATGACTCTCCTTCACATATCCTATATTCTATCCAAGTGGGTCTAATGACTTTTCCCCAGACTTGGAATCCCATATCCCATATCCATAGCTGTGCATATCATTAGGCCTCATCCCTGGAATGTACCCCCTCCTCCCTTGTACCTCTTAGCATCCCTGGCTTCTTTAAAGACTCAGATAGTGAGTTGCCTCCCAGGAGATTGGGACTGGACTTCTGCTTGTATTGGGATAGTGAAAAATGAAATGAAATGAAAAATCCTCTCTCCCATTGAAGATTGGCACCTTTTCTGAAACTTAGAGTAATGAGAGGCCAAACAAATTGTCCAGGGTCATGTAGCAAGTATGTATCAGAGGCCAGACTTGAACACAGGTTATCCTAGTTCTGAGACCTCCTTTATCAATGAAGTCTCTTTTTCCCATAATATTCTAGTATTTACTTATCTGTATATATAATATATTCTCCCAAAAGAGTATGAAGCCCCTGAGGGCAGAGACCTGTTTCATTTTATAATCTCAGTTTGCAGTTGAGATTACAAAGCACAGTGGTGCTTTGTAGATAAAAAGCATTTGTTAAATTGAATGCATGCGATAAAAGGCATAGGGGTAGATACCACACTATAGTCTCGGTAAATTTTTATCTACAAATACACTTACTAGGGGAAGGGAAAGGAAGGGAATAAGCATTTATATTGCACCTACTGTGTACTAGACCCTGTGCTAAGTACTTTGTACAAATATTATCTCACTTGATTCACACAATACTGTGAGGTAGGTAGAAGCTATCATTATACCCATTTTATAGTTTGATGAAACTGAGGCAAACAGAAGTCACTGACTTGCTCAGGGTCACACAGCAAATAAGTGTCCAAGGCCAGGTTTAAACTCAGTTCTTCCTGACTCCAGGCCTAGTGCTCCATCCACTGTGTCACTGGCCACCTATGTACACACATTCACATACATACAGTTTGCTTCAATTATTGCATGGCATGCTTCCCTTCAATGACATAGTGGGAAAAGCCCTGGATTTTAAGTCAAGCAGATCTAGCTTCTAATCTTAGGTATGCTCCCTATTACTTATAAATCTTAAATCATTTAACTTCTCTGGGTCCCAGTTTCTTTCATTTGTAAAATGAGGAGGCTGGACCAGATAGCCTCTGAGGTTCCTTGAAGTTCTAAATCTGTGACCTAAGATTTGGATGTTTGAAAATTTAAGCCATGCACAATTTGCAAATATCCAAATTTTGGGATGAGAGCAATGCAGACCCGAGGACTAGAGAGGTTTCATGAGTTGCCTAAGGTGACATTGGTATAAAGTGGCAGAACTTGTATTGAAATCCAGGGCCTCTGACTCCAAAGCCAACACACTTTCCACTGTATCACGAGCCTTCCTTTCTCTCAAAGTAGACTATACACTAATTACTATAAATATATGTATATACACATCTATCAATGGAGACATACATATTTTTATTAATATAAGTTTGTGATTGTTTTATGATACACAAATCTTTCTTTCTACTCTCCAAATGGATAATACAGACTGGGGATTTGGAATGTTTGCAAACTTAAGCTGCATGAAGCTTCAACCTTCAATTAAATCTCTCTGGAAAAGGTTCCAAGGAACATTAGAATAAAAAAGACCCTACCAACTCCCTCCAGAAGACAAAGCTAGAATTCACATAATATTGGGAATGGGACTGAGAAAACAGTCTGACCAACTAAAATTTAAGGATCAAAAATGGAAAAAAAAACCCTTAAGATGACTATTATGACAACTTACACTTGTTAATATTTTATTATTTTATATATTCTTTCTTCTTCATGAATATTGCCACTCTCTTCCCTTAAAAGTTAGGGCAGGGATTATATCTTCTAATTCTGCCTCTTCTCTACTCTGGAGAGTGAATCTTCAACAAATGCTTATTAACCCACAGACTCACATTGGCTTGGCTTGGATGGACCTGTCTGTGAAAAGTAACATCTGTAAAATTCTACTTTATTGTAAATAAAGGCTGCTTTTTATAGCTGGCATTGTTGTAACAAATGTTATGTTCTGGATTATCTCGATGACAATAAGACTGATACCGCTGAAGCTTCATGTAAGTTTTCTAGTTCAGTTGAATCAGAAGTCAATTGACATTTCAATAATTGCTACAGAAAACAATCTGGCTAAGAGAAAAAACACACACATACATAAAATCTGATAGAGAAGAATCCTCACTAGAGATGACTCATTTTCAAAGAACTTCCTAGTATTTTGCCTAATGAATATTTTTGAATGTTTATAACGATGTTCAAGCATTAGAACAATATTTATATAATCCGATTAAGTGCTTTGTCTTCCCAAGTTCTTAGATACCCTTCACAAAAAGTAGCCCCAACCTCTATTTTCATCCATATACTATGTGCTATGTATTCTATATTCCCCTCCCCTCCCTTCTCCTCTCCTCTTCTCTCCTATATATTATGCAGTGGAAAGAAAGGAGTCAGAAGAGAAAAGGAAGAAATAATATTCTAGGAGAATCCTACCAGGACAGATCAGTGAAACTGCAATATTACTTTCTCTTACATTATATTTTAACAAATATGATCCGAACGATCAAATTTTGATCAATGATCAAAAAGTATTTACTGCCTACTACGTGTCATGCTATCTTACAAAAATGATCAAAAAGCATTTATTAACTCCCTACTGTGTGTCACGCATTGTATTGGCATTGGTAGAACAAAGACCACAAATGAAAAATTCCCTCTTCTCAAGGACCTCACTAATGATGATCAGGCCCTTACATTGGCACTGAGAGTCTTCACTCCTGTTGGTCTGGTTCTTTACTCATCATTTGTCTTAACTAAGATCTAACTTCCCTTCAGATTCTCCCCTTTCGTCTACCTCCTTCCTTTTCTTCCACGTCTTTCCCTTTCTTCGCTCCAAGAAGATAAACCTTAACGAAGCAGGTGGCAAAAAAAAGTTCCTGTTTCATGACAGTCTATTTTTTAAAGCCTCCATGCAGGAGGGGTTTCAAGGGATAATAATAGACTACAAGCTGAATTGGCAACGTTCTTGAACTGGCTATCCTATTGGATTTTAAGCTCCCTCAGGGCACAGACCAGGCCTTGTATTTCCTTTGTAACTCCTCAGGAGAATGTTCTGCACACAGCAGGAATCCCATTAATGTTACTGACTGACTGCTCGACAAAGAAGGCCTGTTGCTAAAAAGGCAAGTGAAATACTCAATCGTACAAACAGGAGTATTGTGAGCAAGAGCCATGAATTCTAAGCCTTGATAGTCTTTTATTAAACTTGTATTTACTTCAGGACCACACAACCAAAGTGAGATGTTGAAACCCCAGAAATGAGATGAAGGCACTGAAAATGAACAAAGCGGTCGGAAATAAGAACTGAGAAAGACTCTATGATTTGGACTGATTTAACCCTGTGGAGACAAGCCAAAGAAGGAGCTAATTAGAACATCACTCTTCTAACATTTAAAGGGATAGTATAGAGAAGAAGGTTAGAAACTCTTCTTTGTTCTCCCAGAAAAAAGAAGAAGAGGGGACAGAATGCTTAAATTGCAGCAAAAGGAACTAAGATTAAACAGAAGGAAAAACATTCTGAACTTAACATGGCATTTTATTATCAAGTGAAGTGTTGGGATTCCTTTTCATTGTAATTTAAAAATAGCATATACTACCATTTGTTTGGCATGAGTAGGAAAGTCTTTCATAAAAGCAGGGGGAATAATGCACCTGCTATCTCAAGCTCTGTCCCAGACCAAAAGTCTTGTTGGAGGTTAATAAAATATATTAACAAATGAAATTTACTGTGAAGCACCTATAACATGCTCCTTGGGAAATCCCTGGATTTCTTGGGGCACACAAAATAAATAAACCAAAAAGCCTTTGCTTGCTGTTTCAAGTTAGGAAAGGATCAACCTGTGTCCCTACTATCCGTAACAACTGAAGATTATTTTAAAAGATTTGTGAATTAATAAAAATAGTTTATTTGACAGACATGTATAGAACTTAGACAGATATACTCTTGAGTAACCTGTCCCTTAACGTATAGGAGCATGGAGTTTATCCAGATCATTTTCTCCGTTCCTTTTCCTCCTGACTGTTATTCTCTCACTTTTATTTTAGGTTCTATTGATTAAAATTAATATCAACGGTAATTGATGTTATAAAAGGGAACATTCACGGATATATGAGGAAGACAAGAGGAATACTATAACCTGTTTTGCTTTGGTGATAGCTTGGGTGGGGGTGGGGGGGTGGCAGGGAAAGGGAGAGGAGGTCATGGATCGATAAAACTCTTAGGTGTTCTTAGTCTCTAGCTGTCTCCTCCTTTCAGCTGCAAATCTGTCACTACCCCACTGCCAGTAGTATAAGAGATCCACTTTGGAGCAGCATCCTGATTTTTTGAAACACAGCTATGTGGTTGTGATAAGGCACTTAGACCCATTCTTGCTTATAATAAGTGGTATTTGATAATGGGAAACAATGAATGTGGGCACTGAAATTATACAAGAGAATTAATATTGAACAAGATGGAACATTCTACCAAGTCTTAGCTTAAGTGTATCCATTTAACACCAAAGGTAAAGAAAAAAAACTAGAAAGTGAGAGTCTACAAAACTAGCTCCCATTGGTGCAGTTATTAGGAGATGACACTATATTACACAGTTTTACTGGTGCTGTATTTATAAAAGAAGAGAAGGGAAAAAAAGAGACAGGGAAACAGTGCCAAAATGTATGATACACAGAGGCTGTAGGAAGATATAATGTTATTTTACATATTTGATATAGAGCCTAAATTAAGCCGTAGAAAAGAGGCCATGAATCTTCAAAGCCTCATTATCAAGCCTCCTTAAACCTCAAATACAGAAAAATACATTTCATAAACAAAGACCCAATAGGATTTTAATAGTACAATAAATTTCACAGACATTTGCACTAATCACACTTCATTATGTATTTTTTTTTAAATTAAAGTACAGGCAATGCAGATCTAGATTTGAAAGAGAAGCAACAAGCATGTGTTACTCTTACCTTAGCTGATTTTTGATTAAATGAAAGAACTAAACATTTCAATGTGGACAGTTGGAATATTACCATTCAACTGGAGACACACACCAAAGCATTATTTGGTGTTCCTGTGTCAAGTATTCATTCAATCAACAACCATTATTAAGTGCCTACCAGGTCCAAAACACTATATACTAGGGTGTGAACTATGAAGGTATGGAGGAAAAAACAAAAATAACAAGAACATGATCCCTACCTTCATGAATGGTCAGAATGACAATATGTTTTGAAAAATACATTAACTTCAACGCAGGTCAACAAAAATTTATTAAGTATTTGCTACATGCCTCACTTCATCAGGCTAGATGACTGCAAAGCCACCTACATAAAGTCCATTATGATTTCAAAGATTTTGGTCCAACAATCAATAAAGGAAAAGACAAGTGAATTAAGGCTTGTTAAGATTTTCTTATGAAGTTAGAGAGAACTTATAGATCCATCAGTACATATACCTTGGAAAGACACTACAGACAAGACAGTGAATTGGGCCCAGGGTCAAAGAGGAGGAAGAGAATTGGCTATGTTGTCATAATTTGGGAAATTATGCAATGTTTTTAATGATCCTAAACTTTTCCTTGAAACAAAGGCTGGTCTTCTTACCACCAACACTCTTCCAGCAATGCTATTAGGGCTGAATGTAATATTGGTTTTTACAGAGAGATTATTTTGGCAGCTATATCAAGAATGAATAGGAGAAAGGAGAAATTGGGAACAAGAAAGCCAATTCACAGCCTTTTAACAGTCCAAGTGAAAGGTGGTGAAGTTCTAGATAGACTACAGTGGAAAGGATGAGGCAGATGTAGGAGATATTTCAGAGTTATTAACTATTATTATTATTATTAACTATTAACTATTAGAAATATGCAGTAGCTATATAATCATAAAGAAGAAGGAAAATATAATAAAAGCACAATAAGGGTACAATTGCTGGGTAAAGCACCATGATGCAGGAGAAGATATGGTATACTGCATTTAGATTCTTAAGTCCTGGATTCATGTCCTAGCTTCCCTAAATAGCTATGCGAATTTGGTGAAATCACTTAACGTCAGTGGCCTCAGATTCCTCATATGTAAAAAAATAAAAGAGTTGAGCTAGAGGATCTCTAAAGTCCTCTAGATTTGAAAAGGTCTCATAAACTCTATAACTAGATCATGAAAAAAGAAGGGTCATTTCCAGTTAGAAAGATCATTTATTTCTGACTTGGAGGATCAAAGCAAGTTTCAGGGTAAAAGTAACATTCAAGATGGGGTCTCGAAGAAGAATCAGTTAGGTGAGGAGAACATTCTCAGCAGAGGAACCAAGGGATGGTGAGAGTAGTATAGTTTGGCTAACACATAGAAAGAAATAAGATGAGACCAGAATGTAAAAGAAGGAAAGTGTCAAGTTGCAGAGGGGCCTGAAAATGACAAGCTAAGGTGTCTGGACTTTAAATATGTCACTGACCAATTCATTCCTGAGTCATTTTGGAATTTAAAAGTAGATTATATTTGGGGACTTCAGTTAGAAAAGGCAAGATACTAGTCTACCATCAAGTTTTACCACGTTACCTCAAGTGGGCATACAATAATTTCCGCACATTCCTCCTTACTCCCAGATATGTATTATTGCCAAATCTGGAGAAAATTTTGGTCCATAAAAATGACTCATATTTCACCTTAACACAGGCTTGAAAGAACTACTTAATCCTAAAATTTAGGCCTGTTTTTCCACTGCGTAGGGGCATTATTTCCCTTTGAATTTGATGGTTGCCTATTGTTTCATGTATATTAATTGTCTTGCCACAATGAGACCATAAACTCCTTAGAGCAGCTAGTTGGCCCAGTAGATAGAGTGCTGAGCCTGGAGTCAAGGAGATCTTAGACCATGTATATGTAGGCTTGAGAAAAGTACTGACCCCGGCTCAGAGAAGATTCTAGGCTCAAGGAAAACTAATTCTCTGAAGAAAATATGTGGTTACTATGGATACTTGGTTCAGACACTTAGTAGTTCAGTGACCATAGACAAGACACTTCACCTCTGTTTGACTCGGGTTCCTCATCTGTAAAAAAAAAAGATAATAACAACACCTACCTCTCAGGGTTGTTGTGAGGATCAAATAATATCTGTAAAGTACTTAGCACAGTGTCTGACATATGTAAATATTATATAAGTATTAGTTATTAATTATTATTATTATATTTCTGCTGGATTGTCTCCACAATACAGGGGAAGCTATTAGGCTTAGTAGAGAGAGTACTGGACCTGAAGTCAGAAACACCTGAATTGAAATCCCATTCTAGACTATTACTAGCTATGTGACCCTGGGCAAGTCTCTTAATCTCTGTCTCAGTTTTCTTGTCTGTAAAACGGTGAAAGTACCTACCTCCCAGAGTTGTTGTAAGGATTAACAGAGATAATATTTGTAAAGCACTTTGCAAATCTTAAAGTGGTTACATAAATGCTTATTTAAATATTATTATCATTACACAAAAAACATAATAGCCTCCTATATACTTGTTTAATAATAGTCTGGCCTTACTCTAGGTTTGGGTATCTACTCTCAGGCAAAGCTAGGCCGCTGTGATGAGTCTATCAACATGCTAAGTAATCCCAATGATGATTTCCTCCATAATGGGTACTCTATTGAGGCCTCCATCTTTTCTGCAATCTGAGAGCAAAACAACAGGTCAAGACAAAGAAGGGAAGAGAAAAAGCATCACTAACAATCCAAAGTTTTCAAATGCTAAACCAATTTGAATTAGAGAATGCTAATTGAAAGGCTGCATGACAAATTATTTTCCCATTAAGACCAGGATGTGCTGAAGGCATATTCTTTTTTTTTATAATTAAGATTTTTTATTTTTAGTTTACAACACTCAGTTCCATCAGTGAAAAGCTGCACATAACCTAAGAATGTAAGTTTTTCGCTGTCTTTTCTTACCTATCAGATTTCTAGCACAATGGCTGCCAGAATATCTAGCCCAAATGACCTTTACAATTATGTCAATAATGACCTTGGTTTACCTCTAAAGTCTAATAAGGCTCAGCAAGTGTTAACATTGTTAACCTTTCTATTGCTTGTATTCTTCCTAGGAACTCCCAGCTCACCATGTTTCTCACCTTGGTTTATTGGACAACTGATAACATTCATATGCTCTTAACCATTTGAAAGGACATTCTAGATGAAGGACTATCCCTTTGAAATGCACAAATAGTCAAATATGCTTTCAATTGCTTGGATAACTTAGTAGTTAGTCTCAAAATTAGGGCAGAGGTGACTGCTGGAAGCCAAAATTGTGAATTCTGAATCTACAGGGAAGGGAATATTTCTGGAACATAATACCCTGTTGGTGTACAATAAATGTTTATTAATAAGCCCCATTCTCTGACCCAGGGATGGAGAATAAACTCCAGCAAGGAATATTATGCAAATTGAAACAAGGTCACCTAGCCCTATTTCAGGGTGTGGCCCAGGGTGGGGGTGAGATCACTCATTCTGGAGATAGGACATTCTCCTGGGTGTGAAGCAATGACCTTTGCATGCCCCATTTAAACACTTTTCTACACTATTTTAAGGCAGTGTAGAACTGAGTTCCAGTCAATGACTGTGGAAGCTACCAGCTAAGGAAATGTGGTTATATCCTTGGAACATGTATATGTAGGCTTGAGAAAAGTATTGACCCTGGGTTAGAGAAGATTCTAGCCTCAAAGGAAAACTAATTCTCTGGAGTGGAAAAGAAAATAATAAGAGAGAACCAAGTTGGATATTATATATAAGAATTATTATCGATTTGGGACTTCCACATTACAAATTACACATTACAGATAAATTTTGTATTACACACTAGCACAAGTCTTCGGTGGCAATATTATCTAAACAGAAAATACGAGGCACAGAGCATAGCAAATGAAAAAAATTTTTCAAGAATTTTCGCTTCATCTGATTAAAAAAGAAAATCCACAGTGAGTAAACAAAAGGTAATTTGACAGCTGTCATTAAGTAAATTTTTTTTAAGTCTGCCAAATTAAAAAAAAAAAACTATTGTTTTTAATAAGAGGTTTATGGGTACTAGAGGGAAACATTTCTCTGAGTTGATCGTGAACAGTGAAACCAAATTAATCTGACCTGTTCAGAACTATATTTATAAACTTAAATAGCAATGAAACACTCCAAATACAGACATTTCTAGTATCCAACTACCTTTGAGAGATGTTCTTTTCTTTTAATTGAAATCTCATCTGAGGTCAATATCACTCTTCCTTTCAGATTCTCTAACCTCTTCTTGCCTGAAGGCCTATAACTTCTGAATTATTTAGCAATCATATTTGTGGCTGGAAATTGATTTCTGAGAGAATCTATATTGATTGAGATATTCAAGACTAATGAGTTTGAGGTTAAGGTATTTAGGTATCATTACCTCTAAAAGTCTTGAATTAGTAGCTATTTCTATTATTGTAGATATTATTATTGCCCTCCATCAATACTCAGTTCCACAAAACAGTTCTGCCTTCAGTGCATCCATCAAATAAGGAGATGGGGGCAAGTAAGCACTTTAAGCAACCAGTTATTCTGCTAAAGTACACAACATGCTGAAGTCATCAGTCTCATCCATATCAATAAAATGATGATAATAGCTCAGTTGATTAAGATAAAATGCTAATGAGGTCATGGGTTTGGGTGCTGTGCGGGCCCATTAGCTTTGCCTGTCTTCCATGGCCATAGACTGAATCCCTAAACCTGGGCAACTGTCTCATAATTGTTTGCCACGAGTCGTAAGGAAGATTGGATGCTGGAGCGTGCAAAAATAAGCACGAATCCACCTTAGCTATTAAAAAAATAATACAAAGTACATGCTCTTCTGATGTCGGGTGCCATCTGCATGGGAAACTACAGCTGTACAACATAATAATACAGATGATATGGGACATGGACTCAAACCTCAAAAGTGGTCATTAAAAACTTGGATACCAATATTACTATTGATAACAACTTATGAGGCACATCTACTGTTCCAAGTTAGGTTTCACCATCATTCCCTGTGGCAGGAGCAGCTTGCTAATGTCAATTCTGCAATGTGTAAAGTGAGTCAAAAAAGAAAAATGAGTTCGCAGCAGTTATGTTCTTAAAGAGGCTAGCGGACCACGCCAATCATTCGAGATTTTGTGGACAAGTCTGATGCGTGCAGAGACACACCGAAAGGATTCTACCTCAAGGCTGGAAACCCTAGCTGTACCAAGGCTACTATAGAAATACACCTATAAATCAGCAAAGGCAAAATGAATAATTTTAGAGACACCAGAACCTTCTGAGAGCTGTTTAGCCAATTCTCTCTAGATGCTAAACTATTCGTCCTAAAGCTCTTTCTGAAGATATTCCTATTCACTTAACCTTCCCCAATCTCCCTTTGGGGGGGCAGGGAGGTAAAGACCTGTAACCTCTCCTGGACTTTAGTGGGGGGCAGCTGCCTCACTTGCCCCATGCTAGCCATCCCACTAAAAATTAGTCATCGTGCTTATTTCCAGATTTGGAGCTATCAAAAAGAATTAGAAAGACGTAAGAGCTGTTGCTACAAGCTGAATAATTCCTATCAGCACTTGGGTTCATTTTACTTAAAAGGACAAAACAGGTAAGTTTCAACTGTGCTCACTGGTTACCTTTTTTTTTAAACCATTAACTGGCTTGAGCTGATCAGAAAGAACTTTCTACTCTGAGAACAGGACCTGACACTTAGGGATGATGCCTGGAAGGTACCCAAAGGGGATATGTAAGGGAAAAAATGCTCTAAAGCTTGCACAAACTAAATCTCATAACACTTCTGCTTTTGACCTCAGTAGGTTAGTCTCCTTAGTTCCTCAGGAAGGAAAGGAAAGGGAAAAAAAAAAGCAGGTTTATAATTTTTTAACAGAAAAATAGACAGCAGCACTTTACAACTTCTCAGTTGGAAAGAGATATTTTTGGTCAGTGGTCTATTTTTATTTCTGCTCTGCTGTTTCTTGAGGAGCCCAATGACAACGACCTGTCCTTCAAAGTTTAAGACTGTGGGCAAAGAATTAGCATTTTCAATTACTTTCCCTGGATGAAGTATACTGATTTTTTTTTTTTAACTCTGAGGACAAGGAGGGCAGTTTCTGGGTTACCTTACCTCTTTTTTTTTTCCTATTTTATTCAGTGAGCTCCAAACATCCTTTAAAAAGTAATTTATTAAAAGTTTTTTTTTAAAAATAACAAGAGATGTGAATAGGATTTAAACACTTATGATGTATGTTTAAACTGTTGACTATCTATTTTAGTTTACAAATTTGTTTTGTGTCATTCTTAATCAGCAGACGTATATTTTTGTTACTGGTATTGATTCTGCAACCATGCCAGTTAATGCTATTATACTGAACAGTATCCTCGGAACGGTTACCTTTACAGACTTTTTTAATAAAAACAAACATCAATTGGGGACTCAAATGAAATCAGATTGCTATATGAACCTATTTCATATTCATCTTTCAATGACCTATCCTTTACCTACCTTTTATCAGCACCCTGAACATAGCAAGGACGAAAAGGAAAGGAAAGGAAAGGAGAGCAGAAGCAGCTTGTATGTTCCTTTAAAATTTTAGCGAACCTGGTCTTCTAAGAGAGGGAGAAGTGGAGAAGCAGAGAAGGGGCAGAAACACAATTGTGAGCTATGACTTTTCAATTCTGTAGGTCTGTTTCCAACACCCTGTGTGACCTTGGGGCCCCTTTCTTTAGCCCCATTCTGTGTCTCAATTTCTTCATCTGCACAATAGAGGCAATAATGCTGACAGGGCAATGTTGTGAGGAATAACTAATAAATGAGTTTCAAGCACTTTCAAAATACAAAGTGCTTAGTAATAAAAAGCCGCTCACAGCATTCTGACAGTCCACTTCAATCTCACCCAACACCATTTTATATATTGTGCTTTTGGCTTTCCAAGTTACGAAAGAGGGCAGTGACAATGTGGCACGGGAAGCCAAGCAGACACTAAACAGCCTAGAGGATCTGAGTTCTAATCTCAGACCTGCGTCTTACTAGATTGACCCCAGACATATACCTTCAAATAAAAATTCTTATGACCCATGTAGTAGAGTGAGCAATATAGTAATATAGATGATACCAGGTCATCCAAAGATCATTTTGTCCTCCTTACCTGATACCAAATTTTCTTCTCTCACCTAAAAAAAAACCACTTGAACTGGGAGTTCTTCCCGGTGGTTAGAGCCTGGGTCTAGGAACATTGACATACTATGCGTTTTAGAAGTTCATGGACCCTCCAGTGGTTATCTATTACCTCCGGAAACAAGTACAAAATCCTCTGTTTGGCTTCTAAAGCCCTTCATGACCTCATTAACTTCCTACCTTGACAGTCCTCTTACACCTTACTCTTCTCCAAATACTCTGAGATTCAATAACACTGGCCTCCTATTATCTGCCAGCTCTGGGCACTTTCATTGGCTGTACCCCATTCCTGGAAGGACTCCCTCATCTCCACCTCCTCACTTCCCTGGCTTCCTTCAAGTCTTAGTTGAAGTTCTACCGTCTAAAAGAAGGTAGCTCTCCTGAATCTTACTTTGTTCCTTCCGTTTGAGACGGAAGGTCTGTTTTTGTTGGTGGTTGTTTGTTTGTACATTGGTATTTGCATTTTGTCTTCCCACTCAGGCTGTGAATTCCTTGAGAGCAAGGAATGTTTTGTTTTAACTTTCTTTATGCACTTAGCACAATGCCTTCCACGTAGGAGGCCCTTAATAAATGAGTTGTTTGATTTATTGACTGATCCTAGGAATGGCCCAGATCTGACCAATTCTCCTCTTCAACCTTACTTGTCTCAATCTAGCTCGATTAAAATCTACAAGCATTTATTAGGCACTTGCTTGATACAGAGCTAGCTGCTAGGTGAGAGACAACATTTCAACTACTCCAAAATATTTGGCATTTTATTAAATATAAATTTCTAGTCCAATATCTTGGTAAAAGAATATTCAGTAGAATGCTGTTTAAGTGTTATGCCAAATCAAAGGGTACTGTCCCAAAAGCTAAATATTAATGTATAAACATGAAGGATAAAAATCAGACTCAAATCTCCAAATGACTTTGATCTACGCAACTTTAATCCAATATTTCAAAGGAGATGATCCTAAATTAATCACTCTCTATTCCCCCCCCCCCCAAAACCAACCCAACACTGTTTTCCTATTCAAGAGAAGAAAATGGTGGAGAATAGGAGTTTCTTCTGATTTGGTCAGCCTTTTGGCCTGTCTGGGAAAATCCAAAACCATACCAGCACCACTGGCCATTTTATAAAGTTTACTTTTAGCAGGCATAAACTTCATAAGCCAGTGTCTTGACAGGTCTGACATTTATATGACAATACCTTTTCTTTTTTTTAAGCTATAGCTCTCCATGTTAAAAGACTCTTAATGATGGGCTCATTTAACAAAGGTAACATTCACCTCTTCATCTCACAAAGGCAAGACAAGGCAGTAGTGGTGGCAATTTTTATTTGTGGGAAGCTAGCTGCCAGTCAGATTCATTTTCCCCCCCTTCAATAACAGGGTTTGTGTTCTGTTTTGTCCTTAAGCAATGGACTGTGTTCAAATGACTCTTTCTTTTCTCTTTATTATTCATCTGGCTTTTAGAAGGGGGGAGGGAAGAGAGACTGTGTGTATATGCACATTTAGTTCCATATTCAGCCTTAAATCAAGAGTACTAGAGAGGAGATAAGTAGTTCCTGAATTTCCCCTCTATCCTTATTAGTTTAATCATAATGGTGGACCCCAGAGTATGGTGAGATTTTAGAATGGAGACCGATTCATTTTCTTTCTATCATAGGTAAAGTCAGTACATGCAGCACATGGCTCAATCCTTTTAAGTCTTTACTCATAAAAGGGGTTAAAGTCAGTAGAGCCTCATTTTTTATCCTTTCTTGTCCATTATTTGCATTGTTAGGGGAAATCCAGGGAGCAGTTTTCAATCAAGAAATTACATTTCTGCTCCATTATTATCTTTTTAATTTTTTTTTGGTACAGAAATTTCCTTGGCTGTCCCTTCAATTAGTGCTTTGCTTCTACTTGCTGGCTGTCAGACTCTTGGCCTTGCTAGTATACTAGACCTTATTAGTTGAGTTCTGTTCAGTTCCCAAGGTAATTAGGCACAAAGACTCTTCCAAAAACAAGGAGGCCCTTGGCTATTATGAAAAAGTGAACAAAATTCTTGGGCTTCAGTCAGCCGGGCAATGCACATTTATTAAGCGTCTATTTTGTGCCAGGCACTGTGTCAACCACCGGGGATACAAAGAAAGGCAAAAACAGTCCCTTCCCTCAAGGAGCTTACAGTAGAATAATGAGGACTTGCGTTGTTTTTCCTAAGAAAATAACGAAGCTTATTTGCCCAAATAAAATGGTAGGCTCGATTAAGGATA
The DNA here is from genome assembly GCA_028646595.1 of Phalanger gymnotis. Classification (NCBI taxonomy): domain Eukaryota; kingdom Metazoa; phylum Chordata; class Mammalia; order Diprotodontia; family Phalangeridae; genus Phalanger; species Phalanger gymnotis. The sequence goes on along the minus strand of CM053626.1, from coordinate 241,638,781 downwards.
TTTTAAGGAAAAAAATTCACACAGCATTTCTAACTTTCTCAAAGCTTTTCTCATAGCATCCTAAAATTTAAGACCAGGAAGATAATTTAGAATAATCCTTTCATTTTACAGATCAGGAAAACTGAGCTCCATAAAATATAAATGATTCCTTTAGGATCACATAGCTAATGAGTGGCAAAGCTCGGATTAGAATTCTTCATTTCTGTGTCCAATGTTTCTCCCACTATAGCCACGTTTCCTAACTCTATTCACAAAGACTTTGTAAACTAAGTAGGTGGAGCAGCAATCAATTGTATTTGACAGAAAAGAACCTGGCTATACAATCTGAGAACCTGGATTCAAATCCTGATTCTGTTTACTGCCTGTGTAACCTGGGCCAAGTCATTTAACCTTAAAAGGAGAATGTTGGACTATTTAGCTTCTAAGGTCTCTCCCATATCTAAATCGATGAGCCTGAGCCAATGAAGCTGAAGCACAAAGAGATTAAGTGGTTTTTCCAAAGTAACACAGCTATGGGCAGATTGGGGCTACAATAAAGAATCTTTTCTCCTTCAATAGGTAATGATACAATATTGATCTATAGGATCTATCCTAACTGAGCCCAGGAATTGTGGTCATGGAGCCTGGAAAATGTACAACGAAATCTAGGAAAGCATTTTCAGGAATCTGTTTCCGTCTTGTGTCATATTCCTAAATCCAACACTATCCCAATCATTAAGGTCCCTGGCTGTTGGAGGGCAAGGTGGTGGGTGAAGAAAGGGGCTTATTCGGTCAAAAAACATTTATTAAGTTCCCACTATGTGCCGGCCACCGTGCTAAATGCTGGGGGATACAAAAAGCGGCAAAAGACAGTCCCTGCTCTCAAGAAGGGAGAGACAATATGCAAACAAATAGATTCAAAACAAGCTATATACAGGATAAATAGGAAATAATTAAGAGAAGGAAAGCACTGGAATTAAGAAGGGTTAGGGAATGCTTCCTGTAGGAGGGATTTTAGCTGGGACTTAAAGGAAGTGAGGGAGGTCAGTAGTCACATTGCAGGAGGAAAAGGGTCTCAGGCATTTGTCTAACACTGTTGAGCAGGAAACTCTTACTTGAAAGACACTTCAGAACTCTTAATTTTAAGTGTTTCCTGCCCAGTATCTCTGCATTGTGCTACATAGAGAAAGGTTTCAAGGTGCCTGATATAGGGCACTGTCACAGTAGCAACAGAAATAAAGATTTGATACAAGTGTTAATAGGGTAACTACTATGAGTGCAGTGATCAGACTAGCTTTCAATAACAGGACTTTGATAAAAGTATAAATTGTCAGTAAAGCCCTAGCTCATTTTTTCATAGATTTCTAAACTGCCTTTAAGTGAAGCAACAGACTTTTATGCAACAGATACAGGATTTAGATTGGTTAAGTCCCTGTAAAAGCCGCTAGCTATACTATCACATTACTGTATACGTGCGTGTTCTCATCCCAGATGGAATGGTTTTCATCACCTTCTCCATGACTTCATTCTCGCCATTCTTCAATTTCCTTTCTTAAAAATCTCTGAATTTTCTAAAAATTCTAAATTTCCTTCAAAAGCTCCCTCTTTCTAGAAGTGCTCCCTGATTAACCCCATCCTATGGTGACTTTTCCCTTACTCTGAATTCTCCCCGTCCTTATCTATGCTGTCTGTTATTAAACTAGGCGCATGCTTATATATCACCTTGGACCTAACATCGAGTTGTTTTACGTAGCTATGCTATGTCTCCCTAATTAGGCTACATGTTTTTCATAGGTGGGGGGGTGAAGGGGGGAGAATCCTGTACTCCCTTTGTATTCGCTGTAATACCTAACACAGTGTTATATATGTGATTAGTGTTTCAAAAACCCTTGAGCTGGCTGCAAATGAATTACCTAACTCCAGAATTCTGAGCTGACATGGCCAGCGTGTTTTGAAACTTGGTTGTGTTGAAAGAGTTAAGAAGCATTTTCTTACCAAGGTTTGTAGATTGGGGATGGGGGTGGGGAAAGGGAGTGGTGCTGGTTATGGATGTTAAATAAACAATTTTTTCTTACAACAAACCCCTGGCACCCTGTTCTCACCATGTCACGGCCTGTGATGACTTAGCGTCTTCCAAGCATGACCAAGCGATTAGCGGAGCCGTGTCTGTGTATCTCAACAGTAATGGGAGCTCTCTTTCCATTTGCCATGTATCGAAACCTCAGCGCTCCGTTGGCTCGTGCATTTTCAGCTTGATGAATTCATTATTCTCCATCTTTTTCCCCCTCCCTTCTTCCGAGCAAACCCTTTCCCCAAATGCCAGGATTTTTATTTTAATAAGAGTTTCATTTTTCGGTGTGGAGCTTTGTCACCAAGGCAGCAACTGACTCTTCCAGCCCAAATGTCAATTCAAGAAAAATGCTGAAATTGAAGGTACTTCGATGCAAATGACACTTACAATGTCGCCTTTGGTGGAAAGGAAAACACAGGTCAAATGTTTGGTACCACCTGGGAGAAACACTTTCCAATCTGAGAAGAAACACATAAAAGTTATTTGACCTAGTTGCTAAATGATACGCTCCTCTTAATGACAATCCCAAATGCTCGTTTCACACTTTTCCCATGAGATCTCAAAGAACCTGACTTAAAATTGAAGTATACTATGAATACTGCTCTTACAGAACTCCTCACTATCTCTGCTTTGGACTAAGAAGTAGACTATATTTAGAAGGGGACTGACAAGAATAATTGCTATATAAATCATGAGATGAAAACTCCCCCCAAAAATCCAAAACAAAAAGTATGTGGATATATGAAAAAGATCCTAACACATATTAACGACAACAAAAAACCAATCCTTTGATGTTCAGATTTTAACATTCATTAGCCATGTTACTTGACCATCTATGTCAATAGCAAAGCTGATTGTAGCCAATGGGCATCAATACTACACCAGTGACCCCTATGTTGCAGGGTGGCTGTATGTTTATTTTTCAATAAACAATGGCCTTGAGAGAGTCTTACTTCCGTGTCTCATTGTGGTGTGGGTGTAACTAAGTTCCTGAAGACGATGTTTGCAGACCAGAAGTTCTGGCAGATTTTGCCATGCTGGAAAGATTTCAAATAGAGTCCTGGCAACAGTCAGTTTGCTTTTTTGAAGGCCAAACTAACTAAATATAGAGAGGCTCATTACAAGTAGTCTGGCCACTAGGTGATGAATTCTTTGGCTGTGACAACCCATGAAACAAAGCAAAATTCAAAATGGCCCTTGGTCCCATGGCAGTCCCCTTTCACTTCAACAGTGACTGTGGTACAATAGCAGAAAGGGAGCAGAGGAGACTAAGCATCACACAGTTTTAAAATGACCTACAAACATGTGCTTAACTATCAATACTTTAAATGTGGGCTTTTTGTCCAGTGGTTCAAAAGTGGACATACTAACATAGAAGGGGTTCTGAACCTAGGATCTGTGAATTTTAAAAATATGCATATTAATAATTATATTTCAACTAAATTGAAATATAATTATCTCTCTATGTATATCTAAGTTTTTTGTTTTATAAAATTTTAAAACATTTTGATAACTATTTCAATATAATTGCCTTTTATTTTATGCATTTAAAAATATTATTCTATGAAGAGGTCCATGAGCTTCCCCCAATTGCCAAAGGGGTTCATGGTATAAAAAAGGTCAGGAACCCCTTATACTTGAGGAATTCAATCATTGTATCTTGACATTCTCACTATAAATGAAGCCAGAAGACAAAAGAAAGACAAAGCTAAATGGAAAATTATTCACAGGTCTTCGTTGTAACAAAATTAACAGAGTTAGTTTTATCATGCATTCTGATCAATCAATCAATAAGCATTTATTAAGGACCTACTGTGCCAGGCATTGTTTTGGGGTCTAGGGATGTAAAGCTAAAAATGAAACAATCCCTACCAGGGCAACAAAAAACATCATTTCAGGGGTACATTTAGTGATCTAAGAAGATACTCTAAGTGAAATCAGCAATTTTAATAAAAGCTGATTTCAAAACAAAGGTGAACACAGTGAAAGACAAAAATCTGTTGGAAAATATGGTTTTAGGAGTAAAAAATGAAAGAAATCAAAGGTTTATAGACTGCACGGAAGCACTATGCCTTTTTATGATGAATACTGTGTTCAAGAAAAAATTAAACTGATCTTTTGTTAACTAAGAGGAATCAAACAACAGATGCAAATTTAGTAAGTCCTAACTCTCTGTAGTAGGTACCATCGTAGATGAAAGGGATACAAAGGGAAAAAAAATGGAATAGTCTCTGCCCTCAAGGAACTTACATTCTATCAAGCAGTCAGCATCTACATAAAATCATATGTGGAAAATATATATAAGGTGACTGTGGGGAAGGGAAAGCACTAGCAGCAGAGGAAATCGGGAAAGACCTCATACAGAAGGTGACACAAGCTGAGATTTTCCAGAAATTAAGGTTTAGAAGAGGTGGAAGGGAGGAGGGACTGCATTCCAGCCATGAGGGATGGCCTATGGAAAGTCACAAATTCAGAAGATGGAGTGTTATGTGCAAAAGACATCAAGACCAGTGTGACTAGAGCATAGTACAATAAAAGAAGGGTAGGTGGGAACTAATTTGTAAAAGGCTTTAAATGATGAACACAGCAGTTTGTAGCTGATCCTGAGGATAAAAAGGAGACACTGGAATTTATTGAGTAGAAGACTAAAATATCAGATATCTATTTTAGGAAAATGACTTTTACAGTTGGGTTAAGGATAGATTAGAGGGGGGAAAGATACCAAATTATGAGGCTATTGAAATAATTTGGGCAAGAAGTGAAAAAGGGCCTGAACTAGGGTTGTGTCCACCTAAGTAGATGGAATGTGTTGGATTTGAGAGGTATATTGGAAAAATAAATAATAGGACTTGTCAACTAATTAGGTATGCGAGATAAGGGAGGGAAGAAACAAGGGTAACACCAAGATATCTTCAATAGAAATATGGAAATGCGGAAGAGGAAACAAGTTAGGGGTGGAAAGATGATGAGCTGTTTTGGAATGCTGAGTTTAAAATATCTATGGAACATCTAGTTCAAAATATCCATGAACCGTACAATGCTGAAGTACTGGAGACTAAGCCCAGATATAGAGATCTGGGAATCAAGTGCATCGATATTACCTGACGACTAAACCCATGGGAGCTGATTTAGTAACTAGGAGAGAATACAGAAATAGAAGAGAAGCCGGCCCAGGACAGAACTTTAGGGTATACCCAGAGATACTAAGTGTGATATGGACAATGACACAGTGAAAGAGATTGAGAAGTGGTCAGATATTAGTGTCATGAAAACTCAAAGAGGAGAGAACATCTAGAAGGGGAGGATGGTCAACAAGGTCATTCTACAGAAAGGTCAAGAATGATAAGGATTCAGAAAAAAAGCCACCAAACCTGGCAATTGAGAGATCATTAGTAACTTTGGGGAGCTCTAGCAGTTTCAATTGAGTGATAAGGTTGTAAGTGAGATTACTACTTACTATCACAAATATAATAGTAGCAAATCAAGAAGAATAAAATGAAAAGTTACATGTATGTATAAAAACTTCAAGCTAATTATTTAAATAAACTGTTGAAACAAAAAAGGAAATAGATGAAACAACAGATATTAACACAGACCACCACCATGTCCTAAGTAAGTTTAAAGCTATATATCTTAGTCACCATAATAAAGCCAAAAGAACCTTGGAACCTCCTTAGCCATCAAACATGTGGTCTTCTTGTGATTGGAAAGCTCTGCGAGCCAACTGAGAATGTTAACTCTTTTCTAAAATCTTTGAAAGAAGATAGTTGAGGATTCTGGGTAAAGTGGAAGTAAATAAGCAATACTCTACATTTTAGCCAAAATGTAAATACTTCTGCTTCAAGAGATGTTTAGAGTTTCCTCTGCTAAATAGAATACCCTCTATCCTCAAGCAAGTTCCAACTTATATTTTGTGGTAATCATGAAGCAAAAGATGAAATTTCATAGCAAAATAAAATAAAGATACCTTATTTAAGTTTGCTGATTTTGATTTGGTATATTTTAAGAAAATAGTTTCCAGAAACCAACTGCTCCATCTTTCTAACTACTTTGCCCTTTCAATCTGGGCAAAAGCTGAACAAAGATATAAATCTTTTAATTAGATAAAATAATAAGATATTTTTACTCTTAGTTTGGACACCATAAACAAGACAAACTCTCTCATCATCTGTTTCAGGGAATTAATAAATTGCCTAAAATATGCTGTCTTCTATTTAAGAAAAACTAATCATCTTTGATTCAAGTGAGATCATGGACTGGGTTCAGTCAAAGCTACTTCATAATATAATATAGCTGAGGCCTTCTTACTGTATGATTCCGCCACAGTACTTGCAGATAAAACAGGAAGAGGCATAAGGTGGAAAAATAAATTAAAAAAAACCTTGGCAAGAGACCAATGAAGACATATCAACTCAAGAGCAAGTAAGGACAAAACTGAAAGAGCATAAACTAACAAAAAGTAGAAAAGATCTGATGTTAGTGTAATAAAACATTCTTTACATAGCTTCATTATCATATATATATGTACAAAATTATGCTGTATCATGATGCTCTTATATGTGCTTATATGAGTTAAGGAAATTACACTAAAGAAAACAAAGATGTGAAGAACAGTCAAGCAAATTGTACACAAAGGTCCATGTTAGAAGCAACATAACTTTGAGCATCTTGAGGGAACAATTCTCAATATATCTGAAAGAAGAAAGATATCAATGCTTGGAAAAAGCCATGGGAATTTTAATTACCAAACACAGGTAAACCATCCATAATCACTGACTAGTGTGCCTAATTTCGCATCTCTACAAAATCTTTATGACAATTATCTACACACATATCAAGGGCACTCTTGATGAAGGTACAATGAGGGAACTTCATAAACATTCTACAGTAAAACATTAATCTTTAGACTAACATATATAAAATGCTACTGTGCTTATTGTTTGACTATAAAAAGGTATTTGATTTGGTAGAGCAAAATTTCTCCTTAAAGATTTTCCATTCAAGATGTCTCCTCTGCATATGTTATCATCATACTTATTCATCCATCCATCTATTCAATGAGCACTTATTTAGCTCTTGCTATGTTCTGGGCACTGTACTAGGCAAAAATGAACTAGCCTTTATCCTGATAGAGAGAATGCATTTTACTGAGGGAAAACATAAGGAACACAGATAAGTAAATACAAAACATATTCAAAGCAAATACAAAACAATTTCCAGGGGAGAAGGTGCTTGCAACTGGGGAGAACATAAAAGACTCATGGAAGTGGTGGGCCATTATCTAAGCCTTTAAGAAAGCTAGGGATTCTCTGAGGCAGAGTTGAGCAAGGAGCACTTTCCAAGCATAGAAGACAGCCTAGGAAAAAGTAAGAACGCAAGAGATGGAATTTCATATATAGGAAATAGCATACAGGGCAGTTTGGCTATAAGGTCAAGTGTGTGAAGGAGAGTGATGTGCAATACAGTTAAAAGGGTAGAGCAGGGCCAGATCGTGAAGGGCTTTAAATATCAGAATGGACTTTGTATTTTATCCTAGAAGCAAATTAGAGCCACTGGAGTTTCTTGAACAAGGGAATGACATAGTCAGATCTGTGCTTTAGTAATGTTAATTTGGTAGATTAGACAAAGGGAGAGCCTGGAAGCAAGAACATCAATTAGGAGCCTACCAAAATACTTCCAGAAAGAGCTGATGAGCATCAGAACTAGGATGACATGCAAGTGAAAAGACAGGCATGGATACAAATGCTGCTGTGGAGGTAGTACTCCCTTATGTCCCTAGGGTTTTTTCTACACTGCCATCCCCAATTACCTTAACTCCCCACCATCCTGGTTGCCTTTCTAAGGCCAGAACGACTGGAGCTTTGGGACTCATTACTAGATGCAACAGCATAATTTTGTTTGACAATCCTCTGGCATAAAATGACAATGTGTGCTTGCCAAAGGTGTTTGCTACTGTCACGGAGAAATTCTAGTGCGGAGTTCAAGAGAAAGAAGGATAGAAAGATGCTCTTATCTGTAGATGGCATTGGGACGATTTTGCCAATCCCTAGAATATCGTGAAGCTTCCTAAATGACAGCCATAATCATTCAGAGGAGTACAGATTAACCACACATGGAAAAAACCAAGTGGATGAATAATACATACCATTCAGCCTATGATAATATTGGGACGACCAGTAGGCCTAATCCATCAGTACCTACATTTTGTAATGACACACTGAACCCAAAAATGAATAGGAAATAGGTGAACTGGATTAAATTTGTGAAAGTATGCAGTTCTTTGAGTCAGCTAGACGGCTCATGGATTGAGCACTGGGCCGGGAGTCAGGAACACTTGAGGTCAAATGTGGCCTCAGACATGTATTAGCTGTGTGATCCTGGGCAAGTCCCCTCACCAATGTTTGCCTTAATCCATTGGAGAAGGAAATGGTAAACCACTCCAATATCTTTACCAAGAAAACCCGATGGACTATGTAGTCCGTGAGGTCACAAAGAGTAAGACAGGACTGAACAACACCAACAATATGCGATTCTTTAATCATACAAAGCTTCTTCCTAAAACAAACACTGACTTTTTAAACATCAGTATTCTTCTCGTGGTGACATATGGCTGCATGGAATGCCACAATCTCTAAAGAAGTAAAATTACAGGTCACAAAAGAGCCACCATCTGTGGGCATTGGTAAACTATAGTGTATTACTAACAAAGAACTATGCAGGAGTGTCATCAAAGAAATATGTGATCACAAAAGGAAAAAGACTACTCCTGTGGCAAGAGAGAGGGATAATCCACGAGCAGCTTGTGCACTTTACTGATACCCATGGAATGTTAAGAGATGTAGAGGAAGGCCCTTGGCACAGTGGGTGTACTACTTGTGAATTTATGGAGGAAGACAAGGATAAGAAGGTGTGGATTAGCTGCATTGTTCAAAGGAGTATCCACACCAGTGGGATCACAGATATAGCAAAGCAGAATCAAAGAAAGGCATTCTCATTATGTTTTGCTAAGAGCTCAGATTTTAAACTTATAATAATGATAATATGTAATAACCACATGAAAAGTGATGGCAGCTGGTCATATGTTGGTGTCTGCCCCAACTCCTAGACTTTGAGGAGGCATCAACAATATTATCTTCAAACAGACCAAGAAGGTAAGCCCTCAGAGAGAGTGTACCATTTGGATAATCAGTAGCAATGTATTTTTTCTTTGTCTAAACCTAAGTTAATTTTTTTTAGGGTTTTTTCCACTTTTAAAAAGGAGAAATCAGATGTTTCCCTTGCACATTAAAATTTGGTCTGAGCTTTTATTTTACCTTTTCGGAAGGTAACTTTTTTTGGCCTAAAATGTTCTTTTCCTTCCAGATATACATAATAAAATATCTCAATTGAGTATGATAATAAATAATGATAATATATCTATATATTTGATCTTTGGTCAAGGATACCCATCAATACCATAGTTGTAGGGCAGGGTTTTTTTTATATATAAAACTATAAAAGAATGACTATCATGCTCATGCTTAAGACAAAACATTACCACACCTAGAGGATGACATTGTTCCAAATGGATATCATCTACAATGAATTGTCAGAGTATCTTCATATGTAAAGGAGACACGGATTTACTGTGGTCATAAAGCTGACTTCTGAATCTAAAAATAGGGAGATGGAATGGGAGCTCATGTGTGTATATTTGGAGGGGATGAGGGGTAAGGTTAGGGGTAAAAGGGCCCAAAAGGGAGAGGAGGGGGAAGCCTATGCAGTATAAATAGCCAAAAAGAGACCAACTGCACTGAAAGCTCCAGATACATGGGATTCAAGCAAATCATAGCCTTTGTTTGAAAAACAAAAGAAATCAGGGCTATGGCCAGGTATTTCTGGCCCTCTGGAAAGACTGTATTCTTTTTTCCTATTCAGCAACTGAGGGCTTAGAATAAATCCTTATGCAGTTTAAAACCTTTTTTCCTGGATTGCTCAGTGTTTCAATTAGCCTGTAGCCTGCCCATGTTAGTGTTCCCCCAAGAATCTATCTATACCAAAAGTTTTGTTTGGCACACTCCTAATCAGCCAAAATGCATTTTTTTTAATTAAACATATTTTTAGCTCTACCATTCTCAATTTGGATGCTTTTAATGATATTTTGGCAGAAAACAAACCGTGTTAAGGCTAGGAATCTGATCATTTAAACCATTCCTATAAATGGGAAACTGTGGCCTAGATGGAATTTTTATTAAAATTCCTTTGCAATCAGGATGGCCTAGGTGTCTGGGGGGAAAAAGTCTACTTAGAAAAATACTAATATTTCTGCAAATCTCTGAACTTGTTTCCCCTCAAAAGCCTAGCAGGTGATAAGTCTACATAAAGGAGTTATTAGAAAAAACCATTAGATAATTATTTCTGTAATCTGTCTATCTGGAGCTACAATTTGGCTACTAATAAGCATTTCTGTTAAATTGAGAGAGGAGTCTATATGCATGTAGGTTTGTGACAGTCCCAAGAGAAGATTGGGTCCATAAAGCAATGAATGAATTACATTAATCCATATATGTGGCTTTTTCATCTGTGACATCGATGATATCCTTCACTTGCCTATTTCAGCATATTCTTATTATTTAATAATAAACTCAAGAATCATTTCATAGAAATCACTAATGCAAGTAACTAATATTCCTTGGCATTAGTGAGGGCTTCCAGCCCGAAAGGCAAGGGCAGGAGTGAGGAACTGGGTTCACAAACCATGGCAACATTTGCCAACTTAGAGTACTGTAATGGTAGGTCTGAATCCTACGGATAGTGTCACAGGGCAAAACCTGTGACAGAAGTCAGAAGGAGATGCTATGAATAATAACAGTAGCTTACATTTACAGAGTACTTTAAGCTTTGCAAAGTGATATGTGTGCATACTTGTATGCATATATGTACAATATGCACGTATATTCATATTTGGTCCTTAAAACATATATAGATCAACATTTGGAAGAAGGCCCTTTAAAACTTCAAAAGTTCAATCTTTATTTGTCACTAGCCTCACTAGGATGAATCAAAGGATCATAAACATAGATCTGGAAGGGAAACCAAAAGCCATCTAAACCAATTTCCTCATTTTAAAGATGAGAAAACTGAAGCCCTAAGTGACCCACCAAAGGTCACACATTAGATGTAGGATCCCTGCCAAAGGGAGGGAAAAGGTTCTCTCTCCGTATCCTGGAAATGGGTTGGCTCACGCTTTGCAGTAGTGGCATACTGGGTGTTTCAGCTTTAGCTTCAGAAACAGGTAAGGGAAGGAAGGCATACTGAGAGTTCTCTGCCAAGTGCCAGAGAGGAGGAAGGGACGAGGCAAATAAGATAAATTTTACCTTTCTCTGAGGACTGGGATCTAAGAAATGAATGTGTGTACGATGCTGATGAATGTGATTTGGGCATGTATCCAAGGGTATTTTCAAAGAATCTCCCTCGGAAATGTCACACCTTCAACTGAGGTATAAAAACGAATGGTACTTGGAAAATTTTTCTGTGTTAGTTTTCACCAAAGTCTGTCTGGACAATTTCCCACAAATTTGTTTTTGAAGAAGGTAGGTTTGGCCTCTGCCTTCATTAGTGAGGTTAAAGGAAGAAACAAAACGTCTCCCACTCAAAAGCTCTTAGATGGAGATCTGGCTTGTTAACAGTAGACACAGAGGCTAACCTTCAATATTAAAGGAATTCTGGACAAGATTCGACAATTCCCTGGAGCCCTGACATCCAACAGATTCACGGGTATATGCAAACGAAGGTTTTTCAAGAGGAGCAACTTCTTAAAGAATAACTTAGGGTTATAGCAGATTTTAATGGTGGCAAAGTACTTCCTTCAACACAGACTTGTGAGGTGGTTAATACAAGTATTATAACTCCTATTTTACAGATACGGAAACTGAGACTCTGAAAGATCAAGGCTCTGGCCTTTGGTTGGGCAGTCAGTTGACAAGCATTTATTAAGTACTTACTGAGTGAGTAGCACGATGCTAAGCACAAAGGATACAAAGAAAGACAAAAACAGTGTTCAAGGTCTCTAGGAGCTCACATCCTAATGGGGGAGACAACATGCAAATAATTATATACATATAAGATATGTGCATATCTATCTATCTATCCATCCATCATCTGTCTATCTATCTATCCATCCATCATCTCTCTAACTATCCATCCACCCATCTATCTACTCCATCCCTACAGACCTTTCTTCTGATTGATTGACTCCTCCCAGAACTCCTATTTGAAGAAAAGTGCCCAGGTCAGCTATGGTTTCATTCTTCTCTAGGGTCCAGTCTTAACCCTCCTGACTTTCTCCACCATTCCCCCATAAGGGTTCCTTTTCCTACCTCCTCATTTTCAGCTCCCTTTCATGTGCTATCTTCTCCCATTAGACTGTAAACTCCTTGGGGGCAAGGATTATCTTTATTTCTGTTTGCATTTGTATTCCTAGTGCTTAGTACATTGCCTGGGACATAATGAATGCTTAATAAATGCTTGTTGACTTGACAACACAAATAGAAGGCAATATTATAGGGAAGGGGCTGGCTGGAGGGGTGAGGGAAGGGAGGTGGCCAGGAATATAAGTAGTAAGTGTTTTGGGGGCAAGGTTTGTCTAGATCTCTTGACTTCAAATCACCATTTTTCGTGATACCAAACTTCTTATGACAAATTATCCAAAGAAACAAGGCTGCCGATGGTGTTTTTTGTTTCTTTGTTTTGAGGAGTGAAGAAGAAAAAGTGGGAATCCCATGATCTATGTGAACAATGTGGTTAACTGGACTGCTGAAGACCAGGACCTGGAGGAATTTGCTAGATTTGCAATGAATTTGCCTTTGCCCTTACTTGCACACTTTCATGTGCACTTTAAGATACAAATCCATTTTCTCTAGCTGTGCTTTGTTCCACTATTGAGACACAGTCAGAAATGACCTTTCACCTTCTTGCTTCCCTAAACACTGCACCCACTATCTTTGCCAACAAATCAAGCAGAGGCCTTACCCAGTGAATTTCAGCACTATTCCACCGGCATTTAGCTTGGGTCTTTCTGAGCAAATTAATCAGATAGGTCTAAACAATCTGAATTGGCTATATGGATAAATCATTTCACTTGGGCCACACACAGCAGGTCACAGTCCATGTTTGGGCTTCCAAACTATCAGTATAAGCATCTTCCCCTCAGCCTTACTGAACTGCGTATGATGCTGGATTCCAAAAGTCTGATTCACAAATAGAGTTGCATACAGAACCTTCTTCATATTTCATAAAACTGAACAAAGATCAAAGCTAACAGAGACGGATTTCCCTTTCTGGGCTCTACAGGTCTTTGTCAGCCTTTAAATTCCACTTAAAAGTTATATGTATAACTCCTGAAGTATAAATATGGTGACATTAATGTCTAATTTACAAATCAATTTCATTATATTAAGTAAGATAATTAGCTTTGTTGCTTTTTCCTTTAAAAATCATTGGCTAATTCCAAAAGTTATATAGTAATTGAAATAACAATGCATTTTACATAAAGTTTAGTTATGTAAAATCCTCACAAATTAACTTAACTGTTTCATGAATCAGAGTTGAAAAGGATTTTCCTAGATTATTCAGTTCACCTCCTCACCTCTAGGCTTAACTAAAACCATCACATACACATAGATGTCTATCCTATTCTTAATGCCTTTGGGAGAAGGAAATCCCATGGCTTCTTTTAATTATGTATTCTGAAATTCAGTTACGTATAAGCAAGTTTTTCTTTATGTTTCATCTAACCAAGCAGAGCTAACTTCCTTTTGTTCTTTCTTCTATAAAGTTTCAAACTTGCCAGTACCTATACACAGTCTCTGATTAATCCAGCAACCTCTAAGCATTCATAAATATATCCCATATATAGGAGAAATAATGTGATACATAGGACCCGAAGTTAGTTTATATCCTACTGCAAAAATTTACTATCTGTGTAACTTTGGGCAAATCGCTTAAGCTTTCTTGCCTCAGTTTCCTCATATACAAGAGGAGGGGTTGCCCCCCTCTAACCTTAAATCATAAGCTGTACATCTATATTTAGTTATAAAATTAGTTCAACAAATATTCAAGTATTATGTATATGACATGAATCTACTATATGTGTTCTTGTGTCTTTTTCCAAGTCTACTTCTCTAACATCTCCAGTTCTGTGTGGCCAGTAACTGTGTCCATCACTTCCTCTGCCTTAAGACAGAGGTGTCAAACATACCTGGGCCATACTGCCAGGAACACCAAGTCAGATTGAAATGTAACTGGGAAATATTTAATAAAATAAATAAAAATACAATCAAACATAAATAACATTGCATTTTAAAACAAAGTCAATATGTGACCAGCAGGGATCCTTACATATGGATTAATGGTCCCCTTTTCTACTTGAATTTGATACCACTACCATAAGAGATGTCTCTGCGCACAAGAAGCCTTCAAAGGTCACCATCCTACATTTTATGACAATCTCTGATATGTGACCAAGCACCTATCGGGCTGCTCAATAATAAGTCCTTGCTAAGTGAATGAATGGTGTCTGGGAAAAACCCTTTACAAATCCAAATGGTGCTTTCCTCACATCCCATGTTCTGAAGAAATGAATGCCTTCTCTCTGTAGTCAGTGAGGAGAGTTAAGGAACACTACTCATTCCAGACAATACATTCAGACTCATTATTTGCAAGCACTTAAATATGAATACCCACTTATTTAAACTTTGGGACTTGCACAGTGCTCTGTAATAATGAAGCTGTTTGTGGGATTAATAAGACATAACTGAATTACCTAGAGAAATTCTGCAGTGTGGACAGGTCTAAGAAACTAACAATTATCAGAGAAGTTGAAAACTATGAACTCACCCTGTGAGAATGGCTGATCCAAGGGTACAATGATGGATTTTCCTCTACTGCAGTCTTGCCCATTTGCATCCAAGACCCTCAACCTCTGTGGTACCTCACTGAATGACTCACTCCTGGCTACATTTTGAGCCTCAAAAAAATATTGGGTAGAGATTGCGTTCATTCTGGCTGCTGTTCCACAGTGATCTCACCCTGGCTTCTAGTCCATAATGATGAGGTTTTGCCTGAGTTATAACTTGCAGCAGTTTCAGCTTCCTCTCTTTTGATAAAACTGTACTTTCTATTCTTCAGACTCTGTTATCGCCAGGTAGATCTGCCTTTTTTTCTCATGTTATACAATGATTCTGTGGGGTATGCGGGAGGAAGATGGGTCGGTATCTTAATTATTCTAATAAAATAAATCACCTCTTTGGTTCTCAATTTGCTTCTTTCAAATACACTTGGAAAATCTGCAGCAGGGAAGGGGGAGGGGATTTGTGAGAGTTATTAAAATGAAAGCATTTATCTAAATTTCTTAACTACATTTACCATAGTAGGCCATTTAAAATGTACCTCCTAAAGTGGATTAGCGTTCTCAGGGGACTTGGTAATGGGATGTGAGTTAGCCACTTTTAGGTCATTGGTTCAAATTTGGTCTAGGCTGTATGTGATTTAAAAAAAAAATCATTACCTACTGACAAGTGTTTGGCTTACTTTGTGGATGGTGAGTTAGTGGCCTCTGTCCAATTCCTAGTTTATAGATATCTAACAAAATGCGACCATAATCACAAATGGCAAGAATAGAGGTAATTCCAGAGACAAGAGTTCTAAAAAGGCATACTTCTAACATATACAAACAGTATATGTACAAGTTAGAATCAGGCTACTGTTTATTTATGGAGAAATCAATTAAATTAAAACCTTGAAATTAGTTTGGGCATGTATAGACAACTTCATTATGATCTATCTCCTCCCCTGGCCCAGCCTCACAAGATCACAGTGAAGGAAAACTCAGAAGACAGCCATTGTCAAAAATCCACTGGGAAGATGCTGAAGATGTCCCCACTCTTCAGACCTATAAATCTGTAAGATTTGTGAAATAATAAAATTCACTTAAATACTACAGAGGATGAAAATGACTTTTTGGAAGTGATAGCCCTACAAGTCTTTTTGTAGCAGGCCAAAGAGACAGTGGAGAGGAGAAGTGGAGGAAGGAGAATAGATATTTTAATAGGCACTCTCTATATTTCCTCATTTCTATGTTTGTATTACTCCAACCCTAATCTTACATTAAACCAGTCTTGTCTCCTGATCTCACTTCCACCCTTGTATATCATGTCTTTGTCCAAGCTACCTTAATATGTAAGTCAGGAGAGCGATGAAATGGAGGACAGGATATCTCCCCAATGACAATATGTTAACCTAGGAATGGACTAGGAAGTTAAATAATACAAACAAAACTTCAACACTCAAAGCTAAGCTAGAACCTGCTCTCCCTGGAATGAACAAAGAATAATTCTGCCTAAAGGCCAGGAAACAAATTGATCATTGGTTATCATATTATGCTTATGCTCCAGGATTTCAGTCCCATGGTTTCATAAACAATCTCTAGGATGGGGCTGGAGGTTGGGGTAGGGGGTAGAGAGGGCATGAGAGACTTGGAATGGTTTTGCTTACCTGCTTATTTCTTTGGAAGGGGGTAGGGGGAAGAGAAAAGAAAGAAGATAAAAGAGGAGTAGATGAAGAAATGATAAAAGCAGAAAAGAGAAGAGGCAAAGAGGCAGAGAAAGAGAAAAAGAAGAAACAACAGACAGAAGAAAAAGAAAAAGGAAGGGAAAGAGGAATAACAACTCATACTGATGATATAACACTAAATTGTATAATGCACTTTCATCACAATGACCGAATGGTGTAATCAGTGATGGTCTAAATTATTCCCATTTTATTGGCCAAATGGAAAAGGAGGTACAAAAGCTAACTGAAGAAACTAATTCCTTAAACTTAGACCCACACCCTCTGTCTATGTATACTCCTTCTAACTGCCCTAATAGAGATAAAGCTCTCAAAAGTTACAAGTATCATCTTCCTGTGTAGAGATGTAAACAGTTTAACCTTATTCAATAACATGTTCCCCCCCCCCCCAAACTGTTTACCTTTTTATGCTTCTCTCAAGTCCTGTACTTGAAGATCAAATTTTATGTTCAGCTCTGGTCTTTTCATCAGGAAAGTTTGAAAGTCCCCTATTTCATTGAATATCCATCTTTTCCCCTAAAAGATTATGTTCAGTTTTGCTAGATAGTTGATTCTTGGCTGTAATCCAAGCTTCTTTCCCTTATGGAATATATCATATTCCAAACCCTCCAAACCTTAATGTTGAAGCTGATAAGTCCTGTGTGATCCTGACTCTGGCTCCTTGATATTTGAATTGTTTCTTTCTGGCTGCTTGAGGTATTTTCTCCTTGACCTGATAATTCTGGAATTTGGCTACAATGTTCCTTGGAGTTTTCATTTTGGGATCTCTTTCAGGAGGTGATGGGTATATTCTTCCAATGACTATTTTACCCTCTTCCTCTAGGATATCAGGGCAGTTTTCCTTGATAATTTATTGAAAGATGCTCTCCAGGCTCTTTTTTTGATCATGGCATTCAGGTAGTTCAATAATTTATAAATCATTTCTCCTGGATCTGTTTTCCAGGTCAGTTGTTTTTCCAATGAGGTATTTTGCATTTTCTTCTATTTTTTCATTCTTGTTATTTTGTTTGGCTGATTCTTGATGTCTCAAGTACATCAAGGGAATTAATGAAAAAATGCAAGGGAAGGTGGCCTAGCTGTACCAGATCTTAAATTGTATTATAGAGCAGCAATCATCCAAACTACTTGGTACTGGCTAAGAAATACAGTAATGGATCCGTGGAACATCTTAGGTACACAAGACACTAGTAAATAATTATAGTAATCTAGTGATAAATTCAAAGACTCAAGCTTCTGGAATAAGAACTCACTACTTAACAAAAAACTGCTGGGAAAACTGGAAAATAGTATGGCAGAAACTAGGCATAGATCACCATCTCACTATACCAAGATAAGGTCAAAATGGGTACATGATTGAGACATAAAGGGTAATACCATAATGATCAAATTAGGAGAGATCTATGGAGAATGGAAGAATTTATGAACAAACAAGAGATAGAGAACATTATGAAATGCAAAATGGAGAGTTTTGATTATGTCAAAAAATTAAAAAGGGTTTGCACAAACAAAACCAAAGCAACCAAGATTAGAAGGAAAGCAGAAAGCTGGGAAACAATTTTTACAGCCAGTGTTGCTGATAAAGGCCTCATTTCTCAAATATATAGAGAATTGAGTCCAATTTATAAGGATATAAGTCATTCCCCAATTGATAAATGGTCAAAGGATGTGAAGAGGCAGTTTTCAGAAGAAGAAATTAAAGCTATTCACAGTCATATGGGAAAATGTTTTACATCACTACTGATCAGGGAAATAAAAATCAAAACAACTCTGAGGTACCACCTCACACCTATCAGATTGGCTAATATGACAGAAAAGGAAAATGATAAATGTTGGAGAAGATGTGGGAAAATTGGAACATTAATGCACTATTGGTGAAGTTGTAAACTGATCCAACCATTCTAGAGTGCAATTTGGAACTATGCCCAAGGGGCTATAAAAGTGTGCATACCCTTTGATCCAGCAATACCACTACTAGTCTGTATCCCAAAGAGACCATAAAAAAGGGAAAAGGACCCACATATACAAAAATATTTATAGCAGCTCTTTTTGTGGTGGCAAATGATTGGAAATTGATGCAATGCCCATTAATTGGGTAAGGGCTGAACAAGCTGCGGTATATGAATGTAATGTAATACAATTGTGCTATTAAAAAAACCGAGTAAGCGGATTTCAGAAAGATCTGGAAAGACTTACATGAACTGACGCTGAATGAAGTGAGCAGAACCAGGAGAACATTGTACACGGTAACAGCAACACTGTGTGATGATCAACTATGATAGATTTAGCTCTTCTCAGCAATACAAGGATCAAAGACAGTTCCAAAAGACGCATGATGGAAAATGCTATCCACATCCAGAGAAAGAACTATGGAGTTTGAATGCAGATTGAAGCATACTATTTTTACTTTTTTTTGTTTGTTTGTTTTTCTTTCTCATGGTTTTTCCCTTTTGTTCTAATTCTTCTTTCACCATATGACTAGTGTGGAAATATGTTTAATATGACAGTACATGGATAAGCGGTATCAGATTGCTTGCTGTCTCAGGGAGTGGGGACGGGAGGGAAAAAATTTTGGAACTCAAAATTTTATAAAAATGAATGTTGAAAACTATCTTTATATGTAACTGGAAAAAATAAAATGCTTTTAAATAAAAAAAAGACTGGAAAAAATAAACTATTTCCATTTTAGAGATTGGAAAATGGCTGCTCTGGGAGGGTAAGTAATATATCCATAGAGATAGAGCTAATAAGTATCAAAGGCAGGGTTTGAACTGAGGTCCCATGATTTTAGGCCCAACATTTTTTCCTACTGTACCATCCAGCTATTCCAAAGGGTGGGGAAGATTCTCAAGGTCTTCCATGTCTAATTCCTACAGTCCTATAAACAGGAGAAGAAGGAAGAGCCTTGCTGCCTTATATATAGTACGGACTCAACAAATATTTGTTGAATGAGAGAATGAGGGAAAGGGAAAAGGAAGAAGTGATCTGCATCAATTCAGAAGCGGGAAAGCAAAATTAGAGCTGCCAAAGGAATAGAGACTTTCTCTTCTCCTCCAACATCCTACTTCCCCAAGCCTTGTTCAGAAAGAGATATGCTCATAGTGGGTCTGTTGAATCCAAGTCTACTGCACCTCAGGACTTATCCTAATTTCACAAAAAAGGCTTGAAGAATGAAAAATACAGAAAATCTCCAAAACTGCAAGTTTGAAAACCACTGAACTATCATTCGAGTGCATGGTATCACATATCTTCAGATCTCGATTATCACTCCCAGTGAATACTATGACCTCATGTTTTAGTTAAGGAGAGAACCCACTGCTGCCATTAAACAATTCCTAATGATTCAGATACTGATTTTCTGTGGGGGGAAAAATAGTTCTTTTAAAAAGATCTTGTTAAAAAAATAAGAAAAAGCATTTATTTCATGTAGAGCACCCTTCAGAATCTTTGAGAAAAATATCAGAATTAGAGGTAGTATCGTAGGGCTTGGCCAAAAGCCACCAGGAAACAGGAGCGTTTTTCTCAATAGAATTAGATGACATTATGACATGTACCCATTTAGAATGGAACTGCAAATCATAAAAATGCCAAAACTGAGGAGAAGGAAAACATTAAAGGAGCTAATAGCAGAATATTAAAGACAGACATAATTAAAGAGAGAAAGGCATAATAAATACAGGGTACTTTAAATTCTCTTTGTCATAGGGCTATACTGCAGTTTGACTCTCAACCCCATTAAAGTCATTCTAAATTGATTCCCTCAGTATAATGAGCCCCTCTCAAAAACACCAAAATACTTGGCTTCTCAAGAGCTCCTTAAAGGCAATCCTTGTAGTACTTGCCACCAGCAAAATATTATTAATTGATTGGAGCCACACACACGTGCTATATGTAGGTGGACCTGCATATATGTACAGATAGTACCCATGTTCTATTTCCTGTATATACCACAGAAGGAGAAACTATTTAGATTCCTTCTCATATGTGGTATATTTTTACATGCATATTTCATATTTTAAATTTCTAAATTTAGAAGATTTTAGATCCTGAATACTTTGGACTTCCCATGTTACTTTGTTATATTAATACAGGAGAGGAAAAAAGGTAGCAATATTTTGTTATGTTTAACCATTACATACAAGTGTGCCACAGACTTTAATCATTCACATAACTTAAACAGAAAAAGCAGATTCTACCTATTGTAGCTCAAGGATGGGTGCTATACTAGTATATCTGTGAGATGTCTCTTCAGAAGGAATGAATGGACTGAAAACTCCCCGACTGGAACCAAGAACAAGATAAAAAGAATTAAAATAAAGTAATACAGCCAGCACCATAGAATGGGAAATTTGGGGGTTAGGGTACGAATACAGTATCTCAGCTGGATATCCAGAAAATTCAGACTAGAAAGATTTTCCTTTTATAGGCCCGGAAAGGTTAATAAGTTATGTGGCTAAAATTCTTTCAAGAACTCTTCTGATTTAGGCACCAACAGTTCGCTCTTTTTCAAAGTCCTCTTTTCCTTTCTTTTTTTTTTTTTAATCGCTAAAGGAGATATTGGCATGAAACAGGATCATTGCTTCCTGAAGATTGGATCTACTGGTACTGCAGCTACTTCTCTACCCTAGTGACAACACAGTTGCTGCTGTGGAATTAATTTTAACAACACAAAGGATGATGATTTCAAGTGGAAGCAGATAACCTCTCAAGAAACAAAGACCCAGTTTTGAAGCAATTGTCTCTGTTTAATAAAATGCGGGGGGGGGGGGCGGAGAGGGTGGACATATTCCAAATGTAAAATAGCTGTTTCATCTGTAGAATTCTATGTAGACATTAGAATTTTCTGTGTTTGTGGTTCTTTACTTTATCAAGCTACAGGAAGAAGTTTGGACAAAGGAAAAGACAAAAGGAACTGAAAATGCAGAGGCTGGATGGTATGGTAGAAAGAATGCTGGATTTGAAGTCAAGAGATCTAAGTTCAATTCTTGCTGCCTCTGTTTTGTAACCTTGGAGACACACATACACACATGTGTGTATACTATAGTATAAACATACTATATGTATATGTGTGTATACTATAGTATAAAAAACATAATATATAATATAATAAATGTATACATTATGTATATATATAATATAATAATATGTAATTTAATCTAAGTCTCAGTTTCCCTGTCTGTAATAGATCTGGGAAAATAATAGGGTGCTTTGATTACCTTAAGTACAAATGTGAGCTATTACTATTTTTTCTTTTTTTATATTTTCTTTTTAATTCATGGAATAAAACAAGCATTTTCATTACATAATACAATAAAAAGGATGATTGCACATGAAACTGCAAATCTACTATGTACAGCTTGCCACTCCTTTCAAATACACAAAACAATCATGTAAATTTCTTCCCTTTCTACTCCTCCCAGATCCTTCCCCCCACCCCAATCAGTGCACTTCTATGGGGCACCCACATCCACAATGTGTTTCTCCCATATTCCCACCTTCCTTCATTTCTTCTTCATTCACTTCCTTCAAGGTCCAGCTCCTCCATGAGGCTTTTCATTAATGCCCTTAGCTGAGTGTTCTCTCTTTCCTCATATTTATTATAACATTTCTTGTCTGCACCCTCCCTTTGCTTTGATCAAGTTGAATCAACAAGCATTTATGAAGTATCTACTCTATGCAAGGCACTGTCCTAAGTGATGGGGATGACAAGGAAAGGCAAAAGACAAACCCTGCTCTTAAAA
Organism: Phalanger gymnotis; assembly: GCA_028646595.1. Classification (NCBI taxonomy): domain Eukaryota; kingdom Metazoa; phylum Chordata; class Mammalia; order Diprotodontia; family Phalangeridae; genus Phalanger; species Phalanger gymnotis. The sequence continues at coordinate 241,616,386 of CM053626.1, read as the reverse complement.
AAAGCCTACAGTCTAATGAAAGAGACAAGATACAACCACATACAAACAAGATAGATAAAGATGCATATCTAAATGTGGATCATCTACATTTATAGAAGATCTAAATCTACAAATGTAGACGATCTACATTTAATATGCATCTCTATCTATCCATCCATCTGTCTCTGTCTCGGTCTCTGTCTCTCTATCTATCTCGGCTAAATTGGGGATAGTCTCACAGGGGAAGCACTAAGATTAAGGAGGACCAGGAAAGGCTTTTTGCAGAAGATGATAATAACCACGTTGGCTAGCATTTATATATCGCCTACTGTATGCCAGGCGTTGTGCTAAGAATTTGACAAATATCTCATTTGATCCTCATAATAACCCTGGGACATGGGTCTTATTATTATTATTCTCATTTTACAGTTGAGAAAACCAAGGCAAATAGAAGTTGGCACTTCAGGTGGAACTCTAAGAAAGCCAGGGAGGCCAGGAGGCAAAAAGGAAGAGAGAGAGAGTTCCTGGCATGGAGGACAGCAAGCAAAAACGCCCAGAGCTGGGAGATAAAGCGTTTTGTGGGAGGAGCAGCAAGGAGGGCAGTGTCCCTGGGATGGGGTTGAGGGGAAGCAGGGAGATAAGGCATGAGAAAATAATAAAGATAAGAAGAAGCCAGGTAATGATGGACTTTAAAAGCCAAATGGGGGAGTTTCTATTTGATCCTAAAGGTAACAGGAGCCACTGGGGTTTATTGAAGCAGTGTGTATGTGCGTATCAGAACTGTGCATTAAGATCAGTTTGACAGCTGGGTAGTAGAAGGCAGACTGGAATAGGGAGAGATCTGAGGCAGGGAAAGAAACCATCACGCTGTTGCAATAGGGCAGACATGAGGTAAAGAGAATCTATGTCAGTGTGGTTGTGGCATCAAAGGAGAGAAAGGAAGGTACATAAGAGATGTTACATATGTGGAAACCACTGGACTTGGCAACAGATTGGATAAAGGGGTAAGAGAAAGTAAGGGGTCCAGCATGACACATAATTTGCAAGCTTGTGGAGCTGGAAAGATGGTGATATCTTCAACAGTTATAGGGAAGTTCAAAAGAGGAGAGGGTTTTAGTAAGTTTAAGATAATTGTGCAATATCCAGTGTAAGATGTTTAATAGACAAAGATATGAAACTGGACATCAAGAGAGAGGTTAGGGCTGGATAAATAGGTCCGAGAATCACCAACATAGAGATGATAATTAAATCCATGGGGGTTAATGAGATCACCAAGCAAAACAATATAAAGGGTAAAGAGAAGAAAGCCCAGTACCGAGTGTTGAACTGTACTAGGGATGGGAAACCTATGGCCTTGAGGTCACATGTGGCTCTCTAGATCCTCAAGTGTGGCCCTTTGACTGAATCCAAATGTCAGAGGGTTGTATTTGAGGACCTAGAGGGCTGCCTGTGACCTCAAGGCTACAGGTTCTCCACTTCTGAACTATACATTCTACATTGCACCATATATTCATCCATCCATCCATCCATCTGTCCATCCATCCATCCATGCATCCGGAAGCACCTCAACGCTGTGCTAGGTGCTGAAGATAGAAAGACAATCACCAATCATATCACCAAAGAGATTAAAAAGTTCCTAAAAAGTATGGGATTGTGTTACTTAAGAGCCAGCTCCTAAAAGAAATATTCCAGACAGAAAATCTCTCCCTCCTCAAACTACCACATATACACTTCTCTATTTATATATTGTTCCCACCTCTTTGCAACGTAAGTTATTTGATATCAGAGTCAGTTTTTCATTTTGGTTTTATATCCCCCAAACCTGGTACACTACAGGAACTTAATGAGTGCTTGTTTCTTTGAATCTATTTTTATCTTTCTATTTCCCTACCTTAGCACAGTTCCTTCCATGGAGCGGGTGCTTTAAAATGTCTGCTTAATTTAGTCAAAGGTCAAAGGATCTTGGAATTCTACATTTAGAGCTGGAAGAGAACTTGGAAGCCGTTGAATCCAACTCCCTCATTTTCCTTGCACCCTTAGGGCTATTTCAGAAAGATGCTAGGGACCAAGATCAGTCAATAAGCACTTATTAAACATCTACTTTGTGCAAAGCACTGTGCTAAGCATTGAAGATACCAATAAAGGCTAAAGACAGTCCTTGCCCTCAAGGAGTTCACAATGCAATGGAGGAGAACTATGCAAATCATGTATAATCAAGATATGCAGAGGTTAAATTGAAGATAATAGAAAGGCGGAAGGCACTTATATTAAGGTGAATTGGGAGTTTCTGGGGGCACCAGCTAGGATCACTGCAAGCAAGCACATCCTCTTCAACCCAAATTAGTTGAGAGGAGAAAGACTGATATGTTCCATTTCTTCTGATTCCATGGAATTCCATGAGACTTATCTCCCCAATTTCATAACAATATGATCTCCATCCCACAAAGTACTAAATAAAACACTGTATTTATTTTAGACACAAACCTACTTTATTATTTAGTCACAGTTTAGAGTTAGGTTCTCTAAGCAGAGAACAGTAACAGTAGCAGCCCCAAGCATTATCCTTACCTCTGTGAGGCATATCTTGATTTAATAGAGAAATAAAATGATATAAGGTCATAAGCTAAGACTATCATAAAGTGCAATGCAGGCACCCTATACTTAAACACTCCCAAGCTGCCTCTTAACTCTGAGTGAAACAATTTGCCTAATGTCTATAGAAGTGACTCAATTAATTTCCTCCCTTAAATAATACCAACCTGTCCCTTGTAATGTACCTTGGTGAAAGTGTTTTTCTTTCTTTTCTTAAAAAAAATTTTTAAGACCTCCTTAAGTGAAATACTTTATAGGGGAAGGCATTGTTGATTTTGAATATGACAGGAAATCATCTCTATGAATAAAGAATTCACTGCCATCTTTAGAGATCCTTCCTAGAGAACAAGCTCCATTTTGGATAATGAGCCAAGGAAAAGACACTCAGTGGTTGATGGTAAAGCTGCCTCAGTTGTAAAAAGCAGCTTCAGCATCTTCTTACCTTTCTTTCCTAAGGAAAACTTTCCAATCAATCTTTCTACCTCCACATCAAACTTGAGTTGCGCACCTTTCATTGCCCAGAGGCCAAATGAATAGAGAATACACTTTTTAAATGGTCTGTACTATAGTTGACACACAAAGGGCTGCAACCTTAAAGAGAGCATGTCCTCAGGATTTGGAGACAAAGTCACGAAAATGGTAACCTTTGAAACTGAAGCTTATCAACAGAAAGGAATAAGATTAACCAGTTGATACCTTAAGATACTTAATAGGCTTTTGATAACACTGGAATATTTGCCAAATCTTATTAAGGAGGCCAGGACTAGTTGCCCAATGAAATCCCACTAATGGAAACCGAGCCTCAAAGAATGATTTGTCCAAGGTAAGAGAGCTCTGGTTCTAAATTTATCAAGCACATTTACCTTTTGAGTAATACTCTGATACCCACCCACAAAGAAGGGGTCTCCTAGACAAAGAGTAGATTGATTACCCACGAAAAGTTAATAAATCAGCATTCTGGCTTATAAATTAGTCTCACATGAGTTTGGTTAATTATTTGATATTTACTTATCTGACCGCAAGTTGTTTCTCAAGACTTTAAACCTGAGGGCAAAGTATGTTTTCAATCTTTTCTTTGTATCCCTAGCCAATCATTGTGTGGCAAATAATAGGTACTTAATAAATGCTTTGTAGAATTGAATGTTAATTCAAGAAATCAATGAGTAAATTGACGAAATAAAATTTCTGAACCTGCAAAGCTGATGGTTATCTATCCTGCTCCTTTCCATCTGCGGTAGCTAAGATACAATCTGATAGACTGGATCTATAGGCTGCCCATCCAACTTTCCCACATCACTGGGCCTACAGATGTCGTATGTCCTGGTGACGACTTTGATTCTGGAGGCAGAGGCCATAGTTTTGATTTTAGTTCTGTTACTATCTTTATGATCTCGAGCAAGGTCATTTGTTTTTGAGTGGGTCTAAATGTTTCCACACATGTGGGCTAGAGCCTTCTGACCATTTGCAAAGAGGTGTTCACATACAAACCAAAAACAAAGTCATTTTTATGTAAAGAATGTGAAACCTTTCTCTCCCAGTAAATTCTACTTGAAAAAGCCTATAAAACTGTTCAGAATGCATATACTTCTACCTCTCTACACAATGGCCACTATTCCTCATTTTGAGAAGATTTATAGTCATCAGTTGCAGTCAGTCTTCATTAACACATTCTAAACTACAGTGATCGTTATTAATAAATGTTTTAATCCAGCCTAGTCCAAGGAGAAAACTTATTTACAATTCAGCAATAAACTTAATACCTTTCCAAATTTGTATCATACCATCATTTCATGTACCCTAGGTTCCAGGCAAATTAATCTATTTGTCTTTCCCTGCCTCTTTGCTGCCCTGAGAGCAGGGATCATTTAATTTTTTTTGACTCTGTATCTCCAATGCCTAACAAAGTGCTTGGCACATAACAGGTGTTTAATAAATGTTTACCGATTGATGACTACTTACACTGGTTCCTATACCTGGACGGTATCCCCTTTACCTTCTGTCAAAATAGTAGTTGTCTTTTAAAGAATGAGCTCAAATGTCATCTTCTCCATTAAGCCTTTTGAGATTTCCCTAGTTGGAAATGATTTTTTCCATCCTGCAACCTTGAATGGCATTTTGTATTTTTCTCTTGAATTTAAATAATCTATGTGGTATTAGTTATTTGTGTATGTGTTGCCTCTTCACTGATGACCGCAGAGTCGAAGACGCTGTTGCATATATATTGTTCTAACTACTTTAACGTCTATCTTGAATAGTTATCAGCATACATAATTCAATTTCATAAATATTTATGCAAGGCACTGTACTAAATACAAAGAAAAAATGAATCTCTACCCCCATGGGGCTTATACTCTACTGAAAAAATAAAACATCAACAAAGATCAGTAAACATTAGATAACATGGGGAATAAGAGAACACCAACAAGTGGAGGACTTGGAGAAGCTTTCATAGAGGTATAGATAAGGAGGAAGTCCTTTGTAACCATAAGGCATGGTCAATGCAAAGGCCCAGGGATGTGAGATAGAATGTCAATTTTAGGTAACACCAGCTGGAACATAGAGCATATGAAGGGGATAATATAAATAAAAATGGAAAGTCAGGTTGGAGCAGGATCAGGGAGTTTATATTTTTACCCTAGAGACAACAGGTTTTTTGAACAACAGTTAAAAAAAATCATTGATAATCTTTGGAAAAGCAGTTTCAATAGAGTGGTGGATGTCAGAAGCAGATTACAAGCGACTGAGAAATGAGTGAGTGGTAAGGAAATGGAGGCAAGCAAGTATAGATCACTCCTCCTAAGATTTTATCAGAGAAAAAGAGGAGACACATAACATGATGTCGTAGCTTGAGGGGATGACAATAACAAGTGATGACTTTCTCAGGATGGGAAAGATCTGGTCATGTTTGTAGAAATCAGAGAAAGAGAGAAACTGAAGACAGAGAGAATGATCAACGCTTTCAAAGGCAGTTAGGAATGAGATTAAGGGCACTTGGGCTCCATCATCCTCTAATATGAAAGCAAATGAAGAGAGAGCTAAGGGACGATTTAGAGGAGTTTCGAGATGGGGCATAAAGAAGGCAAGCTTAGGAGAAGATCTCATGGGTAAGGGCTGGGAGTAGAGATGGGGGCTTGAGGACTGAGGAGGTTTGGAACAGCTACAGCAAAGAGTGTGATAGTCAAATAGGGAACATTAAGATAGCTTGTAGCAATGAGGTTCCAGTTGACACGACGTATTTCAAAATGACATATAACAAATTTCTAGTAGGTCCAGTTGGCAGGGTTTCCCAACTTCCTCTGATAGGATTCAGAAATAGGAGTGTTAAAGGCAGATGCATGGAGGTGGTAACCCAGGGCTGGGATTGGCAAATCGGTAGGACAAGGAGTTCCTTGTATCACTGAAATCACAGAGTCCCTAATCCCTATCGTGTTTAGCATATTTTAACAATTCAATAAGTTCAACCCAACAAATATTATGTAACCTACTACATATAATGCACTGTACTATGTACCTGATTATTATCATATAATAAACTAAATTGCTGTAAAGGAGGTTTTTTTACTGTTTTATTTTACTGTCATCAATGATAAAGCTAAGCTTTCCTCCAAATTCATGATAAAGCTCCTTATCACCACTTTTAATGCTTCTAATAACTACTGTAATGCTGTGTGATTTAGTGCTTGAATAATCCTCCAGGATTTTCCTCTAGATCTTTAAAAGGATTGTAATGTGTACAGAGGTGTCATAGTGATTAAATTTATAGGACACTCACCAAAACAGTGATAAGGAAGAATGTTTAATTAACACATGTGCACCAAATTATAGTGTAGTAGTATTGAAAAAATGGACAAGATTCTATGATTGAAAAGGGTATGTTGGGCTGGGGCGGTGGGGAGGGGGAAAGGGAAGTAGAAGGAGGTAGAGGAGGAGAGATAAGTTTCACTATGGTTTCAAACTAGAAAATTTAAGAACAGAGTATTCAATCCATTAAGAATATCTTCCCAAACTGCCATTTAATGGATTACACGATCCTCCTGTCCTCTTCTTTCAAAGAAGGAAAAAAAAGGGAAAAGACAAGATAAGCCAATGATATTTTCACAGTAAAGTTAGGAAGACTGGCATCTGGACTAATACCACATAGTTCATGGGCACTAAAAAAGAATATCCTGGTAACAGCCCATAATATCTTCAGCATCAGAACCTAAAAATCTTAGAGCTTTTAAAACTCAATGATAAAACCAATGAAGTCATTTCATGTTTAAAGATTAAGGAGTGAAGAATTTAAGTCTTAAAAACCTACCAATCAAGCAAACTAAATGTCCAACAATTAGAGAATGGTTAAATAAACTGTGGTGCATTAACATAATACCATACTACAATTAAGTTGGACAAGTATTTAGATTACAAAGACATCTTGAAAGATCTTTATGACATAAAGAAAAACAAATAAAAGCAGACTTCAAAGAACTGAATACACACTATTCTCCTAGAAAGATAAATGAATGTAAAGTAATGGACAGCAACATCTGACGGGGATGAGGGAAAAAGTGAAAAAAATTATGATACTTTATGCATTAAAATAAATTCATTTAAATATAGTTATTAATTATGATTGGTGGTCTTATGTTTCATGTTAAGTTTTCAATAACAGATTTCATTTAAAAACATACTTATCAACGAAGCCTTACATCATCCCCACCTTTCTTCCCTCGTATTTCTTCCCCTGATAGTGAATTATCTCACATGCCTATGAAAGAAGTTTTCATTTAGGATTACGTGATCAATAGCGGTGTTGTATATCAAAGCATAAAAAAAATGCAGGTAGAATTATGTCCCAATAGGAGTCAAAGAAGGGGCATCTCGGACATATTCTAAAAAAAGACCCATTAGGATCTTGAAAATAAAATGACAAGATATAACACTCATACCATAATATCCAATCACAGACAGGGCCATGCATTCCAAATGAAGAGTAATAAGATTAGCAGCAGGGCAGAGAGCCAAGGACAGTGAATTTGGAGTCAGGGGATCAAGGTTCGAAACTCAGTTCTGGTATTTATTACCTTTAGGAGTATTTAACCTCACCGGGTTTTAGTTCAATCATCTGTAAAATAAAGGAGCTGTCCCCTAACCATTCTATCTCAGGTCACTTAACCTCTTCTTTTTCACCTATATGATGACACTAATAATAAATGTATACTCTATCTCACAAGTTTTTTTGTGAAAAAAAGCATTTTGAAAAACTTAAAATGCAGGATATAAATGAAATAATGCTTATATTAGACAGTCGCAAAAAGGAATTCAAATGTATATTCCATTCTGTGATTTGTAAAGTGCTTGCTTCACAATAACCTTGTGAAGGAGGTAGTACAAATATTAAGATAGGGACTGCACCTGTAATTGATATAGGAAACTCCACATGAGGCAGTTGCTTGTACCAGTGCAGGTACTGGCATCACAGATCTTAAAGAACTGCCTAGACTACAGCATTGAGGGATTAAGTGACTTGTCAAGGGTCACCCTGCCATTGTGTCAGAAGTAAGACTTGAATCCAAGTCCTCTAGACTTCAACATCTAGCTCTCTATCCACTAAGCCACCTTGCTGAAAGTATTAATTATCTCTCTTTTACTTATGAGAAAACTGAGGTTCAGAAAGTTTAAGTGTTTTGTCCAGGATTACATAAACGGTAAGTAGCAGGAACCAGGGCTCAAAACCAAGTTTCTCAGACCCTAAGCCCAGTGCCCTTTGCCGTGCTGACTCTTTAATTATCATAGCACCATATAACCTTTTTAGGAACCCTAAATCATAGGCAATCAGGACAATCCAACTATGTGACAATGCAGTGAAAGTATAATCCAGTCACCAAATCCAATTGTAAAGCCTGTTTACAAGAAGGATGGAAAAGGTAGAAAATACCTATTGGCCAGAGAATCCATAAGGGGACATACACAAACTTGATTCAGCAGGGTCATCTATCACAGTGCATCAATCTTAGCTTCTGGGAATTTAACAGGTCTTAGTTTACTATTCTTTTAAAAATATATGCATATTTTATTGATGCCTTTTGTTTTTTATTTCACAGATATATCAGTGCTTCCTCCCACTGAACCTTCCTTGAAACAAAGAAAAACGTTTATACCTCATTTTATTATTCAGGGATGATAGTTCTTCTCCAATTATCAAATATTTAAGTCCATAGCTCCCGAGGTAATGCATTAGGGTCCAATTAACAGGCCCCACTTAATTCAATGTGACTTTTTATGGGGACAAATTTAAATGGACCACCCTATTCTTGTAAGGTATATTCAGTAGGATTTATAGAAACTCCACCAATTACTCTGTATCTTCAACAACAGAATTAAACGACCAGGTTTTTTTTTTTTTTAATACAAAAGCCAAAGCTTAAATTCAGGATGATATGCAGTCTTCTGTCAGCAAATACTGGTCAATTTCTGATATCTCCTGTACAAATATCTCCCACTTTAACCATTTATTTAGAAGCAGGTACAATGTGCCCAATTCCATATTGTCTATAACATGCTTTGTTTCCTAAAAAATATTAACTTCATTCACACTTTAGCACTTTTATTAGCGCTTTTGCTTCTGGCTGCCTTGCCCTCATCCAACAAAATCTTATTCATTTAAAACCATTATTTTCTCCATCTCTGTTGGTGACAACCCCTATGTCCCACTCTCCCAGGCTTAAAAACTCTGACTTTTTTCTCTCCTTTGTCACACCCTCTCCATCCCATCCAATCAGCTGACAACTTCTATCTATTCTATGTTTAATGCAAGGCCTAAAACCAAAGCTCTAAGCTTTTAAGGATAAGGCAGAATTTGGGGGGTCTCTCAGTACTCATACTCCTTAGAGTACATTTACACTCATTCAGGATTTCCCCTGAGAACTACACCAGAATTTGGCTCTCATCCTTCAACTCAGGCCCTCAATTAATAGTTAAACACTAGGGCAAACTTGCAGTTCTTAGTGTGGGATCTGTGAGCTTGGTTTTGTTTTTTTAACTTTTGATTTCAAAATAAATATAACTTTTTTTCTTTGCAAGCCTATTATTTATTTTTTGCTTGTATTTTATGTTATATTTTATATGCATTTTATGTTTACATATATTTACATTTCTATTGATCTGTTATATTTTATGTACTGAAAAACATTATTCTGAGAAGGGAAACAACAAAAAAGATTAAGAGCCTCTGGTCTAAAAACTGATCAAATTTAGGACAGGCTTTTATTTCATCCAACAAAAGACCCAAAGAACTTCTACTCAAGAATATAAATAGAAAAGATAACTTTCTATAGTGCCTACTATGCGCAAGGCTATGGGTTAGGCCAAGAGGATGCCAACATACAAAATAACACAAGAGAATACCCAGGAGCTTAAATTTCAGTAAGATGAATAAGTAAGACAAGTATACACGTAATTATGCTATAAAGAAGTACGTGAAAAACATGAGACAAATTGCTTTAATTAGAGGATGAAGAAAACACTTTCAGATACAAGGTGAAAGATTTGGAGAGGAGGTAACAGTAAAGAAAGAATTTCAATGGACAGAAATGTAGAGGGATGAAATAAAATGAGATTACATGAATAGAGCATGTTACATATGTTAAAGCCTTATATAATGCTCACTATTAGCTATTATTACTGTTACTAGAACTATGTTTCAGTTATGGGAATGCTTTAGGTAATCTCTAAGCCCTAAAATCCTATGATCATGGCTTGCAGTAGGTAGAACTTCTTAGGGGAGAGCAAGAAGTTGGCTAAAAAAATTTTTTAAATATTTTAAATTATGAGCCTACTTGTAAGCCTACCTCTGAGGTGATTTGAAGTTTCAAAGAGTCACAGGACATAGTTCTAAGCAGTAGGAAGAAACAGCCTATTCTGCTTAACTAGGAAATATACAAAATGAAAATGGTTCAGTTATAAAATAAATATGTACCTCCTGACCTTTTATGAATATTTGATATGATGAAAGCCACTAAAATTAGAATAGCTCATTGTTTATTGTTAATGGTGTTTGTCATTAATACTGAAGAACAGGAAGTTACCAAGAGCGTTGGGATCACCACCACAACATATCTCATGAACATAATCCCATTGAGTGTAGTCATCAAGTAAGTTTAAAAAAAAGTATCCTTAACATATGCAGAGAAGAAAAATCAGGTCTGCTATGGATATCCTTGATTTATGGGACACCACTATGGGATTTCACTGTAGGTGGAGACATTAGCAAACCAGAAGAGCAGAGATGATTCCAGCCAGTCTGAAATGAGAGGGGCAGATGCAGTCATTAACATGGTTTCCAATGAATAAACATACCCTTTTTCATTATTTTCATGTTTGCCTGTTTTTGCATGCTGTGCCTCTTTGGCTGAGGAGAGCTAGTATCTGTCTCTGAAAATGGCTGTTAATCACATTTTTAAAAAACATATTTTAGCAAGGGATGAAAACACTCACAAATGCAGCTGGAAAAAAAAAAAGGCAGCCGCCCCTGCAGCCAAAACAACTCAGTGTGGGAACAGGGTAATGTTGTCACATCTTTGAAACCCAACTGATTTGTAAAATCATCAGAAATGAGGCGGGTGACTCTGATTACCATTGTGATCTGGGGTGTATTTATCCTTGGATGGAAAATCTGCTCAAATGAACTCTCCAGGATAAATACCATTCATCAGCCTACATGGTGTCAGTAATCTTTATAAAGATCTGAGTATTTTAACAGTGACCTTTCCATTCTGGGGTTCAGGTGGTGGTAAAATTAGTTCATCTCACATTTTATCCTATGAAAAGAAGTCAATGGATGAATCTACTTGAGATACGAGGAGACTTTGCGGTGAAATAAAATGGACAAAGATACTGGCAACCAATGACCTTCAGCAAAAAATTACGGAGCACAAATGGTTCAGGGGGGTACACAGTGAGGGGAAAGAGGAAGAAAGGAAGGAAGGATGGAGGAGCATTTGGTTCTTATTTGAATGCTTCCTGCTTCAGCAGCACCCCCCCACAACCCCTGTCCCACCCACCTATAACAGTGAATTAGCTCTACAAATGTCTTTAATCTCTGGCAGAGAATCTCCATCCCTGATTGGCTAAAATATTCATGGACAATGGCCTGCAAATATACATATATGAACTTCAAATAAGGTGCATTAGATAATTAGACATACTGAAGATTCCAAGGTTACTCACTAGACACTGGCAACTTCAGATTCCATATGATCTGCTTACTATGCAAATATCTCTGTAAGTGCAAAGTCTTATTATTATAAATAACTCATTTCTCAGCTGCATACATATTCTATGAAGAAAATGACACATTGCCTGACTATCACTACAAGAAGCCAAATGAGAGTAGTGTCAAAACCTGTTTCTCTGGATTTTAGGTTTTGTTTAGAATGTAAAACTAGGCCCAATGTAGGGTAAAAGCTCACCATGTTTAGCAATGGGCACCAAACCACCTAATAGTGTATTCTTCCACAGAATGTAATAGTAACTGACACTGATATGACATTTTAACATCTACAAAGGGCTTGACATACGTTATCTCACCGAAGCCTCAAGATACCCTTCTGAAATGGGTACATCTTAGAGATGAGGAAACTAAGGCTTACAGTAATGAAATGGCCAGCTCATGGACACACAACTAATAAGTGTTAAAGGCAGAATTTGAACTCTGATCTTCCCGACTCCAGGTACAGCACACCATTCACTATACAAGATGGACTCTCAGAAGCAGGTATTTTCCTAATGGCCTGTGAAGTAACCTAGACAAGACCTTACAAAGACTGGGGGGAATAAGAGGGAACAATAACTGTTAGCTGCTGACCATGTGCCCAGAGCCCTATTTCTTCATGACATCATCTAAATTAGATATTGTCAGACTTTGCCCTTATTTCTGACATCACAGTGTCATCCAGGTAACCTGTTGTGGGCTGGCTACCTCTGAGACTGAGACATCTCTGGAGATTACTCAGTGTCAAGTGCCTACTTCCTGAATTCCATACCTTTCCTTGATCTCTATTACCTAGCTTTAGTCCATCTATTCTCAGGCATTTAGTAAACTTCTACTATGGGCCAGGCATTATAATTGCTGGTGACATGAAAAAAAAAATCCCTGCTCTCAAAGACATAGAAGGCCACTCACTTGGGCCCTTGGGGAAATCAGGAAAGATCAGGGGATCAGTTTATGTAGGAGGCGAGCAATGTGTAAGCAACAGAGGGGCCATTTTGACTGGACTGTAGAACGCAGGAAGGGGAATAATGTATCGTGAGACTGGGAAAGACAGGTCAGGGCCAAATCGTGAAGGGCTTTAAAAGTCAAAACAAAAGAGTTTACATTTTTTTTTCCCAGAGGCAACAGGAAATCACTGGAGTTTAATGAAGAGGAGAACACTGGGGTCAGATCTGTGTTTAAAAAACCCACTTTGTCAAGCATATACAAGAAGAATTGGAGGGGAGGGAGAACTGAAGCAAAGAGACCAATCGGAAGCCAGTTATAACACTCAAAGGGAGAGAGGTGATGAGGGCCTGAACTGTGGTGGTAACTGTATAAATCACTCAATTAACTGATAAAAATTTATTAAGCACCTACTTTGTGCCAAGTGGCACAGCTAGGTGGCACAGTGGAAAGAATACCAGGCCTGGAGTTAGGAAGATTCATCTTCCTGGATTCAAATCCGGCCTCAGATATTTACTAGCTGCATGACTGTGGACGAGTCACTTAACCCTGTTTGCCTCAGTTTCCTCTTCTGTAAGATGAGCTGGAGAAGGAAATGGCAAGCCGCTCCAGTATCTTTGCCAAGAAACCCCCAATGGGTTCAAGAAGAATTGGACACAATTGAAAAAGACTAAATAACAAAGATCTAGTCCTATCTTGAACTCTGGCTTCCCAGTACTTCTTGACTTCACTCTCGAATATCAGAACCCACTGGAATTGCACCAGTGGTTTACCATGACAAGAACTTCACATGTTGCTAAGTAACTTTAGACCAACCCTATAGTAATTCTTTTGAGCCCAGCCATACAAACATGGAGAGCTGTGGTTTAACCACTCTTCAGAATTGATTAAAACACGAAAATACACATGCACATCATGGGCAAACAACACCAGTAGAGAATTATGGATGATAATGACTTTTTAACTCAGTTCATGACAATCCACACCTATGGAGAAAAACAATGAATTGTGAGACCTTTACAGAAGTTCTCCATGGATATTACCACAGAATACTAGCCAGCCAGGATGCATTAGAAAACTTGAGTCACTAACACTACCAGAGAGAACACGTGTTCAGACCCGAGTTCAGGTCCTATTTCAAACACTACCTTTGTGACTGCAGTAGACAAATGCTTTCGTTTTTCTGATCTTCAATATCTTCATCTATGAAAGGAGAATAATAACAGGTTCCTCCCATGGTTGTCACGAGCAACAAATGAGATAACCCATGTAAAGCCCTCTGTGGATCTTAAAGTTCCGTGTAAAGGCTAGCTATTATTATTATCATTACTAGATTTAGAAGGGACCTCAGAGGCCATCCAGTCCAACCCTCTCCTTGAAGATGTTGTACAGTCGTTTTCTAGTCATGTCCCTGTCTTTGTGATCCCATTTAGGGTTTTCTTCACAGGGAGACTGAAATGCCATTAGCCCTTTCCTTCTCCAGCTCATTTTACAGATGAGGAAACTGAGGCAAATGGGATTAAGAGACCCGCCCAGGATCACACGGCTAGCGTGAGAGGGCAGATGTGAACTCAGGAAGATGAGTTTTCCTGCCTCCCTCCAGGCCCCACATTCTATCCACTGCACCATCTAACTGCCCTCACAGATGAAGATACCAAGGCCCAAAGAGTTTAAGTCACTTACCCAAGGTCATACAGGCAGTAAGTAGAAGAGGAAGAAATATTGCTATGGCTAGAATAAATAAATATTTACCCATTGGTGAACCATGTGATGAATCCCACTGAACTTAGACCGGTCCTCAGCCACCAGGCTTTCCTTAGATCTTTTACATCTTGGTGGGACCTTCCAGACCCTGCACTCTGCTGGTACAGTTTTTGAAAAGCCAGGTTCACCTTCATGCCATGAAGAGGTGGTCAAAGTAGGGCTTTAGTCAACTTACAACTTGATAAATTAGGTATACCACTACCACTTCTTTGGTTTCTTTGAATTCCACTGCATTTTGTCCTTGGATGTTATTGCAAACTAACCCTATCGGGTACTTGGGAAAAGGATGCTTGGCTAAGGCGACTGTAAATACCATTAGTTGAGTTTACGGAACAAGTGAACATAACCCTTCATATGCCAGAGGAATGTTTGAAAGGTATATTTCATTAGCAGGAAAAAAGAGGTTTATGATCTGAGTTGATGCCAAGTGCCAATTACACTAAATCTGACCGAAGATTTTAATGGATAGAAGAAAAAAAAACTCATTGTAAAACTGTACAATCATTGTCATTTTGCTTCTATGTCTGTATGCATTTTAACAAGTTAACTCAACAAGTTAGGGAAGGGCAAGCACTCTGAAGCTTTTCTAATTAGCTATAATTCGTTAAGATGCCTGTCTGCCAGCTAAGTTAAGGAGATTCATAAAAAAGGGGAAGTCATCATAAATGACTGGAGTGTCACGTTAGGTTTAGGTGTATCAGTGAAAAGCACTTTCTGGATAAGAGAGGGAGGAATGAGACAGCAAGTAATGCATACAACCCCTGGGGACTTCATGCCCAAGATGGCAGGCAAGCCCGTTGCTACTACCAGCCCCCACTATGAGATCAGCTGCTGGCAATGAGACTCGGTAGCAGGTGATACTTTACTCGTGAGTCAGTAGGGAGTCAGATGTGCACACTGGCATTAGACTCAAAATCAGCACCCTATTTCCCTACCACTGGCACAACAAAATGAAAGACTTGGAATCTTGGCACAGCACTTTGAAAAGGCTGCTGACACCTGACTTGGGGGGAACCACAGAGAGGGAATATGGTGTGTAGAGTTGTAAGAATGAACAGTAGCCTTGAAAGCATCAGAAAGGGCTATGAGACAGTTGTAGGTGATGTGTCCATAGGTGTGTGATTGCTTGGCTCAGGTAATCCTATAAATGAGGAGAAAGATAAGACAACACTTATCCTTTTGAGATTTTGGATCTATATAAAGAGGACCTGATTTTTGCCATCCGTTTCCCTGCCTTTCTCAAAATTTTGTGACTACTGGGGGTGTTTGGGAGTTTTTTTTATTTTAATTTATTTTAAAGTTTGATTTAAATTTGGAACCTGCCTAAGACTTTTGACATTTATTTCTGGGGGTGTTTTCTGAAGCTAGATGGAGTGGGTGTTGAGTGACAGTCAGGTTGCTATGGAAATATCTGTCAATGCAGAGACTAAGGCTTTATTTTACACTTTGCTTTTGTCAAGCTAAGGTTTGTGGGGTATTTTTAAAATAGTATATGTGCCCCAGAATTAAAAGCAAACTTCACAGTGAGCCTCTTCTCTAGCATTCCCATCAAGTGTCAAGTGATTTTTTTCCATTCTATATTGTACTGTCCCACATATATATATACATAGATATATCTATATTATGTAAATTATATTTCCAGAATGCTAAAAAACTTTTCAAACTGTCTCATTTCATTGGTTATTTGTTCTTCAGTTTCCCTATGAAACTGAGAATGTCTATTCAGTAGATAAGAAAAGTGAGTTGAACAGACAAAGGTTATATGGTCCAGTTTGAGGAAATATCCATCTTGAACCCAAAGCTAAGATTTAGGCAACCTATGTACAAATCCCATTACATTTATAGCTACTAGATGGTTTCTTGAGATTGTTACATTTGTAGAAAAAAAATCAGGAGGCCATAAAGACAGAAACCTAATATTAAAAGATGAACAAATGAGCTATCTACCCTCTAGAGACTTAACTTGGGCTCCAGTCTTCGTTGTTAAAATTATTCATTATTTCCCATCTTTTACAAGGCTCCTAGAAAACTAGATATAAGATTAAAATATGATGTAGGCCCTACTCACCAAAACACTAATCATGCCTCAATTCTTCTGGTTTTCAGGGCTCTCATTCTCCAGAAATTCATTACAGGGGACGGCCAACAATGTTACTGAATGCAGAACACTTTCCCAAGAGCACTAAAAAAGGAAACACCATTGAATAAGATGCTCTACAAATAATGAAGAGTGACCCTCTTCTAAACTCCGCTTCCTATGAACCTGAATCCAATCATCCATTTTCTTTACATCAACCACCTATCTATGCTACTCTAAATAACAAGAGCAAGTAACAGCACTGCCTTATAGGTCAGCCCTTGGATTTCAGTAAACAGTGCAATGGTTGATTGTTTGCATTACTTTGTATTTTTCCCCTCCGGCTGCAGTCAATTTCCAGCATCTCTTTATTGGTCTTGTTTAGCTCTCTTTTATATGAATGTCAAATTTTGCATTTGTTAGGGGCTATCATCTAGACCCCTGCTGGAAAAGAAAATTTCTCCTCCTTGGTATTTCATCAGATTTAAGACACCTGAGGTTGAATTAAATTCATAGTTTGGGGAAAGTAAAATACACAGAACCCATACACTTACTTTCTTAGGAATGGCTCAATCTTCTAGCTGCATATAATTTATTTTGTTATTCCATGCACAATCTTTAAAAGTCTATCTCTTCCCCCCACCCCACCTCCTGGGAAGTATTATGTCTTCCTGATTCAATTCAATAAAACATTTTTTCAACACTTACTAGATGTAAGATGCTGCAGATACAAAGACAAAAGGTGACACGATCCCTGACCTCAAAAAGCTTCCACTCTACTGAGAGGGGCAGGGCATAGCTAAGTATAATACAAGCTATGGTGTGATGGAGGCAAAGGAGAGATCCAGACAGAGAGCTCCAAGAGAGTTTCAGGAGAGGAATAAATAGTTTCACCTAGCTGGGAACTCAAGGAAGGCTTTTCATTGTGGAGGTGGCATCTAATGGAAGTACCACTTACTAAACTAAGCTAATATGTATACGTGCGCTAATATATATGCATATTATATATATGTATGTGTATGTATATGTATTTATGTATATATATACATATATAAAACAACATATAAACTAAACATATATACACATATACTTACTAAACTAAAAAGCATATATAACACTAATGTATACGCAGCTAATAAATATATAAACCAAATGAAGATATAATTAACATATACACATATTCATTTGGCTTATATATTTATTATCCAATATACATTGCATATATTTATATAATGTATACATTATAAATATATACTTACATGTGAATATATATATAAATTATATATAATATAACTAACATATACATATATTCATTTGGTTTATATATTTATTAGCTATATACATTAGTGTTACATATACTTAAATGTTAGTTTAGTAAGTAAAAATATATATGCATACATATTTATGTGGTTTATATGCTTATTAGTTTATAAATATGTGTGTATGCACACATACACATACATATATAGAGGCATCTTCTTCCAACAAGCAAAAAGATATAAAGACTATAAGAGGTTAATGTGTGTGAGTAAGCACAGCTTTCTATTAACTGTTCATCTTATATTGGCTAAGAGCAGGCCACGAGGGTCTGTATTACTTTTTCCTTCCTATGGTCCAAGTTACTTTAATCAGAAATACATTAACTCTCTAAGAATACAATGACAGAAAAATCTTACTATTTCTACTTTGACTGCCATGAGGGTGTCCTATTGAGCCCCCATCTTGGGCGACAGAAGTAACTAATGTACTAACAGGGTTTTGTTGTTGTTGCCCTTTTTACGGGAAAGAGAGAAGGAAGGAGAGGGAGAAAATAAAGAAGTCAGCTAAGGGGAGGGGGGAATTTTCTATTTTAAGAAAATCTTAAATACAGAGATACTAAGCCCTATTTGCATCTCAAATGATTCTTAATGGCAAAATTTCTGTTGCATTATAGAGACTAAAAATATAGGGCTAAATACAGCACTACCAAAATCTTACTATGACTACAGTTGCTCTTTCTTTTGGGAAGACTCATGCTATTACCAGGGGTAGGAATGGAAATTATGGGGACCTCAAAGCATTTGCATACCTACTAATTCAAACAGATGGTTTTAGAGCTAGGTTTACCTTATCTTCCCTTTCAAGTTACTACACTGAACACAGGCTCCCAAATGCTAGTTATCTTGTCATTTTATTCCATTTTGGAATGAATTTGATTAATGTCACTAAGGACACAAAGTCTTCCATTGTGTTGCATATTTTTCAGAATCTATTTGGAAACAAAAATACTATACTTAGATACCCAATACTTAGTGCTACAGAGTCAACAGATGGCAGGAAATAGAAGTTAGAGATGGGAAGAGCCTAAGAGATAACTTGGTTCTACCTTCTCATTTTACAGATAAGGAAACCAAGGTCACCAAACTGGAGAATATCAATTGCATGAAAGTTTGTAGGTTGTTCAGTACAACCCACACTTGAACAAGAATCTGTTCTACCACTTCTTTAAAAAGTTCAGCCTTTGTTTGATCCAGGGATGAGAAGTTCCCTACTCACCAGCCAAGGCAATCTATATACCATTTAAGAACAACTCGAATGTTATATAAAGTTTTCTTTTTCCCTTAAGCTGAACATTATCTCTGAAACATCCATTTCTGCTGCTAATTCTGTCTTCTGTAGCCAAGTATAACAAGACTAATCCCTCTTCCAAATGAGAGCCTTTCCAAATTTTGAAGACAGCTATCATGTCCCCATAAATATTATCTTATGAGAACCAACTGCAGCCCTCTTAGCAGCTCATCACATGGCACAGATTCTTGTCTATTCACCATCCTGATCACTCTCCTCTGGACATCCTCCGGTTTGCTATCAATCTACTAATGACAACTCTTTGTTCATGCTCATTCAACCAGTTCTGAATCTACCTAACTGTACTATCATCTAAGCCATATTTCTTTATCTTATTCCTAAGAATATCATGAGAGAATTTGTCATGTCTTACTGAAATCCAGGTACACTTTTCATTTCTCACAAGGCTGCACTCCTCTCTCTTCTCTACCATGCATATTAGAAGATCGCTTCAGACCTGGAACTCACACCTCAGAAGTATCCTCTGCCCCAGGGTCCCCTCCACCTAATTAGATGGTGGAAGACTCCTCTCAGAACCTCTATTTATCCAGGTATACTTGTTTTCCCCCATTAGAATATAAGTTCCTTGAGGGCAGGGGTAGTTGTTACTTTTTTGATGTCATGTCAATCAAATTACCAAAGAATCGATTACTCATTAAAACTAGGAAAAATAACAATCTCAAGAGAAATAGTGAAAAGAAATGGGATGAAGGAGAACTAGCAGTTCCAGATCTCAAATTACACTATAAAGTAGTGATTATTAAAATAATTTGGTACAGATTTTAAAAATAGAGAAATCAGTGGAACAGATTAGGTATGCAACATACAGAAGCAAACATATCTGGTATCCTAGAGTATTCAATAATCACAAAGACCTAATTAACTGAAATAAGGATACACTGAGCCTTGGAGCCAAGATGGCAGCTGGAAAGCAGGAACTTGCTTAAGCTCTCCCCCAAATTCCTCCAAACACCTGTAAAAATGGCTCTGAACAAATTCTAGAGCTGTAGAACCCACGAAATAGCAAAGGGAAACAGGTCTCCAGCCCAGGAGAGCCTGGATGGTCACTGGGAAGGGTCTATCGCATGGTGTTGGGAGCAGAGCGCAACCCAGTGTGGGCAGCGCCAGAACAGACCAGACCTGGAGTCAGCCGGCTGGAACTGGCCTTAGGGCCGTGAATCATTGAGCTGTGGCAGCTACCAGACTTCTCAACCCACAAACGCCAAAGAGCTGGTTAGTGGGAAACTGCTGGGTTGAGTTCAGAGCTGTCCAGCCACCAGCCCTGGGGGTGGCAGGGGTAGTGCAGTGGTGGCGGTGGCAGCAGCAGGGAGCTCCTGAGGCTGCTTCCAGAGCTCCAGTGTCAGCTGCTTCCCGAGTCCCTGGCTCACACGGTGAGAGGAATCTAGCAGCAGATCAGAGTGGGAGTGCAAGGTGCGCTTTGTGGGCACAAAGGAAAGTTCTCTTGCTGTGCCCTGATTAGATCTGGATTGTGGTCCTGGTTGGCGGTTCTTGGGGGAGGAGGAGTTCTACTGTGACAGAGCCTGGAGTGATGGTGGGGTAGAAAGTAGCTCTGAAAACAGCAGTGCTTGGACCCTAAAGCTTGGGACAAAGTACTCTCTACTCTACAAGTAGTCATACCCTGACAAGAAGCTCAAGGTTCAAGCAGTTGGCTGGGAACATGAACAGGCAGCAAAAACAAACTCAGACTCAAACTCAAACTCAAACTCTAGATTCCTTTTTTGGTGACAAAGAAGATCAAAACGTACAGCCAGAAGAAGTCAACAAAGTCAAAGAGCCTACATCAAAAGTCTCCAAGAAAAATGTGAATTGGTCTCAGGCCATGGAAGAGCTCAAAAAGGATTTCCAGGATTTTCCAGGATTGACCTGGAAAATAGATCCAGGAGAGAAAATTTAAAAATTATTGGACTACCTGAAAGTCATGATCAAAAAAAGGGCCTAGACATCATCTTTCAAGAAATGATCAAGGAAACTGCCCTGATATTCTAGAACCAGAGGGTAAGATGGAAATTGAAAGAATCCACCAATCCACCTCTTGAAAAATATC
>CM053626.1:241516947-241594607 GCA_028646595.1 Phalanger gymnotis | reverse complement strand
GTAACTCAAAATCTTGTGGAAATCAATGTTGAAAACCAAAATATTAAAATAAAAATGATAAAATAATAAAAAAAGAAGTAAGGATACACTATTTTGACAAAAACTGCTGGGAAAATTTGCCAGAAGTATGGAAGAAATTAGATTAATACCAACATCTCACCCCTTATACACCTTTTACAAAGATAAGTTTTAAATGATTATATGGCTTAGATATACAAGGTCGTATCACAAACAAATTAGAAAACAGGGGAAAATTACCCATCAGTTCTATGTGTAGGAGAAAAGTTTATAGCCAAGCAAAGAACAGAGAAGATTATAGAAAATAAAAATGGATAATGTTTTTCACATACAAATCTAGCATTTAGCACAGTGCTTGGCACAAAGTAGGTGTTTGATAAATGTTTATTGATTGCTATCTAATAAAGCTAAGATTAAATTGCAAACAACTGGGAAATAATTTTTGCAACAAATTTCTCTGATACATAAGATACATAAGGAATAGATTCAGATTTATAAGAAAAAGACGCATCCTATAATTGATAAATGGTCTAAAGATCTGAATAGGTAGTTCTCAAGGGAAGAAACACAGGATATCTATAACCATATAACCATGTGAAAAATGTTCCAAATTATTAGAAAAATACAAATTAAAGCAATTCTGAAATTCCACCTCAACCTCATCAGAGTAACAGATGACAAAAAGGAAAATGATGAATGCTGGAGAGGCTATAGGAAAACAGGCACATTCGTGTACTATTGGAGTGAATGGCTACAACCATTCTTGAAAATAACTTGGCATTGTATACAAAAAGATACCAAACACTGCATGTTGTTTGACACAACCATACCATTATTAGGCCTGTATCCAAAAAATGTCAAAGAAAGAGGGAAAGATCCTTTATATACAAAAATATTTATAGTAGCTCTTTTTGTGGTGGCAAAAAACTGGAAACTAAGACAGTGCCTGTTAATTGAGGAATGACTGAATATTAGCTGTAGCGATAGCATATGCTGTAGCACATGACTTTGAGAGAACACTATTGTGCTGTAAAAAAAAAGAACAGATGATTTCAAAAATGCATGGAAAGACGTATATTAATTGATGCAGAGTGAAGTAAACAGAACCAAAAGAACAATTTATATTATGATTATCAATATTATAGAAATGGACAATTTTGAGGAATGTTATAAACTCAGAAAAATGACATGAGCAGAAACAGGAGAAAAAACTTATTTAATAACAACACTACAAAAACAACTTTGAAATCTTTAAGAACTATGATCAATGTAATAACCATTCATGATTTCAGAGGACCAATGATGAAATATTACAAAGAGGTGATGGATTTAAGGTACGGAATGAAGCACATACAATGACATATGTCATTGAGGGAATTTATCTAATTGATTCTGTATACTTGTTATGAGAAATTTGTATTTCTTTTCTTTTTTTCCAATGGGATGGGAAGTGGGAAGAAAGGAAAATTGATTTTTTTTCCACAGGGGGTAGTACAGGTGTGAAATGTAAGAACTTTGGTTACTACATTATTAGTTTTACTTAACTATTTCACTTTGTTACAAGAGATCTCTCATGAAATGGGAGTAACTGGCAAATGTTTGTAATGTAAAAACAAAACAGAAAAAAATCTTTTAAAAAAAAGAACTCATAGAAAAGTTATGTGTTTTTCTCATGGTCATACGCATGATAAATTTCAGAGCCAGAATTCAAAGTTCCCTGACTCCAAATCCAGTGCTCTTATCATCAGAATGTATCGACTTTATTTAAAAATTCAGTATTATACACCTTCATACAGTACAGTAAAAAAAAATCAGCAAGTGGCTTCAAAGATCAAAAAATGAGACTCAAAAAAGCTTATCTTTGTTCAGGATTTTAATTCATATTTTTCATTATTTTGAATTTGATAAATATCAACAAACACATACATTTCCATATCAAAAAACTGAAAAAAAAGATTGTATAGGAAATAAACTATTACATTCAACTTTATTTTTAAGATATATAATAAATTGAACATATTAGTTCCAAAGCTGTCCTATTGATTTGTGTCTCCCTTCCAATGTCATCATCTTCTCTTTTGTTAATTTTTAAAAATGTTCTGTTGCCATTCTTTTTCTTTTTCTCATTCTAAACTCAGCTCCAGGCATGACTACAGGATTACTTCCCACCAGTCTTCTCTGATTATTAGTGAGTTTGTTCCCAAAATCGCCATTTGAAGAAGTACCTATGCCATTCATGTTCACTTCAAACCCTGTTAATTTCACGACTCCCCAGACTTGCCTTCCTTGTCTTCCCCTACAAGAACATAAACTCCTTAAGGGCAAAGACTCTTTCATTTTTCTTATATTTGTATTCTCAGAGCACAATGCCCGGCACATTGTAAACATTTAATAAATGTTTTATCCATTCATCCATCCATCCATCCATCCATTTTTTTTCTTTTTTTGGGAGGGTGTCTCTCACTATCACTATCTTTTCCTTCTCAATTTTGTCTCTACAAAAAGCTCCCTGGAATACACAAGCAGAGTCGAGCTAAATAAACCATACATTGGCTTCATCTGAAAAAGTATTTCATTGTATGTAAGTATTTTCATTGTATGTAATACATTCTATGTATTTCATTGTATGTCCAGGTGTCTTCTGGAGTTGATTTAGTTGTTAGCTAGACGAGTTCTATCTTTCGTTTTTTTGTTTCTTCATTATAATTATAAATTGCTCTTCTAGCTCTGCTTACTTCACTTTCCATCAGATCACTTAAGTCTTTCCAGGTTTCTCTGAATCTGCTCCTTCATTTCTTAGAGTGTATTAATTCTATTATAACTATGTACTATAATTTGCTCAGTGATTCCCTAGTGGATGAGCAGGTTTTTGCTACAACCAAAAAATCTCTTATGAATATTTTTGTACTTATGCATCCTTTCCTTCTTTCTCTTACTGCTTTGGGGCACATGCCTAGTAGTGGTATTCTTTGGTCAAAGGGTAAACACAAGTGAACAGCATTCTTAGTACAGTTCCAAATTGTAGAACAAAACTTGTCATTTTTAACAGTAAGTGATAAAGAGTTTTATTTTAGAGGTAGCATTAGAATTGAGTTCAGCAGTAAATAAGCTATGGAATTGAAGCTAGGGCAGAAAGCACTGGGGCACCACAGCAAAAAATAAATACTCTTCTTTATTTGAGAATTTTAGACTTCAGTTACCTTATCCAATGGTAAATTACATTTCTGGGCAATTTCTAGATCCTACTCAATAGTTGTGTGATACCCTCTCAAAAATGATCCACTTTGTTGGTCATTTCTATTGCTGACCCCAAACTATCTTAACAGTACCAGTGAAGATACCAGAAGCAAGACATAAAAAAATCAGTGGAAATTATCAATATATAAATTACCATATTTTTCATATGGATGTACAAACACATCAAAAAGCATAATTAACTTTTCTCTAACATCTTTCACATTAAAAATAAAAGAAAGGAAATAAAACTGTTAATTATGCTGCTCTTAAAAAATAATAGCATCTACAAAGGGTGATTGTAGAGAAGCCAAGAGAAGAAGACTTTCACTTAGTAATTCAAGCCAATCATTACCAATATTCACTATCAGAAAATTCTTGCTTATGCATAACCTATGTCTTTCTGGATGCAACTTTGGCCCATTATCAGAGAAAAAGGAAAATAGTAAATCTATCAAAATTTCATTTGATTAAGCTGAACTTCAACCTTTTCTTATTTAGATTAAATAATCCATATTCCTTAAAATTTTCCTCGGGAAGCTCCCCATACAATTCTTTAGTTATCTTCATTGCTGACCTCTGAAGTCTCTCCAAAGTTCCTCAACTTTATACCTGTATTGCAGGCATATAAAAAAGACAGATACAGGCAATTTGAAGGGGGAATCTGATTCCTCTTGTAGTGATCAATCAAGGAAAAACTGGGTAATTACTTTGTTTTAGACTTCTCTAAGTTCTTTAGAATACTGGTCCTGTCAAATTTAGAATGTGGTCTGGAGACCACTATTAGTCTGAAGATCCTCCACGTAAAGCATTAGCTAGTGTTTCACATTAAGAAAGTTTAACCTACGGTGATATCTGTGCTTTTGTGTCTGACATGAATTAATAATTTACTTACGCTACAAAAAACTTCATTAATGAAGACTCATTAATGGTCTTCCCATAAATTTTGGTGAAAAATTTGCAGTAGTAAGTGAGAATGGATGAGATTGGCAGAGGAAAGTTGGGGATGGGGGCAAAGTGTCCTTGCTTAAGAGGTACAAAACCCAAAATGCTTCAGAATGCCATTACTGTACAGATTTTAGGCTATTACAAGAACTCAAGAATTCTCATGCTGGAGCTTTCTACCAAAATGAAGAATCCTAAAGGTACATAAAAAAGAAAAGAAATGCCTGATGGACTTTTTCTAAATTGAGAAAAAATGAATAAAAATTCACAAAAATCAGTAAGGTTTTCCTGCGAAGGTCTCTATTTCCTAATCAGCTCAGTGTTCTAAGTGAAATGTCCCTAAAAGACAATTCACTATCTCTTGCATCGCCATGCTTACTATACTAATCTCATCTACACTTCATAAGGCTTTCTTTATCAGCCAAAACAGAGACCAGCATTTTAGCAAAGCATTTCTGCTTTAGAATATGAAGGAGTTGGGAGGGAGGAGGAGGGGGGGTGAGGGGGATAGGGGATGCAGGTATACAGGGCTCTCTAAGAGCATCTTATCCTACTTGGAAGGCGTTTCCTTAATCAGCACTCTGATCCTATTCAGTATGCGTGCCATGTTTACAATGTATGTGGGTGGGGAAGAACCTGTTTGAGTCCACTATCCATGGGAAAGGGAAAAATGTCCCATATACAACAATGCCAAGAACAAGTAAATGTTTTCACATTGTTGATATGAGGTCCTACTGGGTCCAAAGCAAAGACCTTGGTGGGCTAAGACTATGCTATTCTGAGAATTTTGAGAGATGTTTGGAGGGAGAAATAATAGATTAACAGCCTTCATTATATTGGATTAAATTTTTTAAATTTTTAATAAACACAAAATAAGCATAATCATATACAAAGTGGAATAGAAAAAGAGAATTGTAAATGAAACCAGAAACCTATTATTTTTCTCAGCTTGCTTTTCCTGTTAGGTATATGACAAATTCCACATGTAACTTTCAAATGTGTTTCCTTCTGGTTTTCTTTCTGTTCTCTTTTGTGCAGTGAAAAAAATGTTTAATTGATGAACTTCTCTTTCTTTTCTTTTTTTGGGTGACCCTATCATAAATAGCCTCTTTCTCCTCAACTCCTCTCCCCTCACTAAAGAAAAAAGAAACCTTTGTAACAAGGAAGCATAGGCAAGAAAAACAAATTCCCACATTGATCATGTCCAAAAGTGTGTCTCATTCTGTACCTTGAGTCCATCACCTCTCTGGAGGTGAGGATCATGCTTCATCATTTGTCTTCTGGAATTGTGTTTTGTCATTACGTTGATCATAGTAGATTAAATATGAAAGAATGTAGAGTCATCTTCTTGATTCTTTCAACTGCCATACCTCTCTCCCAGAAACGACATTGCTTTTTATATATATCCTCTGTGTGTGTGTGAGGGGGTGGGGGGACTGAACAAACCAGACAAATTATCATCTGAGGAACATGAATTCAAAAATTTTCTTTGCACAGAACTGGCTTTGAATAAATGTTTCTAATTTGCTGATATTAAAAATTAGGTTTTTAACTCATAACTATGAATCATCAAGTGTGGGAGTAGACGATAATTTCTCATCTTTGGAAGTCCTGACCAAGGACCAGCTCAATGCTGTACTTTGTTCACAACTTTCAGAGCTCTATTAAGGACCAAATGAGATAATATTTATAAAGTCCTTAGCACAGTGCCTGTCATATAATAGGTGATATATAAATGCTTATTCCTTTCCCCCTATTGTTCATGCTAATACAGGTTGTGGCAAGGAAAAAAGTTTCTTCAGATTTGGAGTATATAACCTAATTTTTAAAATGACCTTTCAACTTTTATTTTATTTAGGCCAATATCATAATTAGTTTGTGCTCCTTGAGTATATGCTATCAGACAATGGTGGTGGTGGGGGATAGGGGTGGTGACTCAAGGGATATCAAAGGTAGTAAAGAGACAGGGATAACGATAGGAAATTTAAATTCAGTATTTCCTTCAGATAATCCATAGATGGTTATCACATGTAGATAATGGCAAGTTAATCATAATAGTGAACTGGGAATACTTTGTTCAACCAAATAATGCCAAATTTTGTGAATCTAAAATATCACAGTAATTTCACAGTAATGACAAAAAATTTTGGCCTTGAAACTGGGCGGGACCATAAAAGTAATTTAGTACAAATCCTTCATTTTACAGCCAAAAAAAAGAAGGCCCATTTCCCTTAATTAAGATTACACAGGTAGTAAGTAACAACTGAGATTCAAACTCAGATCATTTAATTGCAAATCTAATTGCTTCTTCTAGTATAAAACACTTACTCATAGGACACTGAATCTTTCTTGCCTTCATGCTTTTTGTGTTGGCCATCCCTCATAAACTCCCTCTTCATCTCTGTTTGGGAGAATGCCTTCCTTCAGGATTCAGCCTAGGCACCATGCAAAGCCTTTAAAGATCCTCCAAATGCCAGGGGCCACCCTGAACGACCTTATATTTATTCTGGAATTATTCTCTATAGGCTCATTTTAATGCAGACTGTCTCCTGGGAAAGAATGTAAGTTGTTTGAGAGCAGAGACTTTCATTTTGTTTTTTCTATTCTAACACTTAACATAGTACCTGGAATCCATTAAATGCTCAGTAACTGCTTTCTGATCAATGATTATACCTGAATGAGAATATTCTCTACAAATGGGAATCCAGTCTTTGCTTGACTTTTCCTAATCATGGTGATCCATGGATTGAGACCCATTGTTGTTGAAGGATCTCTGTAATCCCCCTCAAAGAAATAAATATTGATAATACGCAGTTCTCTTTTATTTCCACCTACAATTATGTACTATTCTGATGTGGACTCAAACCTGGGATTAATACTTATAGAAAACTTCCCATGACAAAGAGGTAAAATGGCTCCTCGCAAGAATGCCGATAAGAAGATGGGATTGTCACATATTGTCACTTCAAAATCTTAAAGTTCAGTAAGACCCACAATCTCTGACACAAAATAGTTTAATGCATGTTCAAATGATCTAAGAGTCCCAAATCTCTTTCTTCCCACTCACTTCTCACTTGGGCAGAGACACCAATGTATAAGGGTCTAGAAGAGGGTGGGGAAGGATGACTGTGTGAAGATCCAATCTACCCCAACAAAACAATGACACACACAGCTTTAATCTCCTTAGTTTTTTTTAAATTAATGAATAAAAATCGATTTTCTCATCCTCCCACTAGTTATTCCCAATTTGAGGAGGGGGAACTCTCCTAAAAATATGAATAGTCAAGCAAAATAAATTTCCACATTGGCCAAGTTAATACATACGGGTGTGTGTGTGTGTGTGTGTGTGTGTGTGTGTGTGTGTGTGCGCATGAGTGTCTTATTCTGCACCCTGAATCCATCATTTCTCTGTTAGGAGGTAGGCAGTTTCATCATCTGTCCTCCATCTATTTACTTTGACTTTTCCAGACTGCAAAGTGCTACCCAGTCAGGATGTGTTCCCTCTTGCCATACCTCTACCACTCTTTCTCTTCTCTTAGGTCTTTTCCTACTTTGCTCCTGCAACACCCACAAGAGCATAGGGGATAGAGACTAGCCTTGGAGCCAGGGAAGACATGTGAGCTGTGTGACCCTATATAAATTACTTAATCTCTCAGTGCTAGATCTCTCTCTAGGGCTCTTTAAGTTGCCAAGAAGGTGCTGAAATGAAATCGGTAGGAGTTTCCTCACTAAGCGTTTCCTATAACAATGAAACCACGGAGCCAGTCCCTATTTCCTTTCCCTGTCATTTCCCTAGCTACGATGATTGAAGCTATAAGATTCAACAATACAGTTGTTCTTATGCCACTAGAGAAATACTGCGCCAGGCTGAAGGGCCCAGAAGGAACTGGACAATGACTTTCTAACCTTCCACCTCCACTTCCAAATTTCAAAGGAAGGAACATATTCTGGCATTAGCTATTGTCCTAAACTATGCCATAATAGTAGTTTCAAAAACAACACAAAGAAACTAAAAACAAAACTTGTCACCAGTTTTTAATGACAATGTTTAATTTATGAAGATGCTCCTTCTCTTTCCACCCCTTTTCCTCTTCACCTTTGGGTATTTTCCAACCATTAAGTTCATTAGCTAATTCAACAGTACTTTGCTGAAAATGATAACAAAATCCTTGCCTAAAACAAGAGAAGAATTCCATTTTCAGAACATTCATTAATTCATTAGATTCCAAGACCATGAAGACCTAGATCAAGGGTTCTTAACCAAAGGTCCACAGACTGCCAAAGGGTCTATGGGGAAAATTACATATTTATTTCAATATAATTGGTGTCCTTTGCAATCATATGTGTTCTACTTTATGCATTAAAAGCATTATTTTGAGAAAGCGTTCATACATAGTCTTCATCACACTGCCAAAGGAGTCCATGACACATGCAAAAAAGTTAAAAATCTCTGACTTAGATGCACAATTTTAAAGCTGCTAGGTGCTTCAGAAATGATCTGGTTGTCTGTACATTTGTTTTTCCGATGATGAAACTGTGGCTTAGGAAGTAGCTTACCCTACCTCATGAATGCTAAAGAAAGCATTACCTTCACCTCCTTCATATCAAAGCCCTCTCATCAATTGCTGACTCCTTTTCAAAGGAAAAACCTAGGAAAAAGAATTCCCTAACAAAAACCCAACACTTACTCACAACTGACCTATTTCAGGAATGTTAGCAAAGCCCACTTCTTTCAATATTCCCCAAAATGAACTTGATTTTTGTTTAGGTGGAAAACTTGAGAACAGGTTTAGGAGAAGGAAGAAAGAAGATGGTAGAAAAGAGATTCTCCCTCCCTTCGCCAGCTACCCTTTCTCCCTCCCCCGCCAAAAAATAGCCCTAGCAAGGTACTGTTGCAGAAACCTACAGATAAGCATCTTAAATCATGGTAAATTACACACCGCATGCTGGTGACTCGGTCATGGGAAATTATGAAGCTACGTGATGTCTCATTTGTTGTGCTGAAAACAAATGTAAATAAATTACTGGGAGAATCTCATTTACATTTAGAAATTCATCCAGATGCATGACATGACTGCTGATTTTTTTACAAATGACACTTTGAAAAGAAGTGCCACTCATTAAAAAGAGATCATGAGGATCGTAGTATGAATTTGATTTGATGAAGGCCTTTCCAAACAGGGAGAACCTTCCCATTAACAATGGAAGAAACAAAAAATGATGGGAGGCAGGGAAGCATCATTTAGCTGATGGTTTTGTTTCTAAGAAGGTGATGCTCCTCATATATAAAGATGATACTGAAGTCCTTTCTCAGTTATTTTTTCCAGAGTAGACATAGGTTTTTGTTAACCATTTGCACTCTTCCTTGGCTACAGTTACGCGGCTAGTCAGTGGTTTTGTTGGGTTCTAAAGGGCTCACATTTATGAGTAGTCTCTTTAGAACTATGTTTCAATCAAAAGACCTACATAGCATAGGATTCCCTCAGAGGAAGATTTGGTCATCAACTATCACAGACACCTCAAATGAAAGGCAAATGGTCTAAAATGGAAGAAATTTAAACAAGCAATGTATTGGAACATAAAGTGGCAAAGGGACTGTAAAGCTTGTTTCCATGATGTGTTCCTCTTCCTAATGGTGTCATTCAAATGATCAAAGATATGATCAAAAACAAGAGATGGAAATAAAATTATATTATATTCAGCTAAATAAGGGAAATTCAGACAGGGCATTACCCAAAAGTTTTGGGAGCTGTCATCTGCCATCAAAGTAAAAGATCTGTGTTTATGATCACTATATAATAGCATAATGCATACACACACACACATACACACACATATAAAACAACTGCTTACTATTTCACTCAAAATACTGTCTCCTAATGCCCTCATTTTCAAGTAAAAGACCTGGATACATCCTTTTATACTCAGGATCTTAGGATGACAGATTTAGAGCTCAAACAGACCTAAGAGACCAGAGAGTTCAACCATCTTATTTTAGATATTAGGAATATAGTAACCCAGGTCACCAGGCTGAGTTTTGAAACCTGATCCTCCAATTCCAAACCCAGCCGGCTTTCCATGGTACCATGTTGCTTCCTAGAGGCTCACAGAATTTAAAAGATTTATTGAGATCATTTAGACAAAGTCCCTCATTTCACAGATCAGGAAACTGAGTCCTAAAAGGCTTAAATAGTTTGTCCAGAGTTACACAGGTGATAAATAGCAGGGCAAAGATTCAAACCAAATCTGTGGCTGATATTTGGGACTCATTTTTCTGGATCTTTTTTCCTTTCAAACTTTTTCCTTGTCTCATTTAAATAGATGTCTTGAAAACTTGTGGGTCTCCCCCCAACAAGGGTAAAGTATAACCGTTTCCTAAATGGGGATATTATGGCATTGTTCAGCCTCATCCACAGCAGTATATTTACATAAGCCTGAAGAGGTCTGAGAGTTTATTGGTTAAGGGACAAATAAGCAGGCCATGAAATAATTATTTTTCATTGTGCCCTGCCAAAGCCTTCCAGCCAAAGGCTAAATTGAGCTGCTATTGTGATTATTTGAACTATGGAGCCAAAAGTCTTCACTGCAAAGCATCCCAGCTGTCCTAAATTTTGTTCTGATGGCTAGTTTTCATTCTAGCCTAAACTCTGCCAAAAATGGTCCCCAAAATAGGCGGGCAGAAAGGTTGCTTCATCCAGACCCATATCAATTACCGATTTAGGGCCGTTCAGAGAACTTGATTATTAACAAATCACTTCCTGAAACCGTTATGACAGGAATCCCATATGCAAATGGCAAGCTGCTCATATGCACACAATGAGGCAAGAAAATTAAAATCAAGATTTCCCCCATTTATTGATGGTTATTTCTTTTAACGCTGATTGTTCTTTACTGCAAATGAGTTCTTCTCAGCCGCATTCACAGTGGGGTTGCTGCCACCATACAAAGCAGCCTTAGTTAGCTCAGCCAGCTTGACCAGCATTAACCCTGTGCTCACCTGACCTGCACCTCTACAGGTGGGTCTAATGGCTACAGAATGTCACGGCGATCAACAGACTGTGTAAAACTGAGCTCCCTGGCACATTGTAGGAAGGCTCCCTTTCCTTCTTGAGAATCGATCTGTGTCCTAAAGGGCTAAAGTGCTTTGGAGTTAACAAATAGAGTATTTTCCTAGTTTAATCTACCACTCCTACACGTGCTTCATTGTGTGCTGGGGTGAAGGGCACTTGAAGAACCACTTATTATTAGAATGGACCTACGAGGAGAATAGAGCAGCTTTATCAAATACTGTGCAGCCCAGTTCCAATGACGGAGCAAATCAAGTCTCACTGACCAAGATTCTTCCTGGTCCTTCCCATATGTTTGCCTGAAAACTCCACTTTTGGGGGGGGGCAGTTGTGAAATCAATTAATAAAATCACACGGCAGGTAAATGAACAATAATTAGTATGGGTACTAATGGCCTCATTAGGGTTTTTCTTTCATCTAATTATTCATCAGTGAAAGTGGTAAGCAGATCAATTTTATCTTCTGTAACCTAATATACATACAAACATAGACATGTACATAGATACAGCTATGTATATAGCTATGTAGACTTAGATGCATAGATGTATATATAGATACAAATATACATATATAAAAAGAGCTAATATTTACATAGCAATCACTATGTGCCAGACACTGTGCTATGTATAAATAGCACACAAATTATAAATATTGTCTTATTTGATCCTTACAACCATCTTGGGAGGTGGGTGCTATTACTGTCTCCATTTAACAGATGAAGAAACTAAGGCAAACAGAGATTAAGAGACTTGTCCAAGGTCATACAGCTAGTAGTAGTAGTAGAAGTGGTGGTGCTGCTGCTGCTAATAATAATATTAATTTTGTTGCTGTTTTTCAGTCATATCCAACTCTGTGACCCCATTTCTTGATTTCTTGATTTCAAAGATGCTGGACTGCTTTGCCATGTGCTTCTCCAGTTCACTTTACAAATGAGGAACTGAGGCAAACAGGACTAAATGGCGTGCCCAGGGTCACAGTTAGTAAATGTTCGAGGTCAGCACTCAGGAAGATGAATCTTTCTGACTTGAGACCTGGTACTCTATTCACTGTGCTACCTAGCTGCCCAATAATACTAATAATAGCTCATATATGTATATATGTCTGCATACTACTTACTATGTGCCAGGCACTGTGCTAGGCGCTTTACAATTATTTATCTCTTTTGAGCCTCACAACAGCTCTGGGAGGTAGGAGTTATTATCCATCCCCATTTACAGTTGAGGAAGCTGAAGCAAACACAGTTAAGTGATTTGCCCAGCTAGAAAGGGTCTGAGGACAGATTTGAACTTTTTGACTCCAGGCTTCAGCACTTTATCCACTGAGCTACCTAGCTATCAGGGAGAGAGAAAGAGAGCGAGAGATTGAGAGACACACACACAAAGAGAGAGAAAAAGAGAGAGAGAGAGAGAGAGAGAGAGAGAGATGCATGTACACATCTATATCATATACATTATATAACATTATACATCATATAACATTATATACATCATATAACATTAGAATGTATCTGGTATATGATACAATATAATCATGGCTTAACTTTGCTGGTGGTCCTCAAGGCTAATGAATTTGGGATAGCAGGTATAACACTGAGGGAAAATAATTGATCGTGGATTGCGATAGAGTTTAGAGAGGGAAGATAAATATACACACACATGTATGTATTTTATTCATGTTCTTTTTTGCATAGCTAATACTTTTCACTAATATCCAATGAAGGATCACAGGATTTTAGATCCAGAGAAAGAAGAAAGGGACCTCAGAGGCTATATCCAATCTCCTCATTTTACAGATGAGGAAATTAAGGCCTAGGGAAGTTAGATGATTTGCCCAAAATGACAAAGGTAGCAAGTGTCAGGGGCAGAATTTGAATCCAGCTCCTTTTAACTACAGACTCAGGGTTCATACCACTGTACCCCAATGTCTCTCTCCTATGGATCTGAATGTAATATATTGTGTCACTGCATTAATATAGATGTGTATACATCTATACAAATGCAATATTTATTAAATAAAGAAGATAAGGAAAATGTACCATTTTGCCCCTAGAAACTAGATAGAGAATTATTCATTTGGTATGCACACCAGGGAAAGTGATTTGCCTTGCTTTAGTAATTAATGTAAAATAAAGTCTCGATGAGACATTTATTTCCAATATTTACAAGAATTTTTCAAATCACTCTTAAAAATCCAGAATATAATCAATGAAGAATTATTGATTTCAGTTTTTAGGGCTGATCAATGGCTTTGGGCACCAAGGATGTGTGATGCATAGCCAATTCAGTCATACATGGGCATGGGAACATGGAAAGCAAAGCAATCCACTGACCATGCAAAAATCAAATTTTAGCCAGCAGTTTCAGTTTCTACTGCCCACCCTTCTTTCTCTCCAAACTAAAAACCCTCTGAGGACATTGCTGCTTCCAAGATTCACTTCCTGTCTTTGCCCACCCTCTAGTAAGGCTACTAATAAGCAAGAGGTAGTGGCTAGGTGGTCCTCGGGAGGGAAGGGAGCCAAAGGCCCAGGTAACATACAAACAAGGTAACAAGACCCTGTATTATGGCTTTTTAATTGCACTGCTCTTCGATTTGTACAAGTATGTCAATTTGATTTCATATATTTCTCTTAGCTTCTATGTGGTTATTCCTATCTAGAATACTACATGACAGGTGATAGAAGAGGGAATAGCTGATAAAGAAGATTCTTGTTAAATGATGAAAGCCAGGCCTGTGACCCCCAAGAGAGAATCACCTTTGCCCCACCGTCCCCCACTGGGGTTGGTCGTGCATGGTGACTTAACACCTTCCCTTTGGATGTCTGACCCTTCATCTGAACTACTGAGCCCCGTGGAACTTTCTGCAACTCATGATTTAATTCCTGCCTGAGCCAGGAGCACGGAGAGAGCATTGACCTGTGGCCTGCACCAGAGCAGCTTTATCGGCTGACTAGATCCCCACCAGGATCCAGTCTGCCAGCTAAACTAAGAAGAACTGTACATCTTTCCCTCTAAGGCACAGGAACAGAATGCCAGAAACCCTGCATCGCCATTCTCCTGTGTATTAAGCTTTGCTTAGAAATGGCATCCAATCTGTCACTCTTATTGGGCGGCCCTGCAAATGGCGGAGCTTTAAAGACATCATTTGCTTTTGACGAAGCAGCACCATAAACCTAGACACTCAAAAATAGATGGACAGCCAGTAAGAGAAATAAGAGGCTCTTTTTTGGGGGGAGAGTTTTTAAATAATCTGTATTGTTTCTGCATATCAGCAACCAAGTTGTTGGTGGGACAGGCCTTTAAGAATAATTTGAGGGCCATTAGCCACTTAGACTACCCCAAAGTTGGCTGAAATTGTGTAACATTTACAAGTTATAACACATACTGTTGCCAGCTCAATGCAGTCTGATTTGGAGTGCTATAAATATGTTTGCCCTTTCTGTTGAGCCTGCCTAAGGGATTAGCAACACCTCCCAAAAGTTCAGTTGAATATTAACTGCATTAACTTTGCAGTCTGTAACATACTGTTAACACATAAACAGCCTACAGTACCTTATGGATGATTCGCTTAATAAAAGTAGTTTCTGTACAAAGCCCCATTGCTGAAAAATTTTTAAAAATGTGCACTGTCAGAGAGGATGTCTTCCCTCCTTACCTAAGCAAAACCAAAAAATAAAAATAAAGGAACCAAAAATTTGAGCCAAAAAAAATTCCAGGCCAGGGTATTACTTGTTTTTTCTATTTACCTATCTTTCTCTGTCTAAGCAGCCCCAACTTTCTTGATGGCTTCAAATTCCCTGGAAACAAGGAAACTAGAATATAAAAAAGTGTCCTGTAGGAGGAAAAAAATTATTTTAAAAATAACCTTTTCTTAAATAGGCAGGTTTTTCATCCATGGCCAAGATTTATCCCTCCCAATTGCAAGTTCATAACAACTCCAATAATAGAGGGGAAACACAGGTAATGATTTGTTACCATATGAAGTCACTGGAAGCTAATGAATATAACCTGCATTATAAATAGAAGAAACATTCACTAATCTGCCACCCGACAACAGGCGCTGCCTTCAAAAAGCCCAGCTCACCAAAAGCCCATCCTGAATTATCTCCCTCTCTCTTTATACCCTGGTTCTTTGTTACACACAAACACACACACACACACACACACACACACACACACACACACACACATTCTTCAGCTCTAGCAAACCACTTGTACAAAGAGGGCTCAGTGTAATTAGAAATCAAGTCAAATCTTAAGGCCTAGAACCTTTATTTCTTCATAATGCTGTACACTTAATTGCTCCTGCCAGTTACCAAAGCAATTATGTTGTCTAGAAATGGAGACAAACAATAGATTTTAGTATTTAAACAGGAACTGAAACTGCAAGGAGAGCTCCACAAACCACACCATTACACTGGAATTAAAGCTGTATGTGAAAAGATAAAGTTTCACCCCCAGCAATCATCAGCCCACCATCAAAAAAAGGGGTGGGGGGGGAGAAAATAAGAAGAAGCAGCTACTCACAGATCAGAAAGGAGACAGAACCACTCCTGAGTCAGAGCTGGGATTCCTAGGCTATGGATGGAATTTTATTACAACCTAAAGCAGAGATAAGAAAACATCAGAAAAACATAAAAACCTGAGTGAAGAAAGTTTCCAACTTCTCGTTAAGCCTTTCTATAGGCATTTATATTTTAATTGTTGTACAATAACCTCTTTCCAAGATGTATGGCAAAACGTGAAACAAGCATGAACTAGAAGACTTGTGTCCATTCCCTAGATAGGGTAACCAGAGGCATGGAGAGACTGATGCTACTTATCCACAGATATGGGCCTCAATCCTAGAACATTCTTTCAAAACTATTGGCATGTGCCTCCTACTCCCCACTTAAAATGATAAGAGGCAAAGGAGAAGGTTCTTCTTCATCTTTCAGAGCAGCTGGAATGGTGGCATTGGTCGGTTCAATATCTGTTGGCATCATCCTCCCCAATCTACCAGAGGTGTAGCGTAGGGACTGGAGGTAGCAACACTGATTCCAGCTAGTGCATTTCGCAGATCCAGTTTCATGTCAAGTCTACCAGTTGAAGACATAAACTGGCACCAAAGTTTGAAGTCAAACTTCTCCAAGAATAAACACTAGCTTCTAGAATCAGCCCAATCACTTGGTTTCTATCAAGTGAAACCTGAGCACGTGTCATGGGACTCCCATGTATTGTGGAGCTGAATTTCATGCCACCAGGAATCTCAAATTTGTGAGGAGGTATTTTGTCTAACATACAAAGGCATGATTTCCATCAGGTAAACAAATTGGTGAACCTTTATTTTTCCTTTCTGACTTTTAGGATTTTGTATAAAGTGGCAAAAAATTATCTTTTTAATTCTGGAAAGATGCTCCTTATTGAATAGCAGAGAATCTTCCCCTATCAACCACCTCCTCAAAGATTTATTCTTTATCATTATAATTCAGGAGTTCATTACAAAATCTGGAATTCTATGCTGGAAAGGACCTTAGAGCACCATCTACTCTGTGCTATCACTAAACAACAATTTCTGCTATCACAGTCCTGACAAGGAGCCAGCCGGGCTTGGCTTGAGGATGTCCAGGGAGAGTCAACTCACCACCTCCAGAGATGACTCATTCTACTTTTAAAGTAGCCCTGCTTTTACTTATATCAAACCTAAATCTGCATCTCCCTTTGCAACTTCCATCTAATGTATCTAATTCTAATGTACTGAACAGAACAAATCTCATCTGCTCTCCACATGAAAGCCCTTCAGATTGAATATAGGACCACATCCCACCCTAATAAGTCTCCTATTCTCCAGGCTAAAACACCTCCAAGTATTGCAACAGACCTTTTTAATGGCATGATCTGAGGCCCTTCACCATTCTGGCTGCCCTTCATTGGATGCCCCCAGGTTTATCAACGTCCTGGCCTAACCATAGAAAAATGCAGCAGAGTTATCGCTACATAGATACTATGTTTTTCTTAGTACAATCTCATATTACATTAGCTTTTTTTTGGCTACCATATCACACTGGCCATATTTAGGTTGCAATTCACTAAAATCACCAGGTCTTTTCCAGATAAACAGTTAACTAGAATGGCTCCCTTCTCTTCATATGCATCCAAAACATCTTGCTGTGGCACCCTTCTTTCCTCACTTTTCTCACTACCCCCCTCAACTAGGCACCCAGAAATGATGTCTCCCTTACTTGGGAGGGTCAATCTATTCAGTTATATAGAACTGTCCTGAGGATGAGCTATCCTGATTGGTCAGTGAGGGAGGACAAACTCACCTGATTCACTAGTGGGCCCAGGCCATGCTTCCCATCCCTCTAGACATGTTACTGTCTTCCATTAATACTGGAAAGGAAGGATGTGACAATCAAATGCCCTATGGCTCCATCCACAATCCCTGTTAATCCCATGATACTCCCTTATTTTGCTATTACTACTCCCCTTTATATGTTGTTTTCCCTTATTAGAATGTAAGCATCCTGAGGGCAGGGACTGTTTGACTTTTGTTTATATATCCCAACCATCTAGCACAAGATTGGCATATAAGAGGAACTTAATAAATGCTTTTTCATTTATTCATCCATTTTAAAAATTGCAGCATTTTTCTTCCTCTAGGCCTGAAGTACCTTTTCCATTCGCTACTGTCTTTCAAGAGGCCCAATGAGAGTGGCTCAGAACCACATCTACCAGTTCTTCAAGCACCCTTGAATATATGTCATTGGACAATTTGATTTGAACTCATCAAGGACAGCTCAGTCCTCAATATCTTCCTATGTCTTGGGTAAAAAGCCTTTAATTGGTCATTTTTGTTCTATCTTTTCCACTCTAAATATCATTCCCTTTGACAGAGAAAACCATAGCAAAATGCATACTGGGAAACTCCACTGTCCCTCATCAGTTATTGTCATCACCAGCTGTTCAAGCATTCATGTTATCTTCTTGATTGACTTTTCTCTTTCCCCGGTATAGCTTCAAAACCCCTTTGTGATATCCTTAGATCTTCTCACCAACCTCAGAGGCTCACTCTAGAAATCAGTGCTCCTGGCAAAAATATAAACTAATACAAACAGCTACCACAGAATTGCTATTTTCAAAAACTGGGTGCTTGTCTTCATAACCAAATTAGCCAGAGACACAGACCTCTGGTGTCAGTTTCTTCAATTCACTTGAGCAGGCAGGTGGTCTAAAGCCAGTGACCCTAATGCACATGTCACCAAAGATGGGACCAGGACCAAGCTAAAAACTAAATTTGGCTGACCACACCACCCAGCTGCTTCTTATTAGTTTAACAGCCACTTCAGTGAAGCAATGCCTGATCAATATTCCCTCCTTTCTGAAAAGCAAGGGTTGTACCAGAGGCCACACTGACCACTGCAATAATGGACTATCCAGAAAATATTTTCTCTCCACTTCACCTTTAATTCAAAAAAGCAATTCTGAAGCACTAGAGCTCAGAGTTAAAAAAAGAGCTCTCTCGAAAACTTAGGGAGGGAAGGAATTAATTCTGACCCTTACCTTTGGCACCTTAAAGACTTGGCCATGACTTACCTGTATAAATAGAAAGAACTAATTTACCACAGAAATGCCCATGGGCGAACATGTACTAGCTAATGAAGTGTTCAGCTTTTGCATGATTAACCAGCTGGTGGGGGTGGTGTAAAAAGCAGAGGGCAGGAAATAATAAAAAAAATTGATTAGCAGCTCTCTTTTAAAATACTACATGAAAAATCCTGCCCCTCTTTCTTTCAAACTTCACCAGCTTGGAAACTGACTATAAGGGAAGATAAACTTGGATGACTTACCAGGTAACTGACCAAGAATTGTGTCAAGTGTCCCTTTATTTAAAACTCACTTAGTAGGTTGGGTGAGGAAAAGAAGAGTTATTAACCAGCTCTTGAATTGACTCACATAACAGGTCCTGCCAGTTGTCATAAAGTTAGTTCTCTAATTTCTTGCAAAACACATTATAAAATTATGCCTCAGCTTTGAGTTCATTCATTTTTTTCTGGTACTCTCAGCTAGAAGATCATACTTGGCTTCAACTACCACAGAGCCAATTCATTAATAAAAGGGACACAGTCTTGAGCCAGAATACACTTTCCTCAGGAACAATCTAATCTAAAGGACATTTTCCCAAGCTGTAGGCACTTGGGGTTTTCCTATTCATAAAATCCTTCAGCTGGTCTGCTGCTCCTTTATATGAGGAGAGACGGAGCCAGATTCAAAAAAGGATAAAAGGCACGCTTAGCTATAAAGGAGTAAAACCAAGCCCTATTCATTTACACCGGGATTGTTTGATTTGAGGCTGCTTTAGTAGCTGACAAGGACTTCTGCACTTTCCATTGACTTTTGTTCCACAATATTTACTCAGCTTACTTCTTCTCTTTGTACAGAGGAACATGTATTTCTCAGGTAGGGGAAGAGAGAGCAACATTCACAACCAACATCCCAATATCCTAACTTTATTCTTGAATTTTGTTTCATATCAAGGCAAAAGAGAGAATACCTAGCAATCCCCAAATCTACACACTCTGTTGTGTGAAAAGCAACCAGTATCTCTCTGTCCACTTAATTCAGGTGAATAGAGCATGGTGTGAAAGAATGAGGTCAAGGTTCAAGGGCCAATATTTATAAAGACCAATTAACATCAACCGTTTCATGTCTACAGAATATACTCCTAGCCCCAATCAGCTTCACTAGTCTTCATTATAGGTACCAAGGAGAAGCAGGCAAAGGGATTCATAGAGTCAGAGTCAGAGCCCTAGTCCCAGGGGACTTCAGAAATCATCATGTCCAACGCCCTCATTTTACAAATGCTGCAACTGAGGCTCAGAGAGCTTAAGTGACTGCCCAAGGTCACAAATCTCTTGTTTGTGGTAGGATCTGAACTCAAATTTTTCAAGCTATGGAGGGCCTTCAATGCCAGGAGGAGTTTCATTTTATCCTAGAAGAAATAAAAATCCACTAAAGGTTTTGTTTGTCTGTCTGTTTTAGTTAAGGAGTGACAAGGTCAGACTTGTGCTTACTCAAATATATAAATGGATGTGTGATACTCATCAGTGTAGATGAAACTCTCCAACAATGCACATTTTAAGGCGTGTGCATCCTATGAGACTCTCATCCATGTCTTTTTATGACTCAGACACAAGAAAGTTGGCCTAACATGCTGGAAGCCCTCTTTGTTCTATCCTGGCATTACAGGAATACTACTAGAGAACACAGAAATACACTTCTCTAATGGCATTGTTTACTTGAGTTCTTCATAGTTCCTTATTTG
Organism: Phalanger gymnotis; assembly: GCA_028646595.1. Taxonomy (NCBI): domain Eukaryota; kingdom Metazoa; phylum Chordata; class Mammalia; order Diprotodontia; family Phalangeridae; genus Phalanger; species Phalanger gymnotis. The sequence continues at coordinate 241,574,043 of CM053626.1, read as the reverse complement.
CTAAATGTTGGAGCGTGAACACTTTCTCCATGTACTCACATCTCGACTGATATTTAATTTTAATTCTTCTCTAGAATTCTATCTGGTGCATTTGACAATGCACTAATTATTGATAAGATGTGAGCCATAAAACAGAGCAAAGTGTGCTTACTAAAGGTGTTTGCCATGGTCAAAGAGAAACTCCAGGGTAAAGTCTAATCCCTTTTCAGGATTCTCTATGTGGTGAGGGCCTCCAGGTGCCTCTAGGTGAGAACGAGCCACAGAACATTTCTGAGACTACTGGATAAGAGATGGATAAGAGAACTTGGCCTAACCATCCAAACAGGAAACAACAAATGGATAAAAAATCCTTGTCCAGATTATTCATATAGTTAAACCGTAGAGCTAATCCATCTGTAAATCTGTTTTAGATACTGCAAATGGATGCCCTGGGGCCAAAATTAAACAAGTCTAGGAAAGTGGGTAGGATTGCCTATGGGAAATTACAAAGTTCCTTTAATGAAGCTTCACTTCCCTCTGAAACGAAGACCCATCTTTCTAAAACCAAAACTCTATTAGATTTATACTTAAAAGAGATTTTTTCCGCAATTATGTGAAAGACCAATTAGAGAAGGAAATGACTGGAAGAAGAGAGGTCCATCAGGACATAGTTACAGTAGTTTAGGCAGAAGATGATAAGAATGTAAACTCAAGTGGTGGCAGTGTGAATGGAAAGAAGAGGATGGATGTGGTAACTGTACAGAGGTGAATGGAATGGCCCAATGCATGATCCTCAGCATTCTTAGAATGTCTTCCGTACCCACTTGTCCATATAAGCTCAAACCACATGCAGTCTTGATGGTGCGATATTTACCTAACAAAATTGTCTCACGATGTAGGGGAAAGAGTACTAGGCTGGTAATCAGAAGAGGTGGATTCTGGTAGCCATTCTGACATAATGTAGTCAGGAATGACCAATATGGAGATCCATCAGAATACCAACTTTAGATTCCATGTTCTTTGTGCTCAGTAGAATCCAATGTAGAACTACAGGCGCACACAAGTGCTCAATAGTTGCTAATGGGATTGAATTTCATGCACACGCATAAAAGATGATTAAACTGAGAGGACAACCTATTTAATAATTAACTGAAGAAAACTGAATGAACTGGTTTTTTTTTGACAAAAAGAACTCATATACACAGACACAAAAAATCTGCTTATTGCTATGAATCTAGGTATGTCAATGGAATTATTTTTAAAGCATGCATATTAATATACAACATGACTTTCACGGGCAAATGGAATATTTTTTTTAAAAAAGATAAATATCCATCTCCCTAAAGGTGCAGAAATATCTTCATTGTTTAAGAGAGTATCATGTAATTCACTGCATATTAAACACATTGTCTGTGTTTCATCAGGGACGCTCTACTGTGTAATAATTGGTCCCCATTGTTACATGCACAATTTGGCTGCTCAGATGTAAAAGCAAAACCTCTTAAATAGCTGTCCCCACTGATAGCCTCGGGCTTAGACAGTCCCCTGGGGTCATGTGTCTGCAAGAACTCATGCCTGGGACCTAATGGGGAAAAGTGGAAAGAGGGGAGCACCTGTGTCCCTATATTTATACTACAGGTTTCATGCAACCCACCAGCAGATGAACCCATTATATACAGGCCAGATGATGCAAAACAATTGATATAGCTCAGGAAGGAAGGAAGGTGTTGAAGTAAAACCTTCCTCCTTCCTCCAACACAGATATGACAATTTTCCTCTTCTCTTGAAGTTCCACAAATAAGTTTACCTGGGGTCCATGTTCCCATATTTCCAAATACATATGTCCCAAAGGTCTTCTATCATCTTAACTTCTTCATTCCCTGCCCCTACCTCCCTTCATTAATATGCTTCAATACGAAGTTTCCACAAGGTCGTTCATAGCATCGCTACTTAAGTCAAGTTTTTCTCATTATTAATATAGTCTCTCACATTTGAACAATTTTTAAGAAACTTCAGAATTCTATGGTTTTCTTCCATTCTTCTATATAGGCTAGCAAGTGGGCATGTGTGTATGTGTGTGTATGGCTTTCTTCTTCTGAGTCTATCCCAGACTTGTATCTGGTCTCGCCACATTCTAACAAAGTTCTCCTCCTTCAGTTCATATGTATTGAGTAACTCTGAAGTGCCTCCATTATACTGAAAACCATGAAGTCAAATAAGGATATCATCCCTTCTTTCGATGACTTTACAATCCAATCTAGCAAGTCAAACATTGTTTCCCTTAAACCTAAAGCCTATGTCCCCCAACAAAGACTTTCAATACACCAAGAGAAGAAAGTGAAAAATGGAAGACAGAAATAAGTCATCTGTCATTGAGACTCTTCTATAATTTCTTCCTATGGCTCAGAGCAGGAAGGAATCTTCTTTAGTGAGGTTCGAACAATACCGAGTCTACTGTGTACTAAATGTTAATTAAGATAACATGAGGGAGCTGTGTATAAAAACATCAGATGATGAAACATTAACCATAAAATAGAGTGCCATGAGCTAGAGCCCACTGAACTATGTGCAAAGGATAGCAAGAAAAAATAATAGTAACACATTATGTTTACCTAGTTATTTCTTTTCTAATATACTCAGAAACCTGGAAAGGAGTTTTCCAATTAGGTCACAAGATCTCCTCACTGGAGGTAGGGAAAAGTGCCATTATCTATACTTTACAAATAGGATACCAGAGGTAAAGAAAGATCAAAGTTGAATAACTAGCCAACTAAAAAAATACCAGAAATCAATATCTTAATTGTAGCACACGAACCTCTTATTAGGAGAGTCCACTCAGGACACTTGAGACAACAGAAGTGACACCTATTGAAGAAAACAAGACAGTTAGGTTTGGAATACTTAACAGAATATTTAGGTTTAACTTGAAAGATGAAAACCTTGAATGAAGCACTCAAGCTCTAATAATTTTATGGTGATATCAGCAATTAGTGGCAAAGTTGTTCCAAAAAAAGCAATGATATCAGCACTTGGCTTGCAGCCTCCCTTTCCTTTTCACTTCCTATCATTATCCTTGGCAACCTCAATGTTCACAGTGATGACCCTTCTAATACCCTGGCCTCATCCTTAACCTCTTCAATTCCGATGGCACTCATCTGTTATCTATCCACTCAGCAGACACATTCTGGACTTCATTATCAATTGAAACTCCTCACCCTCCAAGATCCAAACTTCTGTCAGTAATCACAATTTCCATTTCTTACAGTTCTCTATCTCGATTCTCTCGAATCTGTTCTTTGCCCTCATTGTGACCTTTTGGTCCCTCGAATCTCCCTATTCTCCCAGCCCATGTGGCTTCACTTGCCTTTTTTATAATCTTGACCCTGTGATTACCCATATCAGTTGGGTTCACTTTCACCTTGAATCCCTTGTCCTCTTTGCCTTTTGCCCATTCCTGTCCTTTCTCCTCTTGCCTAATAATTGTGGCTATCTCCAAATCTGTTTTGTCTCTCATCCATGTTCACTCCCTCCTTTGGTAATCTCCTCTGCTCCCAGTGAAACTACAATCGCTGACAAAACATCCCTTCATTGGCACCTCAAAACCAACCTTATTATCTTTTCCTTAGATTTCTTCCTTCCTCTCATTTGAGTTTTTCTGTCAGTGACAGTACCAGCATTATTTATTATGTCTATGGCACTACCATTCACCCAATATTCTATCATGTTCAAAACCTTAAAGTTATCTTTGACTCTTTCCTGTCCCTCACCTTTCATATCCAATCAATCAATAAATCAACGAACAAACATTTATCAAGGACCAATATGTGCCAGGCACCATTCTATGTGCCTAGCACATAGACAACAGCTAGGTGGCACCAATCAGGAATTCAAGAAGTAACCTGCAGAGCTGGAGCTCAGGAAAAAACCTCTGAAAGCTTTCTGTCCCATGGAACCCAAGCTAATCCTTTTATAGTTCAAGCTGCCAGAAGCTGTCGCAAGGGCAGAGGACTAGCCAGCTCCCACAGCTTTCAATCACATCCAGAGAAAGCCAAGATTCTACCATATCCTACCCCTTAGTGGCAAGATTCCAAAAATTTTCTGTGGGACCTTCCATCATTAAAACAATCCTGAAAACTTGAAGAGGAGTTTAAACAAGTTAGGAAAAAACTCCCCAAAACAACATAAATAATCACCACAAATAATGGGGAAGTGATATCAGGGATAATTCATTTAAATTATTGGGGAAGAGCACTAACAAATATATTGACGTAGATAACAAAAGGTATATGGCAGCATTTTGTGTGGCTGCAAAGAATTGTTAAGAAAGTAGATGCCCATCTATTGAGGAATAGCTAAATAAACTGTGGTATGTGAATATTAAGGAAGTAAGCATTTATTAAGCACCTACCATGTACCAGACACTGCGCTAAGCACTTTACAAATATGAGCTCATTTGATCCTCACAACAATCCTTATGATCCCTCATTTTACAGCTAAGGAAACTGAGGCAAGCAAAGGCTAAGTGACTTGCCCAGGGTCACATAGCAAGTTACTGTTTGAGGCCACATTTGAACTCAGGTCTTACTCACTTTAGGCTCAGTACTCTATCCACTAAGCCACCCATGCCTATATATAAAAGAATGTTCATGTGCTGAGAAGTGGTGTAAAGTGAAGCAAGCAGAGCCAAGAAAACAATAAATACAGTGACATTCCTGGAATGCTCTCCCCCCTCACATCTACCTACTAGCTTTCTGGTTTCTTATATGTATATGTATACCTATATGTGTATCTGTATGTATATCTATACCTACGTCTATATGTATATGTATATCTATATATATATCTATACCTATACCTATGTCTATGTGTATATCTATACCTATATGTATATCTATGTGTATATCTATACATATACCCATATGTATATCTATCTGTATGCCCATATGTATATCTATACATATGCCCATGTGTATATCTATACATATACCTATAGGTATATGTATAGCTATACTTATGTCTATATGTATATATATGTGTATATCTACACCTATATCTCTATCTAATCTTCTTTTATCTTTTATCTTTATTTTCAGCAACTCATGGCCAACTTATCCATGTTGCCTTTCCTGACCCTTCCTACTAGAAATGATCTGTTTCTCTTTGTTTCTCACCACTCTGATCTTTCCACACAATCATTTTCTAACGTTTAATACACATTATATACATTGTGTACATCTTATCCACCCTGAAAGATTCTAAGCTCCTTGAGGACAAGTATTTTTTTTTCCATCAATATAACACTATCCTACCAGAATGTCTTGTACATAAGCATTTAATAAATATTTACTGAATAGAACTAAGTGGATACTTAACAGCCACAGTTGTTCCCAGGGTGTGAAGAAGAGTCTTCTCTCGCCTTAGGCCTGAGGCACATCTCTAGTTCCAATAACACTTTTTGCCATTTATCTTCATCTAACATTAGTAAAGCATTTAATACACATTATTTCATTTAATTCTCAAAACGACTCAGTGAGGTAGTCAAGAAAAGTACTATTAGTCCCCTTTTCAAAGCAGCTTGTCATAGTAGACAGGAATGGAAAGGGGAAGGTAAGACTCAAGTCAGAAAGACCAAGAATCAAAACATGCCTCTCACACCAATGTGTGACTGTGGCCTCTGTGCCTCAGTTTCTTTATCTATAAAATGTCGATAATAACTACCTTATAGAATTGTTGTGAGGTTCAAATGAGATAATATATGTAAAGTGCAGTGTAAACTTTAAAGTGTTATATAAATGTCTATTATAATTATTATTACTATTATTATTTTATATATAAAGAAACTAAGGCCCACCCAGGGAGGAATGAAGTGACCTAACCAGTAGGTAATAGAGGCGAGAGAGGAATCCAGATCTCCTGAAAAATCCTTTAACCTATGTATATTGTTTCTCTCTGAGGACAGGGCCAGTTACCAAGAGGGAAAAGTATGGTGTGTACAACTAAGACTGCCTCAGAATGTTTCTTCTTCCAAGTTGCTATCTACCCTCCTCATTTTAACTCAGTTTTCCTTAAGATTGCAAGAACTTGGACACTAAAAAGTATGCTTGGCAGCATCCTTCCATCAAGAGAAGTCTGTGAAGTGTATTGCCAACCTTAAAGCAACCAATCAATAAACATTTATTAAGTGCCTACTATATGTCAGGCACTATGCTAAGTGCTGGAGATACAAAAAGAGGCAAAAGACAGACAGTCTCTGCCCTCAAAGAGTTTACAATCTAACAGGGGGGACAACATGCAAACAAATATACACAAAGCAAGTTATACACAAGACAAATAAGAAATAATTAACAGAGGGAAGGCACTAGAATGAAGGGAAAGTTTCTTGTAGATTTTAGTTGGGACTTAAAGAAAGACAGGAAGGACAACAGTAAGAGTGGAGAACAGAGAGCATTCCAGGCATGGGGGAAAGTAAGGGAGAATGAATCTTAGCTTTAACATGCAGACCATGGAAAAGAATCTTCCTTCTGGGCTGAGGCTGATATATGGACCTAAATGCTGCACTTTTAATGACTTCAAAGCCTCAACTGGCTCTGTAGAAAGGGGGCTCTCTTCAAGGGTTTTACTAGACCCACCTTCAACAATTTAGATGCTTCAATTTTCAATTTTCATTTTAGCTCCCTCAAAAAATCAGCTCATTTCCTAAGCTTTGGGAACTTTTACTTCCTTCTATTACCCTCGTCATGCCTTCCCTCCTCTCCTCCAGCACTTAACATACTCAGTTACGCAATGGTAATTTCTATTTGCTTTCATGTTACTTTCCAAAAGTTCTCCTGTAAGTTCTTCCTGCCTGATGAGATCAAAAGATCCTCAGGGGCTCAGGCTGTCTTCCATTTCTTTTGGTTATCCCACTTCTGCCTAAAAGCTTTCTGAAAATGGTGGATGTTTAATAAATACCAATGACTGACCCGACTGATTTCTCCTTTAACCTTTTAGAAGCACTGCTCCATGGGAACACTTGTGAAGGTAAGCAAAGGCATGACACAAACAAAGGAAAGAAATGTCGGGGTTGGAAAGGAATGCTAATCTGTTTTTAAGGTAGCAACAACTCCCAGAGCTAACAAATCACATTGCTTTCCACTAGGCTGTTTCTCAAGAACCATAATGTAAGTAGTTACATGATACTAAAGATTTTGAAATTTCATGGTCTGGCTTAAAATGAGTTAACAAGGGACAAACTAAGTAAAGTTTCTTCCTTGGATACAACATTACTGTACAATATGGAAGAGGGCACAATTTGAGCTATTAATGGACTGGTTTTCTTCTATCCTGTGTTAAGCCTTTCACTGAGGTTGTTTCTCATGTGGGAGTTATGGGAGGGTTTAGAGAGGATTTGAGAAGAGGTGTGGTGATGGTTACTACATTCCAAAGTATTAAAAAGGAGACAGTGAAGGTGGAAATGAAGGACGATAGGGCAAATTTAAAATTATATTAAATAGAAAAAATGTTAAATGATATTAAATAAAAATATTAAATAGAAAAAGCCAGAAGTTATTAAAAATAAATACTTTTGTTGAACAAAATAGAATTTTTTGTGAAAATAAATGCTATAAAACTTAATATATGAAACTCAAGAAATTTTTTAGTCCAAACTTGAATAGTTCAACAAACACTAAAAAGACATTTATTAAGTACCTACTTATGTGCACATCACGTATCAAGGGTATGTAAGACTCCAGCTAGATGACTGACAGAGGGAAAAAGAAAATGTGTCTTCTTGTCAAAAAAAAGTTTGAGTGCTTGTGGTAGAGGAAAGGGTGGCATGATACAATGGATAGAACACTGCAAGTGAAGTCAAGAGACCCTTACTAGCTGTATGAACCATGTTCTTTAACTAATCTGTAGTTGCCTCACTTGTGAAGTGGGTTAGACAAATGCATTTAGAATAAATTACACCTAAGGCTCCTTCTATCACTAACATTCTGTGAGGAAGGGAGGGAGAAAGGAAGAGAGGAGGGAAGAAAGAGAGGAAAGAAGGGAGGAAAGAAGGAAAAAAGGAAGGGAAGAAAGAAGGAAGGAAGGAAGGAAGGAAGGAAGGAAGGAAGGAAGGAAGGAAGGAAGGAAGGAAGGAAGGAAGGAAAGAAGGAACAAAAGACAAAAGAAGGAAGGAGGCAGGAAGGAAAGGAGAGAGAGGGAAGGAAGGAGGGAGGGAAGGAAGGAACGAATCAACCAACCAGACAACGAACAAATGAACAAAGGAAGGGAAGAACTGGGCATATTTCAGAGAACACTCCAAGGAGGGATGAATTTTTGCAGAAACCAAAATATAGAGGGTTTCCCAACCCACCTGACACGAAAAAGGAAACACTACTATAGCAACTATAGTGGCTTTATATAGTTTTTCACATACTAAGTCACTTAACCTCTCAATGCCCCAGGAAAATCTCTTAAGACATAAATTTCAGGTACTCATATGCCCTAGTAGAGGGTGTTTCCTCACTGGGATTTCCCTATGCCAGTAAAATCACAGGTTTGACCAAAAATGAAAATAAACGTTCAACAGTAGCTGTTCACTGCTCTGCTTTGCACTTGAATGGCTCTAAGAGAATCCAAGAAATTTCCTGGAGCAAAAAGGAAGAAAAAAAAGTCTGTTCTGGCTAGGTAATGTCGCTCATTTAAAATAAGCAGCGGTTTGTTATATTTCGTGGCTTCTGGAAAACAGATGGCATTTATAGAACACTTAAAGCTCCACAAAGTGACTTATTTCATTCAATCCTTACAACAACCCTGTAAAGTAGTAATATTGTTATTATTATTCCTATTTAACAGAAGCTCAGAAAGGCTAATGACTTGCCCACAGAAACACAGCTGATAAGTGTCAGAAGCAAGATTCAGACTTGGGTCTCTTCAAGTCCAAAGGTCTCTCTGCAATATCTCATTGCTTCTCAGTCTCATGACCTAAAGTTTCCAGCTAAATGGAAGCCCTCAAGGGTTAGGCTTCTGTCTTCCACCTATTTTATCCTCTCCTCTCTTTCTATCCCCACTCTCTAATACAGAGCTTTGTGCAGAGGGGGTGCTATCTTTGTTCATTAACCGAGAAGTGGTTTTCATCCCATCTCAATGATAAAAAGATAAAATCAGAAACTCAGGGCTCTCTTCAGTGAGAAGACTCCCATATAAGGAGATACCGTAAAAAGACCACAGCTGACACAAGAGTTGGTCAAAATAACCAGCTTGCAAGTTCTGCCAAAAGTCTTTTTTCCCTATTTAATACCTCATCATTCTCCTAGTACCAGCCAGTAAGTACATTAAATTCTTTAAACATTCATCGCCAGCTAGAACAAAGGTGGTACATTTAAGAGTTGAGAATGTGTATGTAGCTTTAAAAGAGAGTCATAAGTAGGAACTCTTAAAATAGTAATTCTATCTGACTAATCCTGTATATGACAATAAAGAAACCATCCTATTCTACTATACTTGGCTCGGATGTGAAGAATAAATTTTCCATGTTTTCCTTCTCCAGAAACGTCAGTCTCTCCAACAAGCCCTGCATACAATATGTGTTTATTGTTTCAGTCCCATCTCTACTTTGACGTTAAATGGTTTACTGAAGTTGGGAGCCAGACAGACCTCCAACTATTAATGATGGAAAATTCCAGCAGATTGCCGGTTTCAGGGGAGTAGATACTCCCCACAAATATGCAGGATTCTGCTATCCCTAACAGCTCCATTCTAATCTATTCTATATATCCTGTTAAGAATACATATTCTATTTTCTTTATTCATTTGATTCTCAAGTTTACATTCAAAATAACTTTAGCATTCTGTGAAAGGCACAACCATGTTTATCCTAGCAAACATTCATGATAAGGTCCAAATCAGTGAGAATCAGATTGCAATACTGTCTCTGTACCATAGCATCTTGTCAGCAGCATCATTTTTTGTACTCTCTGATAGTATTCAATTTCAGTTGGAAAGATCACTTAAAATAGGCAGCACTCTCTCTAACCATAGATATTTCTTTTAGTTTAGGTAAAATTATTTATATTATGGATGGCAATCTCTACTCATTTTTCTTGAATCAATCAGCTATACAGTATGCTGAATGATATATAAATATAGAAGTCATGGGAAACAAGAGAGACGATTTTATCCAATGCAGATCTCAAGCTGCTAAAATTAGTCACCAGAACTTCTCCCTTGGGTGTCATTTTTTAAATCTAACCTTGTCCCAAATAACAACTGACCAACAATCCCTTTGATTCCAGGGAAAGGAGAGCCCCGCAGTGTGACGCAGACACATTGTGCCTTTGTTGCGTGGGCCTGGAGGCACTCACCCAGAAGAGAAGCTTAAAAAAAAAAAAAGAGAAAAAAAAAAAGAAAACTGCATTTGCTCTGATGTCCAGCAACTGTGGAAGCAGATTAGTTTGACACCCCCCTCCCCGCCCCCCACTCCCACCCCCTTACCCTTCCTGTCACAGGCCCATTCTAAAACTGCCAACACACAGTGTTAGTGCAGGTGTTTGTAAACAAGTAAGTTTAGAAATGTTTCTAATTATAAGCTGCCATGGCTAAAATTAGATACCCGATCTGTTCACTTTAAAAAAAAAGGCTTTCTAAAAGGGTTCATTTAAATGAGAGCAGCCAACAAGCTCTGATGGGGGGGCACATGGAGGGGCAGAGATGAACTTGGGTGACAGAGCCAGAGCTCCCATTTGTCAGCTCTTCCTCTGTACTATGAATTATGGCTCCCATTTCCTTGTGAAGAAAGCCACAATTTCAGTCCATTGTCATGTTATGATACCATATTCTCTGGCATGGGATATTAATGATACACCCATTACTCAGTGGCCTCCTATCTCCCCTTATCCTAAAAAACACGTTAAAAATATATTCCCATAAATTCTCTATTCCCCTTTGCTTCCAGTCCCAGTTCAGATTTAATGCCAAACATTAAGCATTTCTTGGCATTCCTGTAAAAAAAACCCACAATGACACACGTGTGGGTGCTTAAGCCCCTAATACCTATTAGGAAATTCAGCAAAAGAGGCAAACTTTACCTGTATAGGGCAGTAGCATTTCACACAGACCCCAAGAACAAATGGCAAAGCAGGATGCCCTCACCTGATTGCAAGTGATTTGGATTATAAAAAGTCTTCTCATAAAATAGGGAAACAATGGTGGATTCACTTACTGAGAGGAAGACTCTCTTTCATGTGAACAATATAAAATTATGGTCCTCTCCCTGTAAAATTTTTAGCCTTCTCACATAGTATTAATGGTACTTGATAGTAAATAAATACTACTGATTGACCTTCAATTAACTGAAATGATCAGCTGGGCAAAGCATATCATTATTAACTCTTTCTTTGCCTTAGAGAAATCAGTCATATTTCCCAGAAGTTCTGGAAAGAATCATATGACATTCTACTTTTATTAAAAGGTCACTATGTCTCATCTCAGAGTTTTCATCTTGCATGCTTTTATCTTTACACTTACAAATTGGCTCCTGAGGACAGAAGCCGTGATGTTACCTTTGACTGCATCCCAGGATTCACCAACAAGCACACACAAAGCCTCTTAGTCATGTTTCTGAAAATAAACAGTAGTGTTATATCTGAGAATTGTGCCAATGCAAGCACAATGCAGGAACTACACAGCTACGATCTATGATCAATGAGAGACAGGGAAAATACAGACACCAGAAATTCACAGAAAATCTAAAAACTTCATTTTAGATTCAACTTTCTCCCCTAACTCAAACTTTTTTTTTTTTTGCCAGAGATAAGGATGAATGTGATTTGACCTTCACTTCTTATCCTCCACCTTTTAAGAAAACTATGGCAGCAGAAATAGCTAAATAACAGGTGAAAATGGTGAAAGTAAGTAAGATACTTGGGTCAATCCTTGAGTAATTGGCAGTAAGCCAGTCATTTAGGGAAAACTGAGAGTTTGGGTGGTAGGCCCCCTAGGAGACTCACAATATTGAATTGTCTTTGTGCTCTCTCTGGGACCCAGATCCTTGGTGGTTTGTGCTACACTCTTGTGGAGTAAAAACTTAAAGCCCTACCCAGATCATCTTCCAGATGGCCAGGATCCTCTCCATGATCAGTCACTTCAATGTAGCCGTCACTAACATTCTAGACTTCTTTGCTCCTTAAGTTTCTTCCATGTTAGCTCCCAACCCTAGATCACACTCCTGTCCTTTCTTCAAGGCTAATGAATACAGCTGGAGAAAGGCAGAGAAACATATTGACTTGCCCACTACAGAGCCACATAGTCTAACGTCAAATGGGCCTTCATGCTGTTCCACGACCCTTTTACCGATTTCTTATTGATTCCCTGGCATGCTCACCATCACAGCAATTCCAAACCTCCACTTCCCTCAAGCCTAGCATTTTAACCACACCAACACTTTCACGTTCCTCACACACTTGGCTTTGTCCTGTTTTCCAAATAAGAGAATACACACGGGAGTCCTACAGATGACTTTGCCCTGGGGGGTGCAACAGGCTGAATACAAACCTAAAATCTGACTTTGTTTTTAAAAGCATGGGCTTGTACTGCTTCCTATTTTCTCACCAGCACTTCTTTTAAAATTAGGTTTGAAGGGGTACGGTACTTCCTGCCGAAAAGTACCAGCACAAACAGACACCAAAACGATTTACAAATGCTCATATATTAAGACCACTGACAAGTACGACTTAAATTGTTCGGAAATTATTCATGCACATGTGTATACCTTTTGTATACACATACACACACATACACGCACACAGTTTTAGTGAGTACTCATTAAGCTATCTGAGGTATTAAAACTAATCACTGCAGTTTTCCTTTAATGTTATCCTCAGCATAAAGAGAAATGAGCCCGTTGTCATTTATTTCAAAATCATTCTTTATAAAAAATAGCTAATCTCCAGAAGCACACCTGGTTTATTGAAGTGAATACAAAGATGCAGCATATAGCCTTAATGTGCTCAGCTGGGAAAATATATTTTTTTAAATGAGCATTTGTTAGGGCTTTATTTGCAAATGCAAAACTATCCAAGACATTCTTTGTGCTTGTTGGGATTTTTCATTTCAAAAACCACATTAATATAGGAGGATTCACATCAAGGAATAAAAAGCAGCAAGGAAAATTAACCCATGGCAGATTGGAGGAAGAGGAGAAAAAGCCAAGCTATGAGATCACAGAAAGTTCTACACCCAAGAAATGCTGAAACCAACCTGAAGTAAAGCTTGAGAAGGCTGGAAAAACAGAATCTCTTTCTAAAACAGTTCTTGCCCAAGACAACCGTCTTATGGTGCAAACACAAAACGTAATCATCTTCCAACTTGACCTAGGTGATGATGGAAGAGTAGAGGGTCACCTGGGTTAAATATTAGAAGTGGTAAAGGATCACCAATTAACTCTTCATGGGAAGCTCCCACTGAAAAATAAGCAAGAGCCTGAAGTATTCCCTAGCCCACTGAGATGGTTAGATCACCATTTAAAGGCACAAGGTTTTTCCAGTTGCTGAGAATGGGAACTTGGATGGCTTTCACAGGAAGGCCACGTGAAAAGTGCCTGTGGCAGTTGGCCATGCTGGCCAGCTGTATTCTAGATATGATGACAGGTGTAATTTTTTTTCCGTTTGATCAGGGAATGCAATATATCTTCAAAACAAAGTTTATCTCAACTGGATGATTACGGGCATAGAAGAGGGATCCATCCAACTATGAAAAAATTACAAGCCATATCCACAGCCCTCTGTTCCCTTCAGATGTAAACTGCCCCATGTTTCTTTCAAAAGACCTCATCCACGTAAGTCTCTTTCTTGCCAGTATAGTTTTTTTTTCTCCTAAGTTGTTTTCCTTCATTTGAAAGTAAAACCAAACTCTCTGGAAAATAGATTTCATTCTCGACTACAGGTTTGAAAAAAAAACATGCCAAAATGATACAATGCACACGCGAGATAAGAATAAGCAAACAGCTGCCTATTTAGAATTCCATTAACCTTTTTAAGACAAGGGTTTTATTCACTATACTGGAAAACACAAATGGAACATATTAAGTGCTGCCCTGAATGGGTTAATGCACTGTCTCAAAAGGAAGAAATTCATCCCCAGAAGTAAAGTATCAGATTCCATCCTTCGCGCTCCTATATAAACCACATGTAAAATCAGGTACCTCTGCCTGTATTCCAAAAGAGATACTACCACATAACAAGATGTCTTTGGGTTATCTTTTTGCAGCCTAAAATGTCCATATATTTTTGCAATCTCAACGTGGCCTGCACAGTGCCTTGTGGATGGTAGACACTCAATGAAACATTTGTGAGTGATTGAATACTTTAAAAAATTTTATAGAGGATCTACTAGGCACTGAGGGAGAAAATGAAGAAAAATTCATTTTAATTCAGTAAATAATTATTAAGTACCTATTACATCCAGAACATCATTCTAGGCACTGGGCAAATACATAGCTTAGATGTGCCAAGCGCTGTCCCTAAAGCTTACTGGTTCACTGCTGAGCGGGGGGTAGGAATGGAGGGGAAAAGAGAATGGAGAAGAATTACAAATACACAAATAACTATACTTGAAAATAATAAGACAAAATAAATGGATAAGAAAGATGAAAGCGCAATGTTACACAAGGTCAAAGGGAGAAAAGGTCACTACTACTTGAGAAAGGGCCTCTGTCATCAAAGAATTAACGTTCTAATAGAAGAGATAAAACATGGAGACAAGCTCAAACACAACTTAGAACTTGATAATTGAATTAAGTAAGAGATGTATAAAGTTCTATGAGATTTCAGAAGAAGAACAAATTGCTTCATATCAGGGAATGACATGAAGCAACACATTAGAGAGGAGAGCTGGGAATTGATAGGATGAATAAGATATAAGCATAAATGGAATAGTGAACATACCAGGTACAGGGAACAGGGCAGGGGCAAATGGCATTGAGGAGGGCAGCACTGGACAAGTTCAGACACATAATTCAGTTTGGTCAGAATATATAATAAGGGAAGAGGAGAAATGAGTTGGTAACACTAGAGAAGAAGGTTGGGGCCAGAGAGTAGAAGGCCTTGAACATCAGACTAAAGAGCTTTATTTTGAGAGACAATTTTTTTTTGAGCGAAGAAGTGCCTTGATCATAGCTATCTCTTGGACAGACAAATCTGACTAGGTCACCTGTAAATTAACCATCTGACACAATGGTTGGATCAACAGGATTCTCCCTTATAGTCTAGTATGTTTTTAGAAAACATGATTCACAGAATCAAGCCTCAGATCTTTTAGTGACAACTTTCTGGAGAAGAGAGGGGGGATGCTGTTGTTGTAAGGATAACAAGCTATTTACCTTCCCAGGAGGTGATTAAGTATAACTGTCTATAGGGAGGAAAAGTAAACAGTGAATGGTGTGCCTGTCTTTCCAATTTAGAAGATCTGGGAGCTAAAAAAGCAGCACTCTTCGGTGAGCACAGCTCACACTCTTCCAGCTGGCCAGGGCCCTCTGCAAAATTGTAAGGTACATGGCTGCTGCCCGAGCTCCACCCGGGTCATGCTCTGTATCAGTGTTCTTCAAGACAACTTGACAGAAGTTCTGGCAGCCAGGAGAAAGGAGCTAGAAGAAACAGAAAAGGGCTCAAAGGAAAAGCAAATAAACAAAGAGCTAATCCCTCTGTGCTGCCTGACCTGCTTCAACTGTGTTAGAACATTTGGAAGGAACTTAGCTCTTCCAAACTTGTGGCATTCATTATTGCAGGTATGTAAGTGAAATACACCAAGACACGACTGGGGTAGCTAGGAGGCCGGTGGATAGAGCACTGGATTTCGAATCAGGAAGACTTAATTTCATGGGTTCAAATCCAGCCCCAGCCACTTACTAGCTGTGTGACCCTGGGTGAGTTATTTAACTCTGTTTGCCTCAGATTCTCATCTATAAAATGATCTGGAGAAGGAAATGGAAAACCACTTCAGTACCTCTGCCAAGAACCACCCCCCCAAAAAAATGGGATCACGAAGAATTGGACGACTGAAATGGTCAAAAAACAAGAACCGAAACAAGATGGTAGAAATGTGTTCCAATTTTAGATTGGAAGATATATACTGGCATCTCACTCTAACACAATCAACTATCAGGCAATTTGGCCTAACAGAGAGATTGTTAGACATGGAAGCAAGGAGACCTGGATTCAAATTCAGCCTTTCTAGATGGGTAACTATGGATATATTACTTAACCTTCCCCAGCCCTAGTTTTTTTCTTCTGAGATATTGGAGGAAGTAATGCCAATAGCATTTATCTAACAAGATTATTGTGAGGATCAAATAATATAATGTATGTAAAGTTCTTTGCAAACATTAAAATACTATGCAAATGTCAGCTCCTAGTACTATGAAGCATAATCCATTCTGAGGTAGATCTGTCTTGGATGCCATTTAAAGGAATTTCATTTTTTAAAGAACAAAAGAACTTTAAGGCTTTCTAACCTTTAAGGAAACCCTGTGACTTTTATCCTAGTAATATGTACATGAACAAATAAATATTTACATGAAATAGTGTAAAATTCTTTACAAACACCTATTATTATTATTATCATTGGAAATCTTCTCATCTTGATATAATTGGGATAGAAATAGTGCTGGGATAAGTTGCTACCTGCTAATAGTCTATCATATTAAAGCTCTGTGGACTATTACACAGGTGGCTAAAATAACTACATTTTGTAGCTGAATTAAAAGCTATTTGGAAGTTAAGTTCATCTTTGCTAAATCATTCTTGGTAAAACTCTAGTAGCAGATAGGACAAGAAAGATAATATGGACCTCATCGTGTTTCCACATGATTTTGATTTTTTCTAGGTTAATTCTCTTTAGCTTGAAAGTTATAAGCATTTGATAAGGATGAAATCTATTAAAACCACTGTTCTTGAGTTTTTATGGATCATTGCTAAATGTTCAAGGGATTGTGGACCAGACTTTGGTCTGTGATAATAGGTCTGATTCTAGTACAGTTTATTGGTTGAGTTACTGAGGATCTTTTGAGATTTGTGTTTGTAGTATGGGAACTTGTTACCCATCAGTCCATGAAAGAACCAGCTTCTCATGCCTTGAGAGGTATTCGCTGGGTGCTAAACTGAAGTGATGTGTTTCACAGTTTCTATCATTTTTCTTTGTGTAATCCACATTGATCCCTAAGGCTGGGTTCCTTAAGGATAACTTTTTTTACAATTTCTTCTAGAATGAGCTGCTACTGAATTGCCATCCTATTGCCTTCCATAAACAGATCTGCATGACTTTTATTGAATGCTCGATTACCAACACACTAATTATCTGAGTTCATGCCATTTCTTTTTTGATTCCACTCTTGGATCTTAGTCATTCCATAGGGTTCACCTAGAGATAAACTGCTTTTGGTTGCATTTGACAAATCCAATGGAGAATACTAATTATCATCCTGTATAATTGTTCTATGAAGTGATGTATGCTTATTCCAAGAGTATTTCTGTAGATTTTTCATCCTTGTTTACCATGTGCACTGAGGATGACTATCAATACTCTTCCTCCCTGTTGGCAAGTATTATTACTAATAATACTAATACAGTGATAATGATAATTAGGTAGCATGACATGTGGATAGCTAGCTAGCCTTGAAGTAAAGAAGAAAATGGGCGGTTTGAGCACAGTGGGAGCTTAATAAATGTTGTGGGGGGAGGTTTCGTTCATTTTTTCTTTTAGGGAATTCTCTAAATTGCAAAACAAATGCCAATTTGGATTGGTAGAAAGAATTTCTTCATCAGAAGATATAGATAAATACAAAAAATCTAATAAAAAGATACAGATGGTTATAGAAGTATATAATACTATATATGTATATATATTTGTGTATGTGTTTACATCAGTTAAATCACAAGTCTGGTTCCTCTCCCCTATTCCCCCTCCCCCACCAAAAAAGTGAGGTGCCAGTATGTTTGATACAAGGATAAAATAGAACCTTGGACAACAATGCTTAATATCAGGACTCTTTGGCCCAGGAAAATTACTAAGTCAGTTAAGACCACAACATGAGTTCCCTATGAAAAAAATCTCTGTGAAATATAGCCCTTCCCTAGGAAGCCAAATCACTCCCTCCTATAAGGCACAGATTGTCTATACATTGATAACTTTACCATCTGGGGTCTTGGGTCATTCAGGGACAGCCACAATTTGAATGACAGAGGGGCCAGACAGCATGTGAATACCTCCTCAGTCTATGTCAGCAGTTAGGGAATGAAAGTATCTCTTTCTGTTTAACATAACACTTAGGGAGTGTTAGGGTATTATAAATCTATTGGGGGAAATATTATCTTAATGTAACTATGTCATATGAAGAAGGCAAAAGACATGATACAGTTAAGGAATGACCACCTGGTGAAAAGAAGCAGGGTCTTGTGGTTTTAAGGGTCAGAAGAGCAAGGCTCCAACTGGTTGAGAGCCAATATTAGAAATCTGACTTCTTAACAAGATTGGCTTTCGAATCCTCACTGATTACAGTTTTTTCTACAACTCTACTCAGTAGGCTTTCTCAAATATACTGACTTTATTAAAAGATCAGACCAGTTGGTAAGAACCGCAGATTTGGGGATTACAGCTCTAGGTGAGAGACTCTGAGCTGTTAGCCGAGACAAAGCAAGGTAAGGGTTTTGAAACAATCGTTGGTAAAATATGCAAAGAGCGATGTCTCCAAGAAGGGAAGAGAGAACGTTTCCTTAGCTGTATAACTAAGAGAAGTGTGTATGAGGGAGAAGGGTGCAGAAAATACAATCATGGGAGGAAAATTTTGTGGAGGATTTCCCGCCCTCATCTCTTATTCAGGCTCCAAGAGGCAAGCACTGGCCAGAAAGCTAAAGTCAGCAGTTATATGTCCTCAGGTAGTTCTACAGACAAAACAGAAAAAGAGTGGGCAACGAGGAGAAGAGGAGGCTGTTTTGATAATGCTCTCCTTGAGCCTAGGAAGGTTTCCCCTTTAGGTATTATCCTGAAGAATGCTCCAGGCAAGCTTAGGTTGATTCATCGCTTGTCACATCTAGAAGGAGAATCGGCTAATGATTACATTGGCTGATTCTCTGCTCATGTTCAAGTTCACGTGCACCTCCTAATTAGGGAAAACTTCAGGTGGCAAGAGGCCAAAAGTAAGCCAACATGATCCGCTTTTGCTGTCACTGCAACATCCAAATTGTTTTCCATCTACTAGGGCCTGAAATTAAAGGTTTAACAATTATGAGTAAACATACTCATCGCCCTTTGCTTCTGTTTCTGAAGCATCTCTTTATGTTATCTCTGATAAAGAGTGAGTGAGAAATCAGACCCAATAGTAGACATAGTATAATGAGAGGAATTCTAGGCTGGGAAATAGAACTGTGAGCTGTTCCACGCTTTGCCATGAACTAGCTATGTGATCCAACCAGATCGCTGAATCTCTGGATCTAAATCCACAATCTGTAAAAAGGGAAGAATAACCCTTTCTTCTATTTGTCTCATGAGTATCCTATGGGGGGGAAAGATATAAAATAAAAGTACTTTGCAAAAAGGCAGAATCTGAAGCTAAAACTAAAATGGTATAGGAATTGAGACAAAGAAAATCATTAAATTTATTGACATACAATAAGCCTTACAACTTTTTGTATCTTTAAAAAAATATTTAATAACCAATATGTCCTTTTGCCACAAAATGAAAGTTCACAAAATTTTTGACACATCCTTTTTTTTAATCATAAAACTACACTTTTGTCCTATTGAATATCAATCCTACATTTGATGAAGAACAGGCTTAATTGTAGCCATAGGTTTTCCAAAGGGTTTAAATCGATTAAGTTCACAAAACACTGAAACATGTTTATCACCATTTCTTGGTTCAGTTTCTTAACTTTCCATAACATAGAACAAAGTCATGTTGCAGCATCCCATCTCCATTTTTCTAATTCTAGAACAATTCTACTTCTCACTATGTCCATGGATTTATCAGAGTTCGTCATTCCTTTAATGGGAACAAGGCTTCCAAGCCTACTGGAAGCAAAAAAATATCCCTAAAGCATTTTTCAAATAAATATTTTACAATCTACTGAAGATGCCCAGACCTTACCAGCTCACCTTGACTTCTTCTGACAACAGTTTGGCCTTAACCTTTGAAGGAAAAATGCATTTCATCAATAAAAATTACCTTTTCCCAATCTTCAGTACTCTGGCTTTTGCATTGTCTTTCCCATAACAAGTATTTTTTCTTCATAGCAACAGTTAGCAGTTTGTTTATGGGTCTTCTTGATGTTATTCCATTTCAAGATATCTATGTTACATTGTAGAAGAAACAATGCTAACCCCTCCAGCTGCCGGTTTCCTCTAATGGTTGCTGATGTCTGTTTTCTGAACATTAATTAGGCTATTTTGCACCTATTTGTCAGTTCTTTGCATTGATTTTGGTCTATTTGTCTTCAACCAAACTTTTCTTTAACTTTGGCACGGCTAACCCTGTTTCACTGTGGTCTTGCACGATCTTGAAATGAATGACTTCACCATACCAAGAGCTGCTGCAATATCTCTAGCAGTCATTGAATTGTGTTCTTTAAGAGTGACAACTTTTGAATGTATTCTTGGAGTAATATGCTTTCTTAAAAGCACAGCAAAAGAGAGCAACGAAACACATAGATATGGCATGAAATCTGTACCCAACTGACAGAGAAGTAACTAAAGTTGGAAAAATCAGCCCAAACTAGGTCAAGTTCAGACATTCTGAATCAGCCTAGAAGCACACATACATGCCCACTGCTGTCACAAAATGAAACCAGATAAAGACAATGGCTTGTCTCAAATAATTGACACAATACTGTAGGTCTTTATGATTCTAACCAGCATGCTATCCATTACCCCCATGCTTCCTCTGGATTAAGAAATGGGAATATACAATCTAATTTAATCAACACTGGATTTAAAGAAAACATACAAAAAAGGTCACATCACCAAAAAGAAAGAACTGTTATAAATACTTAGAAAGTAGATTTAACATCATAGATTATAATGGAGGATCCAGGAACAGCTTAGCATTGAGCTTTACTGAAGGAATATGCCCCACAACTCCTCATAGACATGTTTTTGGGAACCTTCAAACAGATGCTCACACAAGTTTCAGTTACTGTGAAAAATAAACAAACAAAAAAGTACTAAAAAATTCAAGTCTATAATACCACTTACTAGTCACTTGAACTTTACCTGAAATTTCCAGTTAATGCAGCTGTGGTAAAACTCCATTTATACAAGATGGGGTGTGTGTGTGTGTGTGTGTGTGTTTTATATGTGTGTGTATATATATTTTTGTATATACATATACAACATATACTTATATCTACATACATACATATGTACACATTATATACAAATATATGTTTGTATAGATTGTGTATGGGGTGTGTGCATGCATGTGCGCGTGAATGTGTGTGTGCCTGCCTATGTGTGTATAATCTTCCCATTACCTACTTTTCTAAAAAAAGACTCAATGGAGAGACAGTCATGAGTTTCGGAGGCTCAAAATTAATGTCTATTTGTGAGAAAATATCCACAATTCCTTCAGTCAACTCCACCACAAGTTTCTCACCAGCCTTCTCAACTGTTCCAAGCTCTGCCTGTCAACATCTGACAAAGCACTTCTGGAAAGAGATAAAGTTTCTTTTTCTTTGGGAATGGAAAGAGAACTGGTAGAAAGCAGGTTGACAAAGATAACTGACAACAGACCATTCTTTAAATGGTTTTGGAAACAAGTGACCTAGGGCAATCTTTTAAAGCATCTGCTCTCTCTGCCAACTATTATCTATAGGGGTAACTGCATTTAACCATGGCTTATGCTCTCAGTCAAGTTAACTCTAATTCTTAAAGATTGTAGCAATGTTACAAACTTCTGTGGAAAAATCTGCCGGCTGAGATGTGAAGATAGAGAAAAGTCTTCCTTGGTCAAATCACCCAAGTATCTATGGTTACTAACAATGCTTTCAGAAAATTTTTATTTTTCTACAATCAAAAGGCTACAAAGTGCTCAAGCAATTGGTCATTTACTAAAGTATACAAGAGTCATCCACAAAAAGCATTTGTTTTTATGTGTATGTGTTCTGAAATATTTCCTTGTTTCAACAGGAAACATGTCACAGAGAGTGTCTAATAGACGGTTCACCTTGTTTCTAATAGTATCATTCCTGTTTTGCACCAGATCCAATACCAGAATCCCCTGAATGTTTCAAGAGAAGCAGTAGGCTTGCCTGTGGAAATTGGTTGCTACTGCAAAATGATAGAGTATAACAATAAAGAGGTTGGCGCCTCTCCCTGACCCCAAGAAAAGGGATTTAGAAAAGACATGGTGGGTCCCAACAGAACACAGGCTCTTGTGTGGAGTATCATTTTACAAGGAAGGCTCAGCCTCTTCCTCAGCAGCTGCGAAGTTGTCAGCCGAGGCATTCTTTACAAAACAGGGTAGCTGTTTGGTGCTGACATGTTCACTTCTGAGCTCTGTAAGAGAAAACCTCCCTGGAATGTTGAGCTAGGCAAAGAAAGCAGATGCCTGGAAAGAAAGAGCCCATCACATATCAGGTGCTTAGAAACCTTCTGGAAATTCTACCACAGAAACACAACACAATCTTTTCCTCCCTGACTAGCTCTTTCCCTCACTATGTAGGGAAAACTAAACTCTTCTTCAAAAGTTGAATGGCATCCTGAAAACTCACTTGAAGGCCTTCACTATCTATGCGTCTGGGCTAGAAATGTTCCAAAAAGTTCAGGATTTACATTTTTACACACGACTTAAGAGTCAAAGACATGAATAAGTTAAAATCCTATCTCTGATCACTATTTATTACCTGAACAATACTGACACACTGAGTGTACACCCCTGGGACAAATTTTTGAGAAGGTCAGGGATTAGAGTCACACAGGATGGGTTAGTGTTACAGGTTTCAATCTGAACAATGGAGGGAACCCATACATCAAAGAGATCACAGATCCACTGGAAAGCATTGACCACATCACTTAATCACTTCAGGCCCTAGTCTGTAAATGGGGGGACTGGACAAAATGATCTGGTCCCTACCAGCTCTAAAGCCACTGAAAAACAGACCTATTTTTGAGTCATGGTGCTGCTTCTTAACTATGTAATGATAAGAAAATCACTTAGCGTCTTGCAGGCTGAGTCTCCAGACTTGTAAAATGGGGATACCAATTCTTACAGCGTCTGCCTCAAAGTAGTTGTGAGAAATGCTCTCTGTAAACTACCAATGGCTATGTAAATAACAGCCTTTCTTTCTGTAAGTCACATTTAGGGTACAGAATGACCACAAAATCTATCTAAGCTTCTCTGGGGCTTTACAAAGACACTGGTAAAGTGAGGCTTCAGATCAGGAAAGTGACTGAACATGAATTCAGGGGCCTACAATCACTTCTTGATGTTTATTAAATTTCTTCAGAGTTTTACTCAAAAAGAAAGGGACAGGACGAGAAAGGCTTTGGGAATCTTTTTAGGCTATATATTAAGAAAACAGCACACTGGAACTTTCAACCAAGGGGACAACAGGCGCAGGCCTTCTAGGACCAGCTACAAAAGGGGTGAGTTACATTGTTAGCTTCCTAGGACCAGACCCTGTTGTAACAGGGACTATGTAGACAGTAATGACCTGAACAAAGCTAAATGTATGGCTACTGTAGTTATCATGAAGGTGCTTGGCAATAAAATATCATGCCTTAGCAAATGAAGAGACATGGGAGGTGCAGAAAGGTCAGGCAAAAGAGCAGAAAAGAAATCAATGTCGAAAGAGGTCATTTTATAAGCTTCAGAGGCGGCTATAGTCATTGATTATAATATCACTGCAACAACACAGGCCTCTCTGAGATCTGAAATTACATTTCCAGCTTAAATTTATAAAACATACCACAGACCTTGGTAGAGTCTGTAGCGTGCCACTGGGTGCTTCTCATGTAAGGGGTGCCTTAGGTTGTCAAGGTTCGAGGAGAGTTCCTATAAGAAAAGATGGTAATATATTGTCTGAGCTAATTCTACTTAGCTCAATTGGTTAAACTGTATGATTCTAAGGAGGCTTAGATGATGGGTTCAATTTTCACAGGGTCAATTAGCTGTATAAATATACACAGTGACTAAAAACAAAAACAAAAAAATACAACACACACACACACACACACACCTCTTTCTGGGGATACACAAGAGATATACCTCTAATCCTGCTCACCTGCTTTATGCATGTATAACAGGTAATAAAGGACGGGAAGAAAAAAACTAGCTCAATACAGCTCCTCTACCACAGGAAATATAATAAAAAACACATGGCAATGGTGGGGTTGGTTCCTGTGGTGGGTCAATAAGAAGGTAGCCTTCACAAGTTAAAAAGAGAACAATATCGTCATCCACGGGGGCAATATTTATTACATATGTGCTTTTAGTTTTCCTCTGCTTTCTCTATATAGACCTCAATGCATTCATGTTTCGTTTTATCCCCCGTTTTCACGAAGTTGTAAAAAACAGCAGGTAACAAAAATTATATTTGGCTTGTATATTTTGCATTACTCCTACCCACATTTATCAATGTCACCCCCTCTGCTTCCTCAACATTCCCATCTTTCTATAGCTCTCCATTCCATAACCTAATAGCCACAGGCCTCTGCCTTTGGGCAATTCATTCGGCTTTGATCCAACCCAGATTCATATGCAAAAAAGGAACAAATATGGAAGTGTATTAAACATAGCCTTAATTTAACAGGTACGTTCCCTGATTTTAGGGGGAGATTAAGCAGGCCTATGTTTGTTTCCATGGCTCCTCAAAAGATCTGAAGTATATTAAATTGGATGACCAACTCTTGTCCCTGAAAAAGTATAAGAGAGAGCATTCATATGACATCATGTAGTAATGACCTTAATAAATATTTATCTAATAGTCTGAAAACTTCATTTCAAATTCTAGTTCCATTTCTTCCCAACTAAATCCTTTAAAGATGCTAGGGTGGGGGTGTAGGTAAGGTGTGACAACAATCCTACTCAAAATTGGTCCAGTTCTTTGTTATCTTTGAGACTCTTTCCCTTCCCTATCACAAACCAAACAAACTTTAATGGACAGTCTGCCCTCTCTAACAAACTGAGCTAAGTTCACTTCTCTCCTCTAAGTAACTGGAGGGATACCTCATTCTTACTTCTAAATCCTCATGGGGAAGAGCAAATTTTAGTAGTTTGAGGAGACTGGGCCAGAGTTTTGAAATTCTGGTGTGATGTTGGCACCAAGAGATGCAAAATCTACTTGCTTTCCAGGTCTGTGACTACGGGAGACTGGCTGAGGAATTCAAGGTCATCAAGAAACTAGGCTAGAATAAGGACATAAGACAAAAGTGTTTTGTGTAGTATTTAAAATACAGTGATTTGCGTGGGAATTGTTTAGAAATTGCTCTGAGACTGACATACTGTAGTCCTAAATTCACATAAACGTATAATATTGACATCAAACATCTGTATTTCTGAAATTCTGAAATGAGTAGCCTCTATCTGATGCCCCATCTTCTCACAACGCACTCACCTTTTGAGTTCTCTCCTCATTGGCCTTCAATTATATGGAACTCATTTGACACTAATTATGCTTCCTCCATCTTTCAAGATGATTGGGGTAGGTTTGAGGGTCTTACTTTATTTTTAAAAAACTGCCAGACTTTACAAATACATTTTTTCAAATAAAAATGCCCCCAAGCAATCTGTCTACCATTCTACTGAAACCAAGGTCAACCGTTATCTGATTGTCAAATGCCCATTTCTCAGTCCTCATTTTCTTTGCTATCTCTCTAGCTTAGACACCTGATCATCTCCATCTCTAGCAAGTCTTCCATCCTCTTGCCATCTACAACACTACATAATCTTAGTTTTCTTCCTATCTCTCTACCTGTTCTATGATTCTTTGATTGGTTTCCCTTTCTTGCTTTATCCCCCAAAGAGAGAGACTCCCAAGGTTCAGCCCTTGGCCTTCTGACTCTCTTTGAATTCTCCTTTTTTGGAGAAAAAAGAGACAATGTCATAGTCAAGATTAAAAGGTCTATTAACCACAAGAGCTAAGTCTCACAGCCTATATCTTATATATTAGCAAATCCCCTCAATTTCTTTTGAAAGCAGACAGGGCAAACTGAAAATACTAATGTAAATAAAGGTAATTCAAACACATTATATATTGCACTGTTACTAAACAGCACCAGTGATACAAACCACATGGGGTCCATTTATTTTTCCATCTTTCCAAGACTGTTCTAAAGTCTCCACTTGAAAAGAAAAAAAAAATGGGCTTACTCTACCTTAAACACGGAATAAAAATGACAGTCGAACTGGACTGGAGAGGAGAAAAACCAAAATCCACAAAATTTCTGTTTATTAAAAACAGGGAAAGGTCAGTCTTCTTCCCCCAAAGAAATGTCCAGAGCTTGTAGGAATTATTACTCCATGATAGTTTCTTTATTAAATTCAGTGTGCAGAAATAGAAAGATGGGTTGGGGAGGGGGAAAGTAAAGAGACACAAATAAGTCCTTTTTGTCTGGTGGAGGAATTGCCACAAACTCAATGCAAAACAAAGGGAATTAGCCCACTCTTTGTCATATCTTCAAGTGAAAGCTTTTAAAGAGTCCAGGAAATTAAATCCATAATGAACTCAGAAATCAAGGAATTAAATAATCTACTAATGGCATATGGAATATCATCTTTGCTCTTCTCCCCATCCCCAAACCGCCCCCCCCCCCGCACAAGATATGCCAAGCTGTGTGGCTTATAACAGTTTCACTACTAACCAGAGGGCATGGAGCATACATCTACTTTTTAACCCGGATCCGCCTCTAGTTAAAACCAAATGTTAGTTAATAAATTAGTTTGAGTGAATTTATAGATTGAGGGCGGCTCTAGCACTGCCTTCATTAGCAAACATTTTTCACCATGGGCAGTCATAGGGAAATCTCCAGCAGAAGTTAAGTGCCCTCCTAAAATGGATTCCCTCCCAAGCCCTGGCATGTGAATTAATTCTATTTGTACTAATATTTGGAATGTCATGCAGGATGCGGTGGTGGCTGGTTTTGCGTGAAGCTCCAGGTCTCTCTCTTTCTCTCTCTCTCTCTCTCTCTCTCTCTCTCTCTCTCTCTTTCTCTCTCTCTCTCTCTCTCTCTCCTTCTCTCCCTGTCTCTTCTTCCCCACCTCTTTCTCTCCCTCTCTCCTCTCCCCCACCTCTCTGTTTCTCTCTATTTCTCTCTCCCCACCACAACCTGAGTTATTATTAAAATGGCCATGTTTTCAAACTGTGGTGTACCGTGCCGCAGATTTTACAGGAACAGGGAGGATAAAAAGCTGGTCTCTGCCTATTAAAGCCCTCTGCTTGACAACAGCAGGCCCCATTTTAGTGTCAAAGAACAGGGTGCTGTATTGAATTTCAGTGCAGTGATGGGTTTGGGTAATCCTACCTCTTTACATTTCAGATCTCACCATTTACAGAAAAGTCAACAATATCAGGCACTCGAAAATAGTCACTGAGGAGTGGATCATATACCCAGCACTCAGATACACCAGCACAAAACCAAAACTTTTTAAGAAGTAGAAATGAAAATAATAGCTGGCATATGAAATCTAAATCCATGAGGGAAAGAGAAACACCAACAGTTAAATGCCTTCTCTTTGTAATTATCTTATAATCAGCTCTTTATGGTCCATGGTAATAGGAACAGAACTTGACAGATAAATGAAACCCATCCATAGCAAAAATATCTGAATTTTACCCATTCCACCTTCCATGACCAAATCTTTTTATACTATCTGAAGTCATAAGAGATTTGGTAATATAGCAATGACAATTACGTCTTCCAAAAGTAGAAAAAGGGGAAGAGTGCTGAGTTTGGAGTCGGTGGACCTGAGTTCCAAATCTCACCTTTCCTCTTATTACTTAATACCTTTGGCAGGTCATTTAAGCCCAATGGGCCTCAACATCTCATGTATAAAATGAAGGTGCTTGTTTCAGTGGCTTCTAAGCTTCCTCCCAATTCTAAATCTATGAAAGGTGAAATTAACTGGCTTGATGTTTTTGGGTTTTTTTAATTTCCTTTTCTACCTTCTGGCAGAAGTGAAAAGAAAATGAGATGACTTCAGGAAGAGGAGAAAGAGCCAAAGGTATTGGAATTCTCATAATACTAGACAACAATGTCTGAATAACTGATAGAAAACTATAACATCCACCCATTTAACCATATGCTTCTTCATTAAAATGAGATCTACCATCACAATGGGCACAATTTTTGACTGATACTCTGGATTTTGTGTATCACTACCTTACCATTAATGCAATTGTGACAATCTGTTGGAGACTGTGTCTTCACTGGAAGACAAAGGGGATCCGATCCACCACATAAATTTAAATACTTCCAAAAGGCCATGATTTCATCGATGAGGGTACTTCTTCCACCAAATCAAATACAGACCTTTAATTCTTTAGCAAAGAGTTGCATGAATTTCTGTGGCCAAAATTTTTTTAATCACTACTGGTAAAAAGTGTCTCCAAATTAATTAGGCTGGTCCTCTGGCAACTAATACCAGTCTGTTACTTGAAGCCTTGCCAGCTTGGTAGGACCTGCCAATGCCTACTCTCTCCTAGCAGAGCCTCTGAGAGCGTAGGATCACTAACATGCCACAGCAAGGCTTCTGAGAAGCCCTTTTAGAGAGGGACACTAAATTGACAAACATATACAGACATATCTATAAAAATGTAACTGACAAGAGATGACTAAGTTCTTGGAAAAAGTAATCCAACTGACTCTAAAGAGGGCTACAGGAAATTGGCACCTTCTGCTATCTCTCACTGTGAAGTAACAGTATCTGGGTTACAGATATGTTTGTAAAACCTATCTATGGCACAGATAATTGAGTTAACAGCAAACTAGCTACATACTTTGAAGTAGGGATACTACTGGTATACTAACCTTTCTTTCACCTGATAGGGTAAGCCCACAATCCTCTCATACATGTTAACAATCTTATGACCTTTACTCCATCCTCATTATCACACTATTTTTTGTTAACCAACCCCAGCAGCCTTCATGTAAAAAGGGCTAGTTATAAACAAGGACAGCCAGAAGTGATTTAATAAACTCGCTGATGGGGCTCAAAGCCAACCTTGGCCACAGAGAGAACAACATTCGACTAAAGGAATGAAATATTCAACACTTAGCTACATTACTATATTACTGGGAGAGACAGCCTCTATAAAATAGGCTGAGGTTTTCATAAGCCCAAGAACTAGACAGAGTTTGTAGGAACTGGGGCCACTGCTGCTCTCCCTTTTGGATTAAAAAGAGGAGCTCATATGTATATAGTTAGTATACTTTACTGTGCAAGTATCCTTATGATCATTTTACAGATTTAAAAAAAACTGAAATGAGAAAAGTTAAGGAAGTGGCCCACATATTTAGTATGCCAGCGAAAGGTACAAAAAATAAATTCCACAAGCCAATTCACCTCCTAGAGCAGGGATTCTCAAACTTTTTTGTGTCTTAGACAGGCTGGTGAAGCCTTATAGACCTCTTCTGAGAATACTTTTTTTTAAATGTATGAATAAACACATAGGATTACAAAGGAAACCAATTATATTTAAATGTAATGATGAAAATATACATATATACATATGTGTGTGTATATCTAGATAGATAGATATAGAAATAGACACAGACATAGATATAGATATTCTAAGTTCAAAGATGCCTGGTTAAGAACTCCTGTACCAAGGCATAAAGGACCACCAAATTTTTTAGACAAAGAGAACATTAAACTTTGGAGTCAAAGGAGCTGGGTTCAAATCAATGCCTTCCACTAAAGTGACCTAGAGCCAATCAGATGGGCCCTCTGGGTTCCACTTTCCTCATCTTTAAAGTGATGTGACTGAGCCAGATGGTCTTTCAGGTCCTTTTCAACTTTAAGTCTCTAATCTTATTATTCTTTCTATCTACTACTTCTTAAAGCAGACTATTTAAAAAGCACCAGGTATAATAGAGTAAAATAACCAGAGAGCATCAACAGCTTCATGGTTTAGCTGTATAATTAACTCTTCCCATCAAGTTTCCATGTTTTTCTGCCAAGACAGGAGTCTGGACAAAAATCCAGAGAAATGGCCAAGCCCTGAGTCAGAGGTAGGTCCACATCCCTCAACTTGAATTTAAAGACCTGAACCATAAAATGAGTGGGTTGGACTATATGACACAAAAGGTTTCTTTCATGTCTAAATTATCCTACTGAATGGGTGTTGCCTCAGACAAACTGGGACCCAGGAAAGACTTTAGCTTAAAAAGGTCAAGGTCTCCCACTGCATCTGGGGTCCTCTCCAGTTGTTCTGACCTATGTCTTGCCACTGGACCCTGATGACTCTGGAGGAAAGAGAGGGGCTGATGACTTTGTTCAGCCCTGCCCACTTAAATCTAATTCACTTGCAAGTCGAGACATCACCTTCCTGATGTTATTGGTCCTCTTTGAGAATGAAGGACAAACAACAACAATCCTATGATACTAAGTTGATTCCACTAGGGCTTAGCTATTAATGACTAGCACTAAAACCTTCTCCCCAGCTTGGGCTAGGTTCATGATTATTCATTAAGTAGACATTGACTTATTAATAAATGTCTACCACTGTGTACAGAGCACAACAAGGCACTGAAGGAAATGTGAAGTTTGGATAAGATTCTGACATCATGGAGCCAAATAAGACAAATATATAACTATAATATACAATGATATGGAATATACAGTGCCATGGTATAATACATAATTGCATTGGGTCAGTATAAAGCATAGTACTGAGAGCTAAGAAGAACGTTACTACTGATGGTGGAGATGAGAAGATGGAATATGGAAGGCTTCATGAAGATGGCAGCATTTGATGTAGACATGATAGGACTTGGAAGGGAAGAATGAAATTTACAGCACAAGAAACAGCATGAGTAAAGGCTAGGCAGGTAGAGAACACTGGTGTGTTATGGAAGGGCAAAGAATCATCTAATATGGTTGGATCAGAATCATCTGATATGGGTGTATCATTGCATATGTGAAATAGGGCAGTGGGAGGCAAGGTTGGAAAAAAGATGAAGCATGCTAGATTGTGTATGGCACTGAATGTTGGACAAGAGTTTGAACCTTATTCAGTAAATAATAGGGATTTACTGAAGACTTTAGAAGAGTGATATGACAATGATCTACATGTAACGATTATTCTTCTGGCACTACGAAAGATGAATTGGAAGGAAGAGAACAGGAATAGGGAGACCTGTAAGAACCCTCCAATGAGAATGAATAGAGACAGTGAGAGAAGGAAGAAATGCTGCGGAAGTAGAATTGAAAGAAACTAGTAAAAGAAGGAATGTGAAAGATAAAGAGAAGAATGTTAATACCATAAAAATAACAAATCGCACTCTAGAATCTTGGTAAGAATAAACTTCAGGCACACTGGCCTATGTTCTCACACTCTATACTCTCTTTGACTTTCTTTAGAATTGAGACATTTCTCCATTCTTGTGTTATTTCTCCCAGTTGCCATGATCAAAATTTCACAGATCACTTAAATTGGCTCAGCAATCAGACTTAACAGTTTTCTTCCCCTACCCTGGGCCTGGTGAATTGAACTCATCAAGGGCAGCCAGGTGCTCTCTTATCATCTTGCTTTTTATCTTGGAACCACCTCCCTATTTATCTTAAGAGTCAGAAATGAGACAGAGCAACAGAGTTAGTGCTTTAGTTTTCTTAAAAGTGATATGCGTATGTTATTTCACACTAGTCTCACAACAACCCTGTGAGGTAGGTATTACAGGTATTATTATCTGTTTTACTAATGAGGAAACTGAGGCCCAGTGAAATTAAACTACTTGCCCATGGTCACACAGATAGGAGGTTTGAGAGGTAGGATTTGAACACAGGTCTTCTAGACTTTCAAAGCCAACTATTCTATGCTACTTCTCAACATGCAAAAATCCTAGAAACTTGACAAATCCACATCTCCTAAAAAAGACAGGGTGTATTGAAAATTTCTACTCTGGCTCTGCTGTGGCAAAGAAGGCTGGTATGAAGAAAGGCCACTCTGCTTTCAGCTGGCTGGGGAATAATGGAATGGGAGCATCTCCTTCAGTTTTTGTAGAAGTAAGAGAATATAGAGTTAAGCCTTAAGGAAGAAAGAAATCTAGAAAAGTTATAATTAAATGTGACTCTGGGCAAATCATTTAACCTCCTTTGCCTCAGTTTCCTCAACTGTAAGATATGGATAATAACAGCACTTACCTCCCAGGGTTGTTGTGAAGAACAAATATTATGAAGGGCTTTGCTGTTAAAACTGTATAAATGCTAGCTATTATTATCATGTTGCCAGGCTGACCTTGCGGAATTCCAAATAAAGATGACAAAAATCTAAGTAAACCTGTGTGTGAGGTATGCTGTTTGTTGGGGAGTTTTGAGTGCCATAGAAAAAGAATAATTAAAACTCACTCAACAACAAAGGTGCCAAAAGAAAAAATTTTGAGTACCATTCCTTTCTCCCTCCTCTATCCATTCCCCACCATTAAATAATACCTTTTGGGTATTATTTGGGACCATTTTGTAGTCAGTTAACAACAAGGCTTTACTAAATACTTACAAAGCACTAAATGTCTGGCATATAGGGTATTATCTGTCCTTTGTAGGGTGTCTGAAAACATAATAAGCACTGAATAAATGCTTGTTGCTGGACTGACTTGACTGTACATACAACTTATACATGGGTCTAGGGGACCCTACAGTTCTTTGGCGAGGAATTCCTTTTATAACAAGACAAAAAGCAAAAGTGTTTCAACTGCTACTAGGAAGATAAATAGCCTGGACTATCTATTAGTGCCCCATAAATTCTACTGCTCAGAATGCTGATATATTTCTAGTGATTTGTGATTTTTTCATTTCTGGTTTTTGATGGCGATCTGGGTTTAACACAATATACCAGTTTGGCAAAGGTAAAAACCACCTGGCTGGGACAAACTTAAAACATCCTGCCTAGGAATGCTCAGAGTATAGGAGGGCAAGAAATTCAGCTAAATTCTGATTCTCATAAAATCCCCTCTGGGAATAAGACCTTTCAATGTGGCATTTGCAAGGGAAACTCCATTTGAAAATGTCTTCTTACAGACTCTCCCCTGAGGCTTCCTCAGAGAAATTTCACCTCTTTTTTTCTTTGAAAGATAAGGTCTCAATGGGGCAAAATCACCCCAATGATGAACTCTCTGCAAAAGAGCCATGTCTCCACCTTCCCACTGCATAGTACAAGAACAACACCAAGGGACCACCAACCAGGCTGCGGGGTACAGATATTAACAGACGTGATGTGAAATGGTTAGCCCTTGGAATTTACAGACAGTCTTTAGGCTAGTTTAGGTAAGACTAGTTATTTGGATAAAATATAGATGGAAGTCGCTCACACCTGCAAACATCAAAGAGAACCAAACCTTTTCCTCTGCTTAAGAGAAAGCGAACCTCCTCAAAGACAATCATCCTGGCGTTCCATGGAGGGATGGAATATTCTGCAACGGTCTTCTCATAGTGGCAGATCTACAATGGATCTCTGATTTCATAAACATGGCTAGATAGAGATTGCAACCCATCCATGCCTGTCCATCCTCTGTGACTCTTTGTTCATAGGTTTACCTCAGGGGTTCACTTACTGTGCTGAAGGCCTCCTTTGCTTTCTCATAAAAATAAGGTTCTTATTCATATAATCATCTGTCCAGAGCAGGAAGGAACCCCAGACACCATCTAGTTTGAGCCCATAATTTTACATATGAGGAGACTGAAGCCTAGGGAGGCTGGTCAACATGTTCAAGGTTATATAGGTTGTAAGCCCTCAGAGCCACTGTCTCCAAAGCCTGTGTTCTTTCCATGGAACTATATGGTTTGTCCATATTCAATCCAACCCATGATCAATCTCATGAACTCTGCAGCATCCGAAAAAATAAAACATCTTATTGGTTGTTGGCTTCTTGCTCCCTTTCTTCCCTACCATTCAGTTAGTACATTTCTGGCCCCAGGAACACTTTGCAGGATGTAACCTTGACCACTGCAGGGTGACTAGCACATAGTAAGCATTTAATAAAAGCTTGTTGACCAACTGCTGTAGTCTTACAGGGGAGCTGTACCAAATGGTACTTACTCCCATTACTAGTTCTCCATCCCTCCCCCTGCTATTCTCCTAGGTCTGGTTCCCAACAAACAGCATACCTCACACACAGGTTTACTTAGATTTTTGTCATCTTTATTTGGAATTCCACAAGGTCAGCCTGGCAACATGATAATAATAACTAGCATTTATACAGTTTTAACAGCAAAGCCTTTCATAATATTTGTTCTTCACACCAACCCTGGGAGGTAAGTGCTGTTATTATCCATATCTTACAGTTGAGGAAACTGAGGCAAAGGAAGTTAAATGACTTGCCCAGGGTCACACAGCTAATAAGTGTCTGAAGTGAGATTTGAAATCAGGTCTTTCTGATTCCAGATCTAATATTTTATCCACTGTTCTACCCAACTGCCTCTAGTGATGAGACATTGAGCCAGAATGATCTGCCCAGTTGCATGACTATCACTTAACCTCTCTCAGTGTCAGTGGCCTCATTTAAAAATGCAGATAATAACAGTGTCCACCTCAAAAGGGCTGTTGTGAAGGTCAACCAAAATAATGTATATAAAGTGCTTTATAAATGTCATCTATTTATTATTATTGTCATCATCATCACCATCATCACCACCACCATCATCATCATCACAGGTCTAGACCTGTGATTTCTTCAATGGTGGAAACTGCCAAGGAGAAAACTCCACCTACTCATGCAAACATGAACCTGTTCTGCAACTTAGAAGTCTAAGAGATATGCTGGGGGCAAAGAGACATTAAGAAGAAATAATGAAAAATGATAGCCAGCATTTATATAGAGCTTTAAGGTTTGCAAAGTACTTTAAAAAATATTATCTCAGTTGATCCTCATGACACCTCTGGGAGGTAGGTCCTATTATTATCCTTGTTTCATAGATGAGGAAACTGAGGCAAGCAGAGGTTAAATGACTTGCTGAGAGTCATACAACAAGAAGAAATATCATAGCACAAGCTACATAATCACAAAACTATCCATTAAGAGACAAATAAACCTGAAGCGAGTCCCTGGACATACTTTACTTCTTACCTGGACAACTTCAGGAAAGTCCTGAGCCACTTATGAAGAGATCAGCAAACTATAGGTGGCCCTCCTCCTCCAAAGCATGCTCTGGCATGGAAATGAGGCAATGGGCATCAGGTAGGTGGCTCACCTGTCTCTGTAAGGGCAGAAAAGGGAAGCCCAGACAGGTAGCCAATAAGCCCCACAACACAGAGAGCTGCTGGAACACTAACAAGCTATGGTGAGCAAAAAAGTCCAAACTTCCTCACACATGCAAACTCAACATTTAATTTTCTGCAAGATTACCCACAATAATTACAAAGTTTCTGAAATACTGCCTTAAAAGCTGGGAACTATAGGATCCGTAGGAATCGATCTTTTATCTTTCACCTTTACTGTGTCCCCGTGTCTATGAACTCTATGTGTCACACGCTATAGTGAAGGCAGGAGATATTTTCCTCTAATTTCTAGGGGTATTAAACTGAAACTTAACCACAATTAGGTTGATTATTAAATAACCCAATGAAGAGAATTATATAGCAAACCTCTAGCATACAAATAGCACTAAACAGAGAAAACCTGAAAGTCTGTTTTGTTTAAGGCCTATATTTCTGGCTGGCCTATATATTACTGACCAAGGACTCGGGGTAGGAGGACATCCACAATACTGTAACTTGTGAATTCTGCCAATCAATTTGAGGTAACACGAAGAGCTTGAATGGACTCGGCACCGTGAAATCGCTAGTCAAGTGCTGACTAACACCAAGTCATCTCAGAGGGATCAAACACATGGTTTGAGGAGTGTAATTCTTGGTGGAAAATGTATCTGAGTGTGTCATGGTCTTAGAATAGAACATGTTAAGCCAAGAAATCCACTCTAATACACATGGGTAACATGGAAAAGTGGATCTTATTTGCCTGAGTTAACAAGATAGGTCATAGCAAATGTTTCCCAACATGAGTCCATGAGACATTATACTCTGTCACACTACTGAAATCAAAGGGACTTGTAAAGTTTGCACATTCCCCAGGGAGGTATTTAGCCATTTATTTAGCAGCATATGTGAATAGTACATACCTTTTCCCATGTGGTATTAGTTGCTTTGATAAGGGAATGTAACACCTCTCACTCACATGTTGGCCTTTGCTCGTCCTTCATCTTCAAAGATGATACTTCTGACAATGATTACTATTCAATTATTTGGTAGGTGGAATAGGACACCATAAATGCATATAACCATTTTTTCAAGCACAAGGTTATTCTTTCTCTTGTTTATACCTTCCTTCCTCAATTTAATTTTCTAAAGGTTCAATGACTTCATCTCTGCCTCCTGGCTTCCTTCAAATCTCACCTTCTGGAAGTTTTTCCTTGTCTTCCTTAATCTATTGCTTTCCCTATAAGATTATCTCCCATTTATCCTGTATAATATCACTTATACATAGTTGTTCTCGTGTTGTCTCCCCCAATAGACTGTGAATTCCTTGAGAGCAGGGGCTGTATTTTGCCTTTTTTTTTGAACTTGCGGTGCTTAGCACATAGTAAGTGCCTAATAAATGCTTGTTGCCTTATCTCTGAGCTGTATCTTGGCCTCAAGTAGGATGAGGCTAGAAATCAGGAGACCTGCAGCCTATTCTCAGTTCTATCACCAACACAACCTTGAATGAAACACTTTTCCATTTTCTATCCTGGTCTCTCCACTTCTGAGTCAAGAACACCAGTACCAATAATTCGGAGCTCAACACTTAAGCCACTGCTGAGTCTGATCAGTTCCACAAGGGGGTGAACAGACACCCCTTCCAAATAATCTAATTTTCTCCCCTTTCTGTCATATCAGCCTTAGCCTTTGGCATTCTATTTCATAAACTTACCTATAGCCAGAGTTGGATTAGGCTAGAGGTGCTGCTTCACAGGAGAAAAAGGAAAGGGCCAATCTGCATAGCATTTCATTAAAACTCTATTCTGAAGCCTCCATACATTAAATTCAGGTAACCCTGGGTTCTTTAAAACTACACCAGAAGAACATTAGCTCTGATAAGTCTTTCCAAGTCAGAAAGATTTTGAGTACAATGGTATCTGCCATCTGCAAAGAAGACTACCTAAGCCTCGAAGGGCTCATCACCAGAAGATTGGCCACAAGATGATTTGGGGTGAAGTTATTTGGGGAACTAGTAATCCATAAAGACTACCTGTTTTTGCCATTGAGCAGTTTATAATCTAAGTGAATTTCATCCACACCAAGGAAATTGTACATCTTTTGGAGGGCTGGAAATGAAATAACTCTCAACAAGTATGGGCTATTAACTTTCCTAAGAGAAAGTGGAATGGCACCATACTGTTTTCTATGCACTCTTCTATGTAATAAACTCTTCCCAAAGCCTTCTGGTATAGGGAGCTCAGAACTTTACAGCTAATTCTTTATTCTCCATCAGCTGCTATATTTTCTTTCAACTCTATAAACATTATGACCCTGCACACAGGTACTCTCTGGCAGCCCTTCCCCCAACTTTTTAGCTTTCTTTTGAATATTCTCCCCCCTCCCTCTTAGATTATAAGCTCCTTGAGGGCAGGGGCTGTCTTTTTTTTTTTTTCTTATTTGTATCCCCAGTTCCTGGAACATAGTGGAGCAGTTAATATATGTTTATTAACCATTAGTTCTTCTCATTCTTTCTTCTCCCAAACCCAAACACTTCTCAGAGGGTAAAGAAACCTTCTTACTTTTTGCACTTTAAGGTAAGGTTGGAAACACTGGAAATGCCTGACCTAAGGGGAATTTCCCAGACCACTGACCCTATTTCCAACTTCTTGGCTGAGGGGATTTCCAGGCTTCTTGCTTTCTGTTACAGAACGCCTCTTTTGTCTCTGAGAGGAATCTGAGACCAGTGACAGACTGTCCACTAATCTGGCATCAACCTTCCCTAGCAAAGCCCAATTCTTCAAAACAACTAAGAAGAGCAGAGAGTACCTCTTGGATCAGTGCTCCATCTGTTCTGCAAATAAAGTGCCAGTCGGACACAGTGTGAGAGCAGCAGGCAACAATCTGGGGAAAATACTACGCGTCTGGTGGACCCCAGGAGACTAGAGCACAAGGAGGTACAAGATGTTCTCGAGTGCCTAGTACCAAGTCAAGAAACCAGGTCTTAGGCCTCAGGAATAGAAAAGAATTATAAACCATGTCACCTTCACCTTTCCTAAAAAAGGGCAGATGATGGCATAAGTTAGAATGCCAGGCCCCCAAGGAAACTCTTGCCAAGAGACTTCCCTCCATCTTTCTGTCCCCAAAATGTCCTCACTATGAACTCTGGCAGGTTCCTTTGTTCTGTAGGCTCTCCAGCTCTTCAGGGATTACAACTGCTATATCCATAGCCATAGAGCTAAGCCATGGTATAATGAAAACAACCAAGATTAGGAGTGGGGCCAACTTTGGTTGTAATTCCAGCTTTATCACTACTTCATTATGTGACTTAAGCAACTGTCTATCCATGTCTCAGTTTCTTCATCTGTAAAATGGGGACAATAAAACCACCTGCTCTACCTACCCTACAGGATTGTATGAAATTAAATAATAGTTCACCGAGCCAATTTACAGAGGTAAAAGAGGTATTTGATTTGGTAGAGCAAAACACTGCTTTAAAAGCTCTTTTCCAACAAAATGTCTCCTACTCATACATCAAAACCATTCAAGATTAGCTGAAAGATACCACAAGAGAAAGAACCCTATTCACTGACCCCTCTCATCATAAACATCAAGCAAAGGCATAAAACAGTAAGATGTATGTTCAATAAGATGTATGTTCACCAAAGGTGCTTGCCAGTGTGATGGAGGAGAAACACAGCAGAGTCCAGCTGAAAGTTGATTTTCTGAGGATGCTTAGGTCCTCCAGTGCTCCTGCCTCCCATGCCCGGAAGGTTCTACCTCACTACCTCTGCCTCCCAGAATGCCTGGGTTCTGTCAAGACTAAGCTCAAATGGTGCCTTTTCTATAAGGCCTTTCCCATTCCTTCTATCCCATCCCCCACTCTAGCCTCTCATCCAGTGGTTCTCAAACTTTTTGATATGAAGAGCTCTTACACTCTTAAAAATTACTGAGGACACTAAGATTTTGTTTATGTGAGTGATCTAGACATATATTTACCATATTAGAAATTAAAACTTACAAAATGTTAAAATATTCTATTGATTTATTTAAAATAACAATAATGAACCTATGATTTCCATTGGTTAGGCAACTCCATATGAGGAAGTTCCCTGTAGCAATGTAATTTAAGACCTCCTTTTCAATTTATAGTATTAGAGAGCTGCCTGGGGAAACTGAAGGGTTAAGATACCACAGATGGAATCCCCAAAGAACTGGAGAGCCTACAGAAGGAGAGAACCCGCCAGAGTTCATAGCGAGGACATTTTAGGTACAGAAAGACAGAGGGAAGTCTCTTGACAAAGAGTTTCTTTGGGGGCCTAGCATTCTAACTTATACCAGTATGTAATAAATAAAAAACATGTTAACGTAAATAATATATTTTATGAAAAATAACTACTTTCTAAAACAAAAAAAAATTATTGAGAAGAGTGGCATTTTAAAATATATTTTTGCAAATCTTTTTGTTGTCTGGCTTAATAGAAGACAACTGGATTCTCATATCTGTTTCTTTATTCAATCAGTTGTGATAGGTGATTTTGGTGGATGCATATGAATAAAATTGGCCTCACAAAGAGAAGTAGTTGGAAAAGGAAGGTATATTTTAATAAGAAAATAATATTGTAATATTCATATGAAAATAATTTTGACCTTGCAGATCCCCTGAATGTCAGGGACCCCCAGAGGTTCATGGACCACACTTTGAAAATTGCTGCTCTAAGTTTACCTTACATGCATTCTGTACCTGATAGATAGATAGATAGATAGATAGATAGATAGATAGATAGATATGCATATTGCCTCTCCCATTAGAATGTAAGCTTCTTGAGGGCAGGAATTGTTTTTGCTTATTCTTTTGCATCCTCAGAGCTTAGCTCAGTGCCTGTCACACACACAGAGTGAGTGAGCAACTAATAAATGCCCTTTAATGAATTGATCAGTCGTGCTGGTTCCATCAAGACCCAGAACATTAGAGGGAATTCTGAAGGAGACTGGGTTGAATATCCACATAGGGAAGATCAGGTCGATGGAGAGTATCTATTTACCAGACTACAAAATGTGCATGGGTGTATAATCTATCAGCCTTGTCTATAACAACAGCTACCATTTAAAAGGGGCAGCTAGGTGGCCAGTGGATAGAACACTAGCTCCAGAGTCAGAAAGACCTGAGTTCAAATCCAGCCTCAGATACTTACTAGCTGTGTGAGCCTGAGCAAGTCACTTCACCCTGTTTGCCTCAGTTTCCTCATCTGTAAAATGAGCTGGAGAAGGACATGACAAACCACTCCAGTATCTTTGTGAAAAAAAAAAAACTCCAAATGGGGTCACGAAGAATCAGACATGACTGAGCACCACCCCACCGCTGCCACCACCACCATTTAAAAAGTGATTTAAAGTTTGCAAAGCGTTTTGTATATCCTCACAACACCTCTATGAAGTAGGGATTATTATTATCTCCATTTTACAGATGAAGAAACTGAGGCAGGCAGAGGTTAAGTGACTTAACAAGGCAAGTAAATGCCTAACGGTGGATCTAAACTCAGATCTTCCTGACTCCGGCTCCAATACTCGAGACGCTATGACACCTAAATGCCATTAATATATATCTGGAATAAGCAATACAGATGGACAATGAGGTAGGCCCAGAGTTGAACTGAAGAGCAAACTAGATTACCTTCTGGAAATAGTAAGGCTCCTTTAATACAAATGCAAATTATTAATTTTTATACCCACAGTCCACAAAAGTCAGTGAGGTTGGGCTCATGGATCAACTCCATTTTTGCCTACAGCAAAGGCTTTAGGAGAGGCAGTGTATCATAGCGGATAGACAGCTGACCTAGAGTCTGGAAGAAGTGGGTCCTGCCTCTGATGCGCCAATTGCATGATCCTGGGCAATTTACTTAATCTCTCGGTTTCCCCAGGCAACCCTACAATACTATACGCTGCAAAGGAGGCCCTGAATTACATTGGTAGAGGGAGCTTCCTCAAGAGGAGATGCCTAACCAATGGAAATTATAGGTTCTCTTCTCCAATTCAGCTCCCTCCCATCCACCCCATCCTACCCCCAAATGGCCTAGTGATGTGTGTCTGTTGTCCAAGGACCTGCCTAACTAAGCATGGAGAAGCTCATCACTGGATACCCATGGGAAAATGAATTTTTCAGCTCCAGCAACTCTTGAAGACCATCTACTGAGACCATTCATCTACTTAGGAGCGATGATTTGAGGCACCGAAGGGAACATCAGGTCTTGCATTAATTGTTGTATTTATTCAGCATAGTTCTGTTTTCTCTATTCTTTAAAATAAACAGAAAATGATGTTTCTCTACCTCTCCTTCCTTTTCCTTTTTCCCTTTTCATCTCTGACCCTTCCTCTTCATCACTTTCTTTTAACAGATGAAAAATAGGGAACTGAATTGTATTTTTTTGCATTATTCATTGCATTTATTCAGGACTATTCATAAAAAGTTCTATAAAAAGAAAATGAGGAGAAAGTTTTGCTTCTCTGTACTTCTCTCATTTCTCTTCAAACTCAAAATGCCTAAATTAAATTGTTCTCCATCCCTCTCCCCCATGCCCTGATCCTGGCCAATGTTTTTAATTTTCTGGGGTTTTTATTTACACAAGTGAACCCCAAAGAAACAAATGCTAACAAATCCTATCTAACTTATGTTATTACTTACTGGATAACCTAAATCCCTCCTGCTGAAAATGGAAATTCTCCCTTTTTTAGTCTATCCTATGACAAGCAGGATAGTATAGAAGAAAGCCATGGGATTAATGCCCGGGAGACGTAGGTTCTAGTACCAACTCTGATAAATCGGCTATGTGATCTTGGACAAGTCAACAAAAGCTCCCTGATTCAGCTTCCTCATTGGTAGATTATATGATCAGGAAGATTCAATTTAAATCAGGGAACTATTATGAAGTGCCTTTATGCACAAAGTACTGTGTGCTAAGTGCTGGGCCTATGGGGATGGATATACAGATCCTACCATCAAGGAGCTTACAACCTAATTAGGCTAGGAAGAACTATAATGATGGCACAAGGGACAGTGCAATCAATGTAAAGTGGTACAAGTAATTTAAGGAAGAAGAGATCATTTTAACCTGGGGTGGTGGTCCCAAGAAGGCTTTATGGAAAGGTTGCATCCAAAGAGAGAACGTATTCCACAAAACAGGATTACGGCAACTAAAGCACAGAATTAAGAGTACAACATAAAAGTAGGGTGGGTAGAGTAGTCTACTTTGGCTGAAATGCAAGGCATGGGGGGGCAGTATGAAATAAACCTGGAAAGATTTGGAACCAAACTACAGAAGGGTTTGACTGCTGAGCCCAGAAATTTACATGGTATTCATAAGGCAACGGGAAAAGGTTTTTGAGTAGTAGAATGACTCAATAACAGTATGACATCAGGAAAATTATTTCAAAGTGTGAGTAAAGGATGATCTGGTTTGAGAAGAGATTGAACACAGGAAGACCAGTTAAGAAGCAACTGCAATTACCACATAGGTGAGAATCAGTTGGTCAACAAGCATTTATTAAGCAGCCACTAAGTGCCTGGCACTATCCTAGGTGGTGAGGATGCAAATGCAAAGGATGAAAACTGATGAAAATCTCAACCTGAATATGGCTTCAGTAATAATGGAAAGGAGGAAAATAGGTATACAAGAGATTGCTTAGGCAGAATCAACACATTCTTTCTAGCTTCAATATTCTATGATATTCCTAGAAACACTGACTAGATACCCCGTGTCACTCATACAATCACATCATATTCCTGGCTTTATCAGTAGTCTTAGAAGAGAAAGTTCAGAAGTTAGTGCCTTGATATATACAACATCCCAAAAGTCTTCATGTGTTTTTTTTTACTATTAAAAAGTTTAAAACTGCAAGAAAACTTTAAAACACCCTGAATATACTTGTAGATGGTGCCTTCAGATGAGGTGGAAGATATAGAGCTGGGAGGGGACCCTAAAGGTGATCTAGTTCAAAAGGAAATGAGGAAGAGAGGGGTTAAGGGATTTGTCTACAGTCATACAGGTAAGTGGCTACAGCTGGATTCAAACCCAGGTTTTATTTCTTTCAATCCAACACATTTCCCACTGTACTGTGCTGCACTGACGTAAGTCACCCACTTTGCAGCTGTCCCTGCCTTAACAGCACTATGTATTGGATAAACAAAATGTGGTTTCTACAGATCTCTGCTGGTTATCTTCTCTCCATTCTCAGGAAGAAAACACTGGGGTGTGATTGAGATGTGAATGCACTGCCTCCTACACTCAACAGCCAAAAAAATCAATTGCTGACAAAATTAGTTAGGCAAATGCCCTTAACTGCTCCTATACTTCTCTCAGAAGGATTTAGTTGGGTTTGCATATTTATGTTCACAATATCTATCACAGTATCTTTTACATAACAAGTGCTTAATAAATGTGTGTCAAATTGATTTGGGGGCTGGGGCAGGGGAAAATATCAAGTCATCTGCACTCCACATCCCAATTTGGGGCTTCATAGATTTCACTATTAAAAGTGTCTGCTTAAGATACCCGCCCGGTCTTTCCCTGATAAAAGTTCCTATCAGGAGCAATCGATAACATGTTCATTTAGCACTCAAAGGTTTACAAAGTGATACACACATAAACACATGCATACTATACATAAAGTACTTTCATATGTAAAATATATGTATGTAAAGCATACATTTATATATACTTATGTATATACATGTGTACATGTACGTGTGTACACAGGTATATACTTATGTCTCTCTGCTGGTATCTTCTCTCCATTCTTCTCGGGAAGGAAACAGTAGGGTGTGATTGAGATGCGAATGTACTGTACTGTACTCCACAGCCAAAAATCAATTACTGACAAAATTATATACATACAAATATACACACAAATATACATACACATATACGTACATATATATATATATACACATATATATTCTTCATAGCAATCCTCTGAGGTAATGTGCTATAGCACTTATTATCTTCATGTCACTAAGGACGAAACTGATTCTGGGAGAGGGTAAGTGACTTGCCTAGGTCCATGAGGAGAGTAAGCATTTAAAGCAGGATTTGAATCCAGGTTTTCTTGCCCCAGGGCCACTCCTCTCTCCATTATGCCCCAGAGATATTTACTATCTACTAGCCAAAAATTTCCAAGACATTTTAGTTGTGCCTCAAAATGGCCAAAAGCAGGGGAAAGAAAAAGCGATCTTTTCCTGAAGTTTCAGGTAAGGATAATAATAGAATAACAAGTTTGTACAGGACTCCATATTTTATGTTCCACATAAATTATGTTCCACATAGATTATTTCACTTGATTCTACAACAATCCTTCAGTATTGAAGGGCTTATCTCCATTTTATAGATGAGGAAAACGAGTCTCGAAAAGAGGAATTCAGTGGTCCATAATCCCTAAGCTTGAATGTCAACTTAAACAATAAGCGTGACCACAGAAAACTCATTTAACCTATCTGAGACTCAGTTTCCTCATCTATGAAACAGAAACAAAAACGGGGCCACCAAGGACACTACCTACCCCACGGGGGTGTTGTGAATAAACACTCTGTAAAATTTAAAACTATACAAACGAATTGTATTATTATTATTAGAAAATGT
Source organism: Phalanger gymnotis (assembly GCA_028646595.1). NCBI lineage: Eukaryota > Metazoa > Chordata > Mammalia > Diprotodontia > Phalangeridae > Phalanger > Phalanger gymnotis. The sequence continues at coordinate 241,529,093 of CM053626.1, read as the reverse complement.
TAGAACTAAGGAGTAATACAGGATAATGGACTTTGTTATGTCCTTCATGATGACAATAACAGTTCCAAAACATTTAGGGTCTTTTCTCCCACCCCTTAATTCCCACTACTCCATGACTTTTTGAGTCTCCTCACCCAAAAGAATAAAAGCACTGTAAATCTGAAAGGTAACATAGAAATGTAAAAGTTTGGCCAGTCCTTAGATTTCAGGAAGCCCCATGGATTCATCCTTCGTAGTTCTGACATGAAATCTTCTATCTTATTTTCATGGTCATATCATGGTATTCTCATAACTTTAATTCTTGTTTGTCTTTTAAAATTTTTGTCTCTGAGAATAGCCAGTATTCAGATCTGTTTGTTTTCCAAGTTTTGGTGACTCATTTGGAAGGTCTGAAACACCACTGAGGAACATCTTTCTGCCTTTACCTGTACCACCTGAATTAGACTTGACATTTGCATGAAGCCTAAATGTCACTATACAGAACGTAAGCTTGAGGGTAGGAATTGTTTCATTTTCGTCTCTGTATCCCTAGCAACTAATACAGTGTCTGGCACGTAGAAGGCACATAAGAAACACTTGTTGACTAAACAAATACATTCGTCCCCTTTGTAGACCTTACAGTGGCTTTGCAATTGTACAACCTGGAATCAAATTCTGCCTTTGGCTTTTATTACTCCTCTGACCTTAGGCAAACTGCTTAACTTCCCTGGGAATCAATTTCCTTAACTAGAGAATGACCTTCCAAGTCTAAATCTACGATCCCTAGGATCCCTCTGTATCTCTGTATAGTTTGCTCTTCAACAGAGAGGGGATATTAGCAGAGAATCTGAATTGGAAGGAAATCCAATGGCCGCCTACTCCAACTCTGACCTATACGAGAATCTTCACTCAAGCATCCCTCCCCAAATTGCCTTTATCCATCTTTGAATTGAAGACCAGTGGAGGGAACCTACTAGTGTTTCAAATGGCCCCTTTCACTTTTTGGATAATTCTAATTTAAATGTTAGCAAGCTTTTACTTTACATATATCCTAAACCTGGTTTTAAGTTAGAGGTACTGGTGGGAGGAGGGGAGAAGGGGCCCACGGTGGATAGAGTGTTGAATCTAGGGTCAGTAAGACCTGAGTTCAAATCTTTTCTCAGACTACACTCACAGTATAACCCTGGGCAGGTCTCAACCTCTATCTCCCTTAGGCTCCTTATCTGTAAAATGGGGATAATAATAAAACCGACCTCTCCCAGGGTCGTTGTGAGGATCAAAGAAGATAATATTTGTCAAGTGCTTTGAGAACTTTAAAGTGCTATATAAACGCTAGTTATATTAATTTATGTCTTATAGAACTGGTTGATTGCACTTATTAACAATAAAGAACCGGGAAAATGACTCTTTACACTAAAGCAAGGTTGCATATTAAACCATGACTCGCCCCCACACTCCTAAGGCCCCACTTTGTACAGACATAGTGTTGTATGGTATGACTTATAGTGTAATGGAAAAAAATGTAATGTACATCTATAGGACCTGGTTCTACTTTACTTTGCAATACAGGAATCTCGGGTCAAAAAGCATTTTTATTCCCAACCTTTTCATGGGAACATAAGGAAAGAAAAATAAAATCAACTTGCTATAAATTGTTAAAGTTTTTATTTGGATTCTCCCTCTCCATTTCCCTCTCCTCCCCAAAAGGAAGGTAAATTTTGATGGCCAGAAGCTGCCCACTTAACTTGGGGTTTACCAGCTAGATTCCTCCTTCCCTCCCTCTCTTCCTTCCTTCCTTCCTTGCTTCCTTTCCAAAACCTTAAATCCAGTTCACTCTGAAGCTCATAAATTAGGCCACAATAGGTCCCTGCCCAAGCTCCACGTAATGGGTGGCTATATTTTGGGCCCTCCTGGCTTACAGTGAACTTCAATGGTAACTGTTTCTCTTTGAAACAGCAACCCTGAGGATCTTCCTCTCCTAGCTTGATTTTTTTCTATTTCTAATCAAAGAGGCCATCCCTGGACTCACTGAATGGGCGTGCCTCACTCTAAGTGAGTAGTGAAAAGGCCTCTGCCTAAAAGGGCCAGGGTCTCCCACTGCATCCTGTGCTATCTCCAGTCACCCTGATGCATATCGGGCCACTAGACCCAGATGGCTCTGGAGGAGAAGGTGAGGCTGGTGACCTTGCACAGCCCTCCCTCACTCAAATCGAAGTCATTTTCAAGTCACGTTATCATTTCCCTGATGCCATGGTCCTCTTCAAAAACGAAGGACAAAGACAACAATTTGGATTCTAGGTTCTTATGTCCAATTTTATTTATTGAGACTACCTCCCCACTGACCATCAGAGAACTACCTGGGCATTTCTGGATCCTGGGCTAAGGAGGTAGGGTAGTAGAGTGGTAAGGAAGTTGGTTTTGGGGCTAGTAGATCTTAAACAGTAAAGTCAACAATTACTAGGAAGTGTGACTTTGATATAACTATACCAAATAAGAACTAGATAATAATTAATGACCAAATAACAATAACATAACTAGAGAACGATAACTAGAAAGTATGGCTTTCTGAGAGAACTGGGTAGCATGGTGGCTAGGGCGCTGGGCTTGGAGTCAGGTAGACCAGAGTCCAAATCCAATCCAGCCTCAGACACATATTAGCTGTGTGATCCTAGGCAAGTCACTTAACTTCTGTCTACTTCAGTTTCCTCAACTGTAAAATGAGAATAGCAGCACCCACCTTGCAGGGTTATTGTAAGGATCAAATAAGATATTGGCTTTTTTAAAGAAACATGCAGCACAGTACCTGGCACATAGTAGGCACCTTATAAATGTTTATTCCCTTCCCTTCTGACAAATTGCTTAATCCTTCTGAACCTCAGTTTCCCCATCTGTAAAATGGACATAATATTACCAGTGCCACCAATTTAGAGGACTATTCTAAGGAAAACAATCTGTAAACTTTAAAGCATCCTATAAATATGAATTCTTGTCATTATTTGTATTTTAATGACCCCTATTTGGTATGCTACTTAATTATTTTCAAGTAATATCAATCAATCAACACGTATTTATTAAGCACCGATTATGCACCAGACACTGACTGTGCTAAGCTGAGGATACAAGTGCAAAGAATGGAACAATCCCTACCCCTAAGGAGCTTACAATCTAATATAAAAATTCATTTGAATGCTGGAGCTGGCTGGATTTGTCATAGTTCCTACAGCACAGTGTCTGTGTAAGCAGGAAGCCCACTCTTCTGCTATTTACTTGCTTGTCACATTTACGTTCATTCTCCGAAGTCAGGCTAGCTGTCCCCAGTGTTTATGGAGGGGGCTGGTGCTATTACATGTTTGCCAAGCTTCAAAATTATAACTCAATGTCTTATGCCTGTCATTTGCTGATCAGTCCTAACAGGGTGAAGATAATAATAGAAAACAAAAAGGCTGACTGAAAATCTATTACACAATATGCATTGCTATATATGGGTGTGTATATATATATATACACACACATAAATATTTATATGCTATATGGAGAGGTAACATAAAAATATATCATTATTCTTTGTTGTCTAAGATGATGCTATCTACTGTTTATACTATCTATTCAGGGGATGGTGGGGGATGAAAAGACCAATGCAGGGCCAACATCAGTCTTTGTTTTGGTTCATGTGGTTTTTCACATTGCATGTATCCATGAAGATGGGTTCTTTCTTTTGTGAAATACTTGTGATGCCCGTTGTTTGTGGCTCAGATGTCCAGAAGACCTAAAGCCTCTTCCTCAACCCCTATTCTTGATGGCTCTAAGCCAGGTTGATCTCCTTATATATATATACAAAGCAATAAATTATATTTCTGTTTCCTCCTCTATGGCCAAATGAAATGTTGGCATTCAAACACACATTTTTTTTTAACACACTTGGACATCTTAAGGACGCAGTCATCAGATAAATAAGCAAATCATTAGGCTGAGAACTGAGCTGTTACTACAGGCATGAACCACTAATTTGTTCTTGGTCAAGAACTGTTAGGGAGTTCAGATATTTGTTCACTTGTATATATGTATACATTCTTCTTCATCTTCTTCTTCTTCTGCTAATGCTAACTACCATTGTTTTTGGGGTCCTTGGAGTCTGAAAGACTGGATTAAAGTCTCGCATTGGATATATATTCACTATACACATACAAGTGCAAGCCACAGGCAGCAACTCTTTTTTAAGTTACAAAAGAATTGTAATCTGCACAGGTGGAGGAAGTTTCCACACCAGGAATTCCCACACTGATAAAAATCAAAGGCCCAATGACAAAAAACCAGAAGCAAAACCTACTAGTTCACTAGTTTTATAAGTAAATGTAAGAATGAATAACCAAGAATTCAGATACCACTAACTGCCTGGGTGCAATGAGTTGTTGTAAACAATACAAATGAGCCAGGAGAGCAGAAGCAACCAGACATGAAAAGATTTTAATAGAAATTACAGCAAAAGGTCATGTGCTACTGCATCAGCTTATACCAAGCATTAAAGGAAAAGTCTTTGTATTTTGTTGTTTGTTTTTGCCATCTGGGACCATCTGCAGATTGGGTTCAAGTTTTGTTTCTAATATAACAACTACTACTTTGGTTGAGTCTGGGGTGATTTGGGAGGGTCTGGATCTATGATTTCATCGTGCCATAGACACCCCTACTTTTGTAGATCAGTGAGTCCTATGTGACAATGTTTGAGTACTGCTAAGCAAGATTTCAAGTACTCAACCAGCCCTGGTTAAACCTGGACAGACTCATCATTATCACAAGGCTGCTTGCTAGGTGCCAAAATGTTCTGATCATGGTCACTTCCAGAGACTGTCCATACCCAAGGTACGCAAATGAAGCCATCAAGTCTCAAAGAGGTGACTACCTCAAGGTCACCTTGCTAGAAAGTGGCAAAACCAGGACCAGAACCTAGATCTTCTGATTTCAAGACCAGTGCTCTTTCTACTAGCCCACTGTAGATGACAGCCCAAGTTTTATGTTAAAATCAGCTTCATATAAGTCAGCAAAGAATTGGCTGGATGAAAACCTTGAGGTGAGACAGCAGCAGTCATGTGATCTGCATGTGCCTATTACCATATTGCAGAGGTTGACACTGGGGGATAACAATTCTCAAGAAAACACAGGCTGAAAATTCAATCCAGTGTTTTAAGGAGGTTCAGGTCAGGGAAAAAAATCACTCTGAAAACCTAAGGGGGCAGAGATGACCTTTCTTATGAAAACACTAAAACGTAGCTTTTACAATTAACCTTGGCTTCCCTTGAAGGTAACCATCCCAGAGATACACAGATTTTCTTTTCTTTCTAGTAATTTACGTACTCCACGGAAATCCACAAGTTACCAGGATTTCCTCAAAATTACTTTTGCCCACCCTCCTCCAAGGATGCTCGGTGTGTGGAGCTGCCAAGTTTGTGGAGCTATCCGCTTCAGACAGAACTGGTTGGTTTTAAAACAACAACAACCAACAATTACAAAATAAGAAGACTTTCCCTTTAATACTCAACATAAGCTGATACAGAATCACATGACCTTTTACCGTAATTTCTATTAAAATCATTTCATGTCTGGTTGCTCCTGCTCTCCTGGCTCATTTGTATTGTTTACAACAAGTCATTGCACTCGGCAGTTAGCGGTGGCTGAATCCATGGTTACTCGTTTTTACATTCACTAGTTAAATGGAATGCAGCTCTTGTGTGGGTTTCAGGGAGCAAGCTCTTAAGAAACCACAATCCAGCTATCAATCAGGCTAACCCAGGAGAAATTAATATTATAAACATAAGTATTGTTACATATTAAACATCGATTGTAAGAGAGCTCAAGGCTTTTATTATCTGGAGTTGCAAAAGTGGACAGGTAGAGAGATCAGACTTAGAACCTGGGGCTTAGGGGCTGTGGTCTACACTGAACAATCATGCATGTTGTGCATTCATAAGCTCTCAAGGGTAAATAAAACTACCCTTTTTTAAGTACCCCCACCCACACACACACCTTTAAAAAAAAAATCTTGAGCACTTATTTTACCCGGATGTGCCTAGAATGTAAATAGTGCTTAAATACAGGTTTAACCAGACTGCAATCCCAGCAAAGTAACTTAAACAGACAAATACAAGATAGTAAAACACCGAAGAGACAGCACTGGATAGAATTCAATTAAGACAAAACAATACTGGAATGCTCTTTACTAGTGAATTAAGGCTGTAAAATTAATATATTTTATTGGTAGGAAAAACGATACAAATTCATCCTCCTGCCTATTTATTTGTTTCTTGGATGTCACAAAAAAAATCCCCAAAGCTAACTTATTTCTTAGACTAGACCTGACCAACAATTATAATTCTTAATACATTTTTTAAAGTTCTTTCTATAGTTTAAGGATGGCAAAGATGGTCCCATCAGTCACATTAAAAGACAAACGAGAAGAGCAAATAGTTAAATCAAACATATTACATCCCCATCTACTGCAAAGTCACTGTATCAGAAGCTAGAATTGATTTGTTTCCTCAGAACGAATTGAAAATGAAGGTAACATAACGTTGGAAAAATCCCTCCTGCACTGCTAATCGGATACTGTATCATGGTTGATTGCAGCTTTGCCCTGTACTATTTATTGTTGCCTAAATCATGCATACTTACAGGTTCTGGGTTCTTCCAAGAGTTTGGTGCAGTTTCAAGGACAAATATCTTAAGGAAGCCTCTCTACTGTGCAGCAGAGATCCTAGCTCTCTGATCTGATTACAAGAGCACGGTGCTAAGTCTGACAATAGAAAAAAAGGAAACTTCCTGGGGGAGGAAGAGATCTTGGAAAGTCTTGGGGTTAAAAAGGCTGCTTTAAATGTGCCGGTTGGTTTGTTCCCTAGTTGTGTATACACAGTAGCAGCTGATCTGAGTGTTTGCAGCCCTGCAGAAAGGAACCTTTACTGAAAACCAATGGCATCACATTTCAGTGGGGCTGGTGCCAAGCTCTGGAGAGCAAAGCAACCTTTGACAACTTCACACAATTCAAACCAGCGGGACTTACCCCCAGTCAGGGAGGAGTTTGCAAAGTGTCTAAGGTGCCGGGTTGAGTGAGTGGAGCTCAAGATGCGCTTTATTTCAGCTGCAGTCTTTACACGTGAAGAAATGGCTTGGTACCTTGGAAACGGAACCAGGTGGGTTAGCCAGGACTTCGACAACAGCATTAATAGCGTTTATCCTAAATTCATTCTGTGTCAGTCCAATGGAGTATTTTGTTAAGTCCCATATCAGTAAAGGGCATTTTTTTCTTTGTTATATAAAACTTATATACACTGGATTAGAGAATTTCAGGACTGGAAGCGACCTCAGTGGTCATCTTCTCTATCTCACACCTGAACAAGAATCCCCTCTACAACACACCCGAGCAAGGGTCATTCAGTCTTGCTTCAAGACCGCCAATAAGGGGGAGAATCCACTACCTTCCAGCACCTCCCCTTCTACTTTGAGACAGTTCTAACTGTCAGGTAGCTTTTCCCTCACATCAGGTAAATTTATATCTTTGCAACTTGTACCCAGTGTTCCTAATTCTTCCCTCTTCGGCCAAGCAAACCTCATCTAATCTCTATCAAGTGACAACTTTTCAAACACTTGAAAGTAGCTATCAAGTCCTCTCTAACTCTTCTCCAGGCTGACATTCACAGCTCCTTTAACCAATCCTCACAGGCCAGGAATTCAAGGGTCTTCACTATTCTAGCTGCCCTCCTATGGACACTCTCTAGCTCATCAGTATCCTTCCTTAAATATCGTACCTCGATTTGAATATAATATTCCAGATACAGTTTGACATGGTCAGAGTTCATTATTCCTAGGCAGTCTTCCTCTCTAAATACAGCCTAAGATGGCATTAGCTTTCCTGATAGCCATATCACAGTACTGCCTCTTATTAAGACTATTCTGATATATCTTGTAATCAAAATTAGGAAATAGCAACAGTTTTAGGTATTTTGTCCCTAATTCTACATTTTCTCATCTGTTTCTCTCTCTGTTTCTCTCTCTCTCTCTCTCTCTCTCTCTCTCTCTCTCTCTCTCTCTCACACACACACAAACATCCCCCCCCATTCCCCACCCCTTGCAGCTGGGATTCCAAATAAGTCAGATTATTCCTTCTGTCTTTCCTTCCTTCCTTCCCTCCCAGATATGATTTTATTTCTGTAAGGAAATCCTAGTGTGGAAACTCCCTCTACTAATGCAAATCAACAACTAGCCCATAAATTCTCATCTGGAAGACCTCTGGAGGAGCCTGAGGGGTTAAACAATTTGTCATTTACTTAGTACACATCAGAGGACTTGAACCCAGGTCTTACTGACTTTAAGACTTTAAGACTGACCCTACAACCACTACATGCTTTGCTGTTGCTTCTCATTTTTATTCCTACTGTCTATAATTCAGAACTACTGCTGCTCAAACTTCACTTCAGTAATGCCTCAGTAATGAGGCTATGTCAAGGATGCTATCAGAATACCAACATACTAGGAGAGGTGCCTTTCTACAGAAGAGTTTTCTTCTCAGTTATCTTTTGTAATATGGGGTAGGATGAAAACTCTAAAAGTTGTCAACTCTGTAGATCAGAATAGAAACAAACAAACAAAAAACCAACCACCAAAGTGGATCCCAATGTCCAAGATGGTCTTATGTCAAGTTGCCAGTTAATTATCTTCAAGGTACCTGCCACCCTTTTTTTCTTTGTTTCAGTCACCATGACAGGTAAGTGTAGCCTCTAGTATGGAATTTGGTATTTCTCCGTTATCGTGCATTTTCCTTCAAAGAGTACAAAGGAAAACTGACAGTTCCACAAAAGGACATGTTAAAGGGATCAGGCTACACCGAGGTTTTCACCTATAATACGTAACACTGCCAACTCTCAATTATTCAGAGGCTGATTATCCAAGCCCTCATTTGGACCATACCACTGATGATTAGCATCACAATCAAAGACTCTTTTTTTTGGACAAGAGTGCCTCTTGTTCTCAATTAACTATTTCTTGTATGTTGACTTTTCTTTCCCCAGTGAGCCCCCAAAAGAACCAAAGATGGGGCCTATGCTTCTTTTATATCTACAAATATATTAGAATGTAAGTTCTTTAAAGGAAGAAGGTCTCATTTTTGTAACTGTATATTCATGACCCAGCCCAAGGCCAAGCACACAGCAAGAGCTTAATAAAACTTTTGCCAAATTGAATTTGCCAAAGAAAAATACAGTGAACTTAGGGAGTCAGGTGCTTAATAAAAATAACTAGCATTTCTACAGCACCCTAAGGTTTGCAAAGCACTTTCTATACATTAAGTCATTTGCTCCTCACGACAACCCTCTGAGGTAGGCAGGTGCTCGGAGTATTCCCATTTTTTAAAAATGAGGGAACTGAGGAGTTAAGTGATTTGCAATTACTGGGTCTTCCTGATTCCAAGTCCAGTGCTCCATTCACTGCATCAACTGGCTACCTACAATTCAGAAATGGCTCTACCAAGTCTGTGACCTTTCCAGGTCTTAGTTTCTTCATCTGTAAAATGAGATGGAAGAAAGATGAATAGAAGAGCTGCACTAAATTAGCTCTAACGTTCCTTCCCATTCTAACTATTCTGGGTCTCTAGCAGACATCCAATAAACAGTTGCCAAAATGAAAAGGAATAAAAACAAGTCAATTTTGCAAACAATGAGTATCACGGAGGTATCAAAGTAGGGGCTAAGAGTAGGTTTGGGTTTCAAGTATCCATATATTTTCCGTTATCCCCAAGTAATTGAACACTGGCTAGAGGACACTTGCTAGCTTTCAACATCAGCTTATAATAAATCACCTCAGAGATTGTTTATTTTATTTATTCAAAATCTACTCAGGCCATAAGGCACCTTGTGAGTCTTCTAAGCTCGACTCAACGATGACTCTAAATTCCAAAAAGAATTTCCAGAGCGCTACCTGATTCCCCTGGCATAAGCGAAGTTCAACATGCCCCACAAATTGAGATTTAGCCAACAGCCAATCCTGGAGAAGCCAAAAAGTAGATTTTTGGATCCGTATTCCTGTGGTTGGCTGTCTGAACTGTCCAAATTTACTGGATTGCCGCCAATCAAGTGTCGAACTTTGTCCTCTGAAGAACAGGCCAGAATCTGACAATATAGCTGGATCCATTTCAAGAACAGGATCTGGTTAGACAGACAGCAATACATGAATCACATATAAAAATTAAAATGATTTTGAATAGCATTTTCTATAGCATCCAGAATTGAAGAGTTCAATTGAAGCTCTATAATAATTGGGGATCTAATGGTATCCCTTAAAATTATAGCAACAATGACATTCGGATGGCTACTTCTAAGTGCCTACTGTTAAAAAATATGTCAGTCTCAACTCAACTCAAATTAAAGATGTCAACCAACATTTGTTGATATAGAGCAAATGCTGGCTAATACCTAAAGCAGCGAAGAACAAATACTAAATTTAATAATTTCCAAAATTAATAATTTTTAAAAAGTTGAGGCCACCAACAAGATGTACATAATCCCAAAGATACATGTTTTGGTTGTGTTACAAATCCTAAATTTACAAAGCCCCTTAATACTAAGTCAGTCTCCTTCCATAGAACTGGATTTTCTGTCTTTCCTCTCAGACAGAAGTCAATCAATGCCACCTCAGGTCAACTCTCTTCATGTACATGTGTATCTTCTTGACATATAAAACTTATTCTCTTTCTTCCCATTTTTTTCTCCCTCCCTCTCTCATTTGCAAGCTGAAAACAGCCTTGTTTGGTTGATGTTGTTAAGAACGGTGCTCATAAGGCACCTGTATCAAGGCAAAAAAAAAAAGAAGTAAATAATATTTTATTAAGTGCCTACTAGGTGCGAGGCACTGTGCTAAATACTTTACAAATATTATCCCCTAAAAAAATCCTTGGAGGTAGATGTTATTATTAGTCCCATTCCCATTTTATAGTTGAGGAAATTGAGTCAGGCAGAGGTTAAGTGACTTGTTTGGGATTGGACCACTAGTGAGAGCCTGAGGCTGGATTTGAATAAAGGCCTTCCTGACTCTGGGCCAAGCACTCTATCTATTGGGCCATTCAGCTGCCTCTAGGAAGGTCAAGACATCTTCATCACAGATTTAGAACTGGGTTGGAAAGAGGGTAACTTGATGATCTCTAATCCAACGATCTCATTTTACAGATGAAGAAACTAAGAAATGTGCACAAGGTCACAGAACTAGTTAGTGACAGGGCAAAATGGGAATTTAGGATCTGAATTTAGCTCTCACAACTCCAGATCCAGGGATCTTTTAGCTTTCACATTTGTGAAATCAGGAATAATAAAAAACCCAATACCTCTGATAGCCTGGAAATTACCCAAGAGTCCCATTCAGAATTTCCACAGACATCTCCATGGACCTCTTTCTAACTGAAGCTATTTATTCTCAAGCATTGACATTGGAAACCAGAGGCGTCACGAAGGACAAGAGTGCTTGATTTAGAGTTAGAATATTTGAGTTCTGCCCCAACCATTTGCTAGTCACATGACCTCCTAATTAGAGTTAGTTAGGAATTAGTCGAAAGCCCTTTAACCTCTCTGGACCTTCCTCTTTCCATCTGCAAAATAAGGGTGGCTGAAATGGATGATCTCTAAGACCCCTCCCAAATCTAAATCTTTTGATTAAAAAAACATTTTGTATTCAGTTTCATTATGTTGGTCTTAATTACTAATGCTAACCCTATGAACAGTATTATTTTTTCTGATACTGTTTCCATACTACAAGTAGACTCTGGGTACAGAATCTCTCTCTAAGTTGGGGGAATCAGTCAGTCAATAAACATTTATTAAGCTCCTACTAAGTGCCAGGCACTGTGCCAAGAGCTAGGATATACAAAGAAACGCAAAAACAGCCCCTGCCCTCAAGGAACTCTCAGGCTAATGAACAACATGCAAATAACTACATACAAACAAAAGACATAAAGGATAGATTTGAGGTAATCATCAGAGGTAAGGCACTAGAATAAAAGGGAATCAGAACAGGCTTCCTGTAAAAGATAAGATTTTGGCTGGGACCTGCAGGAAGCCAACAGGGGGAAAGGCAAGGAAAAGCATTACAGGCAAGGGGGACAGCAAGTGAAAACTGCTTGCCTCTAGACAAAGAGTCCT